>JAGDYQ010000031.1:1054183-1121997 GCA_021962125.1 Bulinus truncatus | reverse complement strand
TGCCTGACCATGCAGGCACTTACAGGGGATAGGACAGACAGTATTCAGTTGTGTTGTGTGCATTGCGTTGTTACCGTTATTACCGCCGACCTTTGGTTGCTAAACATTCAAGTGAGCGCCCGAACAAAGTTATACAGCAATTGATGAAAGCGATCAAACAGAATCACAATATATAATTAGCATGAGTTATATATTAATATATTAACTTACGAAAGAAGAAGATAGAGGAAAAACAGTTTGAGAAACGATGTTTTAGTCCAACAGGTCACATGACACTGGTCACAGCTTAAGTCTTTTAAACTAATTCTAAACAATAGTTGTTGTTTTTTTCTAACTGCTAGATGTGCAGCCACGTAATGCTAGTACAGAGACAGTTAAAATATATTGTCCAGCAGAGGTCTATATTAAACGACCTATTGAAATAATGGATGTCAGACAATGAGGTCTATATTAAACAACCTATTGAAATAATGGATGTCAGACAGTGAGGTCTATATTAAAAAAACATTTGAACAACCAGTGTCCCATGACTGTAAAGGCTGGGGATTCAGTATTTATAAAGAGACCATTTATTTTGCTATGTAGCCTACATTAAAAGCTAGTGATAAATAATAGGGACCACACAGAGCCTCAATAGCATACAACATACAATTGGTTAAATTAATTTTACTCGGCAAAAATATTATATAATAATAGCGATCTCGGATTAAATTGAAAGTGGAAAACAATAAATCAAAATGGCTTCTTGACGGCCTCTCAAATCGATAAATGTTTTTAAAACTGTACAATTTTTAATTGTTTCTGTGGGTTTCAAACATGAAACCTAAAGGACAAAACGTGAAATTCTTTTTTTTTTAATGTATTTCTAAAATATATTGCATATTTAAATTTAATAAAATCATGAAAAAAATCGGATCTGTCCGAAACCATAAATAACCTAAGCCACTGATTAAACTAAGGGAATATAAATCTACGCAAATATTTTGCAGGGCACAACTAGTCTAATACATAATCGTCTAGCCTGGCGTACGTATGTGTGTATAACTTCCGCGGTTAAAAAAAAGACTGGGACTTTTGTAAAGATGTTCAAAGGGATACAACTCAATTATAAGGAGTCACTCGCCGGTCCGGGTACCGGGCGTTTGATCAAGTTATTAAATAATGTTCTTCATTTATTTCTCTCCAGTAATGTAACGATAGCGTACGGCTATTATAGGAATATGAAACAAAGGTGTCAAAACTTACTATTAGATCAATATTATGGAAACTCCATCGATATCTTTCAAGATTTGTGACAGATGGATGGTGAAGAGTGGGCGAAGAAAGGTATTGTCGAGAAAAAAAAATAAACATTATATGCGATTTCGTTTTTCTGAAACATGAAATCAACAATTTATGATGTATGTTTCCCCCCATCTAACTTAAATGGTGTATTATGTCTCATTTTATCCTGATATCATGCCAAATGTACAAAATCTATCGACTTCAAAATATTTTGTTGAGGATGCAGGAATTTGCAATGTATGGCATTGAGACAGAGGGCCGTCCACAACAATAATGAAACAAGAGGCTTGGGAAATGAGTTGATGATTTTAAATAATTTTTATTTTTTTTTATTTTTTTTTAAACTATTAAAGTAAGGTGCGTCATAAGATGAAATATTCTATTAACAATTGACAAGATCCTTACGGATTATATTAGGAATGAACATAATGCTTACGGATTAAATCAACAACAGACATCATGAAACAATATATAATGCACAATAAAATTGCCTCCATGCACAATTAGTGAAATCAAATATTTTATATATGAAATAGCAGTACAATAATCAGATGATAAATACTATGTGAAGGCACGATTCACACACAGGCACATACACACACAGCACACAGGCACATACACACATTACACATAACCCATCATGCCGTATGAGCACTATGCAGTCAAATCTTCCACCACACACTTTATAGAACGATACATTTCTCATTAGTGTCCATACTAATACAGCCAGCAGCATGAGCATAGAAAAGAAAAATCACACACGTAGAGAAAAATATTAAATGTTATTACAATACAATGAAGCATTAAGACAGTACTACTGCTCAAAATGCAAGGGTGCATTCACACAGTACTACTGCTCACAATACATTGTTGCATTCAGACAATATTACTCCTCACAATATAATGGTGCGTTCAGACAGTACTATTGCTCACAATAATATGATGCATTCAGTCGCTACTACTGCTCATAATGCAATGGTGGGTTCGGACATTATTATGCTCACAATACTATGGTGCATTTGCACAATACTACTGCTCACAATACAATGGTGCATTCATGCAGTACTACTGCTCACAATAGAATGGTGCGTTCAGACAGTATTACTGCATTTTTACTTGAAGCACCATAAGGCAAACACTCTGTAAAGAAAGCTAACTTGTAATAAAAAAGCATTTCCAAAATTTTGTCTATTTTTTTATTAACCATACTTCATTCAACATTTGGATTACTCAAACAATAAAACGCATTGTCATTTATATATTTTATATTAAAAGAGATATAATCATAAAATACTTTAAGGAGTATCAAAGACAGTTTATACTGGTTTTTATCGGATTTAACTAATAGCGTCTAGTAAATCGATAATAACTAAACATATGAGCTGCTCATTCAATAGCAATTGAAGTTTTCACATTTTACTTGTCAACACCGATCTTTAAAGCTACATTAATAGTTAATTATCAATCCGAATGTTTTTAATTCAGCAGTCACCAATAATTCAGTACCTTCGATTCTTCAAAATATCCATCATGTCAAACAAATAGTTTGTGAACCGAGACACATACAACCTTCATCAAATGTCATCTGCCTAATTCAACTCGTTATTTTATAATTTAGAAAAAAAAAAATCATGAGGTGATGACCATAAATTAGAATTCGAAACATGATGATAATAGTGTAAAATATTCATTTAAGTGAAAACTGAAGTTTTCATAGATGAATGATGTAACGCAACAGAAGAAAAAGTGAAATAAACTTCCTTATTAAACGTATGCTTTTACATTGTTGAGATAACCAAGAAAATGTATGAACTTTAAAACAAAAGTGCATTGTAGAAAACTTAATTTATATTTTTTGTAAGACTATCAATTCAGTATGAACTTTTTTTCCGTTCGATAACCAATGAATATTTAATGAAGTGCATAATATAATCAAAAGTATACATGAGGTGAACCGAGCTTTAGAGGACTTAAGTTAATTCATCAAGTGACATTCGTATCATTTTATTCGCACTATAAATGATATTTACAGATGTAACCTTTACCGATATGGTCTTTAGGGTTAACGAATGGACACATCAACAGACATATATCAGTTGTGCACTTATACGTCCTTTCTGTGGACTTATAGATTTGGTTGCGCAATACCCTCTTCAAGTCAGCGGCTAATATGTTTGGCTTTACCAGGGAGAAAACCATTTATCCTTTGAATAAGTGTCAACTTCGATATGCAGCCGCCCTATAATATATATATATATATATATATATATATATATATATATATATATACATATATATAAATATGCGTGAGTTTGTGTGCGTGATTATGTATGTACGTGTGTTTGTGTGTTTGGTTGTGTTTTTAACAAATCACTATGTACATTCTACGATGCAGAGATCTCCAAAAACATCGGACCATCTCGTCTCGACTCCGTGAATACTTTTCACTGTTCTTTGCTCTATATTGTAAATTATCCTGCGGTTCGATTTTTCGGCTTCTGAAGTATTAAATACAACGTGAGTCACTGTGTGTACCAACATGAGAGCTACTCAATGGGAAGAGCGTAGGTTCAGATAAGTATTTAGACGGAAAGGTTATTGACATAATTAGGTCACAATGGTGAGCAATTAAATTTTTATTGTGGTTGTAAACATCTATGTGAGTAGTTCGGAATAAAACAAGTTATTTATACCTAATGAAAATGAACCATCGAATGTGTTAAACAATATTTAAGAAAGAGTTATCTCCTGTGTTATTCTGTGCAGTTATCTCAGGCGTTATTCTATATTTCTTTTCTTACCCTTGCAAAAAGATCCGTTTCTTTGTAAATGCAAAACTAAGCGATAATTAAAGTACTTCAACCAATGATCTATTTTTTAAAAAAAACGCTCTATGTAAAATTCGTAATATTTTCACGAAAATTAAGAAATTAAAAATGATCAACATAATAATAAATGTACGAAAGATTACTGTAAAATTCCCAATGTATGTTCGCGCACAGCTGATAAAGAAAATGCTAGCAATGATATAAACAAACTTAAAAAAATAAATTACAATATAAATATTCATTCTATTTACTACGATTTGAAACATCTGCCTAGTGCCCACTATATCAATAAAAATACCTGCCTTAGAGGACACCATACATTAAATGTTTCTGCCTACAAGACCCCAAAATATTTTTAATCTGAGTCTACTTGCAGATAGCATATACAATTTAACCATAGCTCTTCTCAATCGTACTTAAAACACACATGAAAATTGAAAGATGCTTCAGAATGTTTATTTCCAAAATAAAATTTAAAAAAAAGAAAAAAATGTACATTTTCATTACATAATAGCACAACCTATTAGATGATAAATGATAATTTGCATAATGTTCTCAATGTATTAGATATGTAGTTTATTATAATCAGATAAGCCTACGATATTGGATTTAACCTAGAGATTTATTAATTATCTGGCCACTTTGGGGCGGAAGTAAAAAAAATATTATATTAATGGGCAGACGATAGATTTCTTCAAACATGTAACAGAATTAAATATACACCTACCAGAAGCAGAAGTAAAATATAAATTATATACATACAACAGTTCAACAAAAATACACCCATGACATAGTTCCTTATGGAAAGTTGTAGTGTTGGAACAAATCAGTGATCGACTATGAATTGTGAACCTCTGGGTTATGATGACACAGCTGTTTTTTTTTTTTTTTTCGTTTTTTGAGAGGGGTCGGGTGGTCTTCTAAGTTACATTTAGGACAACGACCAAGCCCCACCCCCTCCCTTAATATTTAGTCGCTAGCTGTACCCTGCAAAACCTTTGCATAGAGTTATATCCCCTTATGCTTGATCGGCAGGCGAGGTTATTTTTTGGTTTCGGGCAGATCCGATTTTTTTCATGGTTGTATTTAAAACTGGAATACTGTTGTATTAATTCTTCACTTTCGATTTAACGCACACTGGTAATGAGTATTATTATCTATGATGATACTAGTCATTTAAATGTACTGGTATATAGAGTTACCTACATGGGGTGGGAGGGCTTTAACTGTGGTGGGGCCCAATCATCCACATAGTCTGTCTACCCGTAAGATTGGGACTTTAGTAATGAGCAATTGTTGTCCAGACCAAACGGTAGACAAGATAAATAAAATAAGTAAAAATCGATTTGTTTCTCTGTGTACCGATGATTCTAAACCATTGATACATTTAATAGACCTGAGTTAGATTGTAAGATCTCTAGAGATGTTTCTTGTTGTGTTTTACTAAATCAACTCATTTGTCCAATAATTGACGTAAAATTCATTGAATGAGAACCTCAATAACTACTTAGCATGAGCTAAATTTTTTTTTTATCCAAAGGAAGTAGATAGAGGAAAAACAGTTTGAGAAACGCTGTTTTAGTCTAACAGGTCACGTGACACTGGCCACAGCTTAAATCTTTTAAACTAATCCTAAATAGGCCTAATAGTTGTTTTTTTTCTAACTGCTAGATGTGCAGCCACGTAATGCTGACAAACAGACAATTAGAAAATATATCGTTCAGCAGAGCTACACCCAGGCAGACTGTGACATATATATGTGTGAAAATGTACTTTACAGTGTTTATATTGGTTTCAATCTTAGCATTTTGTGGTATGTTAATTTTTTTACGTCTTTATATTTATGATTGTTTTTTTTTAATATTTATATTTAGATTATGTATCATTGTAAACGTTCTTTTTTTTTAAAATCGATTATTTCACTCGTGATGGAAACGTTAATTTGGGTGTCCAAGATATTTTAATATTGAAGAGTATTTACCAAATATATATTTTTTCATCCGATTTAATTTACACCAATCTATTTTATTCGATCATTTATACATACATATATATATATATATATATATATATATATATATATATATATATATATATATATATATATAAAGATATATATTTCAAACGAAAATCATTTCAAAGTCGATTATTTAGAGAAGAATCAGTAACTATATAAGAATGAATAAACATTTTGACGTGTAGTAATTCTTAAGCTAAATGTTGCGCATCCTTTTGCAATTAATCTTATTCAGTGATATTTGGAACATACTTGTAGTATCATAAGTATTCACTGAAAAAATGTGTTATTAGTTTTCATAAATTTAAGCATTTTAAATTATTGTTTGTTTGTAAATCTTGTAACCCAGTTCTTTTCAAACATATTAAGAAAGCTTAAATTTTGGCAAACGTCTTGATTCTATATGATCCTCTTATTTAATTTTTTCGACTTCATGAATTAGTATCCCATAACTATTTTATATATATATATATATATATATATATATATATATATATATATATATATATATATATATATATATATATATATATATATATATATATATATTCTGTATTGCAGATTTTCATTGTTGCAGGGCAAACCTGCTACAAAAAATAGGTATGGGGTTTAAAAACCACACCTACATATCTAGCAGTATGATTCAAAGAGCGTCTAATATTTTTCTAACACAAAGTTTTAATTATGTTATTTAAATTAAGTTTTATTTTCATTAATGGTTTCACAATTGTAGACTTCAGCATATCTGGAATATGACATCCATGTTCTTCCACGGATTTGCATAAAAGATTGCTATTGGGTTTCATTTTTCGTTAAACATTTTGCATAATCTGAAATGAGTTTCACCACTGTATCACGGCTGTATCATTTAAAACTTTCAAAGAAATAACATTTGTATGTGCTTCCTGGTATTCTGTTGCTGTACTCC
This sequence comes from Bulinus truncatus, assembly GCA_021962125.1. Taxonomy (NCBI): domain Eukaryota; kingdom Metazoa; phylum Mollusca; class Gastropoda; family Planorbidae; genus Bulinus; species Bulinus truncatus. Next base: position 1,114,940 of record JAGDYQ010000031.1, on the reverse strand, counting down.
AGGTGCCTGTGTGGTTTTTTTCATGAATATCCAATTTTGTTCAAGCACTTTTAAAAATATTTGGATCCTTCTGTTACAAAGGCATCTAAAATTATGTATATAATTGTATGCATTAATATAATTATTGCCTTCATGTCTTTTTACAGGTTTTATTGGCTATTTTCAAGTGCAATCCACATTTTTTCTTTAGTTTGGTTATCAAAATCGTTGCTGAGACTCACCAGGTCTTCAGTTAAATACTATAAAGGACCTGCAACGTCTTTAAAGGCAGATTCAGCGACCTTTTTGTTAAATATGTATATAATTTCTTAATCAAAGACAGGTCATTGTGAGGACCAGACGAAGATATGGGAGCCCGAAACAAATGTTCCATGTAAATCAAAGTGAAAAAAAAATTGAAAATCATAGAATATTTTTTTCTTCATTTCTTCATAATTGTAATTGATGCGGAAACATTAAATCTCAATAGAGTACAGTCCTTTCGCCATCCATCGTGCTTGGTGCATCGCGTCAGGAGTACGGAAAGGTATTTCGCTTTGGCCTGTAGATGTTTCATCAAAAGAAAAAAATATCGAAATTTGCAAAAAATCTTTATAATTGTCGTGAGGTTGGTTTGTTCCTTGCAGCATATTTACAGCAAATTCTACCACTGATGGTACAAGAGATCCATAAACTTTGATATATGCATTAGTTCAAGCAATGATTTAGAATTAAGTTTATTCCAATGAATACGAAATTGTTTAAACAACCTTATCTCTGGACCAAAAGATGTTCCAGAACATTGTAAACATGGGATAAAATCAATTCATGAGCATGGTGTTGACAGACTGTGTATAATGAAGATATTCCTATTCATTTCTCCAGCAGGGTACAAGCACCTGAATGCATAATTGTGTTGATTAAAGTAGTTTTAAAAAAGAGTGCCACAATTTCGAAATATGAAATGTTCCTATCTTTTAAAGCTTGTTCCATAGCGTAACTTATTTGTTTACCACAGCCTCTCTCCAGTTTTGGGACAGATAACATATTCTGTCACTAATTTGGGCAGTCGATTCCCTTCATCTCTAATGTTCAATTCGGGTAACGATTTTTCGTCCTAATGTACAGTTGGATCTTTGGATAGAAATTTGAAATAATTCTTTTTGCGACTTCTTAACGATTTTCAATCTGTGTATTTCCGAAAATTTCCCTTGATGTAGAAAAATGTTAAATATTGTGTACTAGCTGTACCCTGCAAAACATTTGCATAGAGTTATATCCCCTTAGGCTTGGTTTCGGGCAGATCAGATCCGATTTTTTTCATGGTTGTATTTTAAACTGGAATACTGTTGTACATGTATTAATTCTTTACTTTCGATTTAACGCACACTGGAAATGAGTATTATTATATATGATAATGTATGATGACACATAAAATTACAAATAATGTAATATTGATAATATTATTAACTTAATTATTAAAATAGAAGAGGTGTGTATGAAAAACTAATGAAAAATGTGGATTCGAGTATCGTAACAAACTTAAACGGAGATGTGCAACCCCTAAACATCATCGGATTGTCTTCAAAAATTTCCAATATTGTTTTTCGTTAAATGAAACCTTAAAATAGGATAGAGTATTACATTTTTGTACAATGCATTTGTTTGTCACCCTAATGCCCTGTTAAGACATGAGCAGTTAATTGATACTCATTGAACGAAGTCTCAAAAACGGTCAGCAATGTCTGAGTAGGGTAAGTGGAGATCAACCTCTAGATCCGTTAGTTCCGACTTTCAGCCGTTCAACCCCATTCCGCACTCGATCTCATAGACCAGTGGTCGGCAAAGTGCGGCTCCGGAGCCGCGTGTGGCTCTTTGGCTAATTAAGTGCGGCTCTGGCATTAAGTTTTATTTAGTGTAATACTTATTTAGTGTAATAAAATTTAAAGTAATAAAAGTGAACTAAACAAGCAGATTTGGCTCCCATTTTTTTTTTAATTTGTAATGTTCATATTTGGCTCTTTGACTGATAAGTTTGCCGACCACTGTCATAGACCAACACTCTGGCATTTTTGCATGATCAAGGATTCTCGTTTCGAGTTCCACCGACTCGACCTTCGCTTGCCCTCTCGTTGCCCATGACTCTTCGATGAATTGAGATCCACTGCAACACTACTGTTTTCCCAAAGTCATGTTAGTTATCCTGAATTGATAATCTCAGTTTTTTTTTCTCTAAAGCCCGATCTGCCATATCGGAGATGGCCCTGCAATGAATGCGAGCAAAAAAAGTATTAAACATTTAGTGCGCAAATATAGTACGTATGTATCGCTGAGGTAACGGAGAGTCACTTGACAATTTAGGGCGCTAACATTGTACTTATGTATTGCTATGGTAACGGTGAGTCACTTGACCAGTTAGGGAGCTAACCTTGTACTAACGTATTGCTATGGTCTCCTAGAGTTTTTTCGGGAATCTAATGGTAATATGACATAAGCAGTCCACTTGACCTGATTTTAACATTTTCATTGATTAATGGTAACGGTGAGTCACTTGACCAGTTAGGGAGCTAACCTTGTACTTACGTATTGCTATGGTCTCCTAGAGTTTTTTCGGGAATCTAATGGTAATATGACATAAGCAGTCCACTTGACCTGATTTTAACATTTTCATTGATTAATGGTTTCCTGCCCATTACGGAAAGCTTTATTTTTAGACTGTAATTTCGGTTAACAGATCATTCTAATAATTATAGATTCACTAAAATAAACTAGTTAGCTTTAAGTGTAGAGTTATTGTAAAAAAAATAATTAAAAAATGTCAAGTTGTATGAAAAAAAATTTTTATAAAGAAATAATTTTTCTTAAATTTAGACTTTGCGCTCAACGTCATCATAAATGTGCTTATCATAGAGACTTTCATTATTTTTTTTTGCTCCAACAGCCATGACAGTTTTATAATGTGTACAACAAGTCATATTTCACAAGCAAAAATCGCCATTTAAGGCACTAAACCGACCTAGTGCTTCATACATATGATTGAAAGGAGGTCATATATTGCTATTTTAGTTTAAATTCACTTCCCTGCAAAAGTACATCCTATAGCTCAAGATATTTCAATAATAATAGCATTAATTAAAATATGAATTTTATTTACAATGACATTGGCGTATCCAGGGGGGGGGAGCCGACCCCTCTAATGTCTAGACCCTTTTTCTCTGCTGCTGCTCGAAATATAACGTTTTTACAAAGCCACGGCCCCCTCCCTATTCCAATTTTCTGGATCCGCCCCTGCTTATAACATGTGTTCTCTAACATAGAAAAATTCTTGTAACAATACAAAAATAAAGTTTAGCTATTGGTTTTACAGAAGCTGGCGAATATGTCAGTGAGTTTCGTACAGATTGTTCAGGGCTGGATGAATGTGTAAAACAACAGGTCGAACTAGACAATCTTGAACTGGAGTATTTCTCTGAAATGCACAACAAGAGTAAATATGACAAACTCTGTCTGTAAGTATTAAATAACATTCCATATATATATATATATATATATATATATATATATATATATATATATATATGCTATTTATACATTACTCTAATAATTGCTAAAATATTACTTTCATTTTTGTTATTTATCTTTTTATTAGTGTGGCACATAAATATCAACTATACGTAATAGAAATATTTACAAACTAGACATTAATCACGGCGTTGCCCGGGAAATCTAGGTGTAATGTGAAACCCTTCCTAATCAATTTAAAAACTGAATTTTAAATACAATTTATTAAGTAAATTAATTTAAGTCACCTTCTTAATGTGCAGAAATGACCTACATTTCATACGTTTTACACGTCAAAGCTAACCATCAAAACCAAACCAAATAACTAACCAAATCAACCGAACCAACCAATCAAACCAACCAAACCAAACAACCAACCAAACCAAATAACCAAACCAGTTAACCAATCAACCAACCAAACCAGCAACTTAACAAACAAAACCAACCCAAACTAAACACCATTAAATTAAGATATGGGTGCTAATTTCCTCAATGTTAAAATAAAAACGAAGCATTAAAAAAAGCGTATATGCAGAAATTGTATCATCTGGAAATGACGTCATAGATTTTTTATAGCGACGGCTTTCCGACTTTTCACGCCGAACTACAAGATAGCTACTTTATTAGTAGAATATTACAACTTTCGGGGAAAAAAATGACGGTGGGCATTCTGTATAATTCATTATTATTTTATGTAGCCTATATTAATAGCTAGTGATAAATAATAAGGATCCCACACAGCCCATAAAGCATCTATTTATCCTATTAACATATAATTGGTTAGATTAATTTTACTTGGCAAAAATCTACGTAAATAAGAGCGATGTGGTCTATGCGTTAAATCAAAAGTAAAGAATTAATACTTAAGTATTCCAGTTTAAAATAGAATCATTAAAAATTCAATCTGCCCGAAACCAAAAAATAACCTCGCCTACCAATCTAGCCTAGTGGGATATAACTGTATGCAAAGGTTTTGAAGGGTACAGCTAGTCTCATATAATAATAGAGATCTCGAATTAAATCGAATGTGGAAAACAATAAATCAAAATGACGTCTAGCTGGCGTCTCGATTTGATTTTGTTTTTGTTTTTTTTTGTTTTTTAGATCTCCAGTTTCGAATGGTTTCTGTACTTTTCAAACATAAAATCCAAAGGACAAATTGTTAAATAATGTCTATTTAAATATATTTGTTTTTTAATGTATCTCTGTAAAATAGTGCATCTTTTAATTAAAATACATTCATGAAAAAAAATTGGCTTTCTCCGAAACCATAAATAACCTAACCTACTGATCAAATCTAAAAGAAAATAATTCTACGCAAATGCTAATTGTTATAAGATGTTTTTCTTACATTTCTCTCAAGTAATGTAACGAAAGCTTACAACTGTTACATGAATATGAAACATAGGTGTCGAACCATACAGGTAGACAATACATTTGAAACCGCCAAAGTGATCTTTCAGGATTTGTGCCAGAAGGATGGCAAAGAGTGGGCAAAGAAAGGTAGAATCGAGAAATAAATATTAAACATTATTTGTTTTTGTTTTTTTTTTTGAAAACATGAAATCAACCAATTAAGATGTAGTTTTTTTTTCCTAACTAAAATGTGTATTATGTCTCATTTAATCCTGATTTCCGGCTCTATGCACAATATCCACCGACTTCAAAATGCTTTTTTCGGATGCAGGAGCTCAAAATGTATGGCATTGAGACGGAAGACCATCCACAAAGACAATGAAACAGAATTCTTTGAAAATGATTATTCTAGATAATTTTGATTTAGTATTTTTTTTACAATAAAGTAAGGTGTGTTATCAGGTAAAATATTCTACTAACAATTGACATGATCCTGACTAATTATGAAAGCAAAAAAACATCATGGAACGTTATATATTCTATTAAGAATTAACAAAATGCTTACGGATTATGTCAACAAAAAATATCATGAAAATTTATATATTCTATTAAGAATTAACAAAATGCTTACGGATTATGTCAACAAAAAATATCATGAAATTTTATATAAAGCACAATAAAATCACCTCGGTTTAGTGAAATCAGATATATTTTTTATTCAAAATAGCAATACAACGATTAGGTAATGCATATTTATGTGAAGGCGCAATTCATTATCAACACACACACAACACACACACACATCACACTAAACACACACACATTACATATAACCCATCATGCAGTATGAGCAAGATGCTGTCAAATCTTCCACTACACACTTCATAGAACGAAACGATACATTTCTCACTAGTGTCAATACTAACAAATACAGCAGCATAAACATAGACAAATAAATAAATCACACATGTTGAAAAAATTATTAAATGTAATTGCAATACAATGGTGCATTCACTGAGCACTACTGCTCATAATACAATAGTGCCATCAGACACAGCTCACAATACAATGGTTCATTCAGATATCACTACTGCTCACAATGCACTCATATCAGTAATGTCAACACAGTGAGAACAATATTAATGGGCAATAATTGTATATATTTATTTTCAAAAGAATAAAGTCTCAGTGTAGGCAAATAATTACAAACTCTTTTTACCAGTAAAACAGAGCAAGATAAAACATAAAAGTACGATTGTTTTTATTTGTTTTTGTTTTTTTTTTTAAAACAGAGGATAGAGATGTCATTGCATATTATTTACAGGCGACTTTAATACGCAAATTAATCGATATTCAATCTGATACGCAAAGTCAGTGAATTTGATAAAGAAATTTTTCAGACGTTTGATATGCAAATAACGTGATGATCTTAAGTAAAATGTGTAACATTTGAAACTTTAACTCCGCTCTAAAATGATTAATTTGATTACAGTATTAAAAATAATTTGTTTTAATAAAAAAGGTTCTCAAAAATCAACTACTCTGAACTTTATGTAATACAACCTAGTATTCAAAAAACCTAAAAAAAAAAGTTCTCTCCTCAGTTCTACAAACTGCGTTATGGAATAATTTATTATAGTTGTATATTACCAGATGCGGTGACAGTCATGAAAAATAAAGACTTGAATTGTAAGGAAGTGGTACATTGTGTGAAACAGATTTTTGAAAAAGATAAAACATTTGTGAATGCATTCAGCACTTTGTTGGATGAGAAATACTACAAGAATCTTTGCGCGTGAGTAACGTAATTGATTTCCATGGCGACGTATAGTGGCTTCCGTGGTAACATAGGAAGGGGGCAGGGGTGAGGTTTACTTTGCAGTCGAGTGCACGACAGTCCCATTGGCCGTCAGGAATTTGGTACCGTAGGGAGGAAGTAGGTAGGTTGGAGAGAAGCAAGCAGTCAACGTAAATTAATTGTTACATAACTAATGGATCATATGCAGCAGAACATTATGGTACGTAACAAATGCCGCGACTATTACGTTACTTAGCGAATCTATCAAACGCAGCAGATGATTATGTTAACGATAAGATCAAATGCAGCAGAACATTATGGTACGTAACAAATGCCGCGAGTATTACGTTACTTAACGAATCTATCAAACGCAGCAGATGATTATGTTAACGATAAGATCAAATGCAACAGAACATTATGGTACGTAACAAATGCCGCGAGTATTACGTTACTTAACGAATCTATCAAATGCAGCAGATGATTATGTTAACGATAAGATCAAATGCAGCAGAACATTATGGTTCGTAACAAATGCCGCGAGTATTACGATACTTAACGAATCTATCAAACACATCAGATAATTATGTTAACGATAAGATCAAATGCAGCAGAATATTATGGTACGTAACAAATGCAGCGAGTATTACGTAACTTAACGAAACTATCAAACGCATCAGATGATTATGTTAACGATAAGATCTAATGAAGCAGAACATTATGGTACGTAACAAATGCAGCGAGTATTACGTTACTTAACGAATCTATCAAACGCATCAGATGATTATGTTAACGATAAGATCTAATGCAACAGAACATTATGGTACGTTACAAATGCAGCGAGTATTACGTTACTTAACGAATCTATCAAACGCATCAGATGATTATGTTAACAATAAGATCTAATGCACCAGAACATTATGGTACGTAACAAATGCCGCAAGTATTGCGTTACTTAATGAATCTATCATACGCAGCAGATGATTATGTTAACGATAAGATCAAATGCAGCAGAACATGATGGTACGTAACAAATGCCGCGAGTATTACGTTACTTAATGAAACTATCAAACGCAGCAGATGATTATGTTAACGATAAGATCAAATGCAGCAGAACATTATGGTACGTAACAAATGCCGCGAGTATTACGTTAGATAATGAATCTATCAAACGCAGCAGATGATTATGTTAACGATAAGATCAAATGCAGCATAGCATTATGGTATGTAACAAATGCCGCGAGTATTACGTTACTTAACTAATCTATCAAACGCATCAGATGATTATTTTAACGATAAGATCAAATGCAGCAGAACATTATGGTACGTAACAAATGCAGCGAGTATTACGTTACTTAACGAATCTATCAAACGCAGCAGATGATTATGTTAACGATAAGATCGAATGCAGCAGAACATTATGGTACGTAACAAATGCCGCAAGTATTACGTTACTTAATGAATCTATCAAACGCAGCAGATGATTATGGTAACGATAAGATCAAATGCAGCAGAGCATTATGGTACGTAACAAATTCCGCGAGTATTACGTTACATCACTAATCTATCAAACGCATCAGTAGATTATTTTAACGATAAGATCAAATGCAGCAAAACATTATGGTACGTAACAAATGCATCGAGTATTACGTTACTTAACGAATCTATCAAACGCATCTAATGATTATGTTAACGATAAGATCAAATGCAGCAGAACATTATGGTACGTAACAAATGCCGCGAGTATTGCGTTACTTAATGAATCTATCAAACGCAGCAGTTGATTATGTTAACGATAAGATCAAATGCAGCAGAACATAATGGTACGTAACAAATGCCGCGAGTATTACGTTACTTAACGAATCTATCAAACGCATCAGATGATTATGTTAACGATAAGATCAAATGCAGCAGAACATTATGGTACGTAATAAATGCAGCGAGTATTGCGTTACTTAATGAATCTATCATACGCATCAGATGATTATGTTAACGATCAGATCAAATGCAGCAGAACATGATGGTACGTAACAAATGCCGCGAGTATTACGTTACTTAATGAAACTATCAAACGCAGCAGATGATTATGTTAACGATAAGATCAAATGCAGCACAGCATTATGGTACGTAACAAATGCCGCGAGTATTACGTTACTTCACTAATCTATCAAACGCATCAGATAATTATTTCAACGATAAGATCGAATGCAGCAGAACATTATGGTACGTAACAAATGCAACGAGTATTACGTTACTTAACGAATCTATCAAACGCATCAGATGATTATGTTAACGCTAAGATCAAATGCAGCAGAACATTATGGTACGTAAAAAATGCCGCGAGTATTACGTTACTTAATGAATCTATCAAACGCAGCAGATGATTATGTTAACGATAAGATCAAATGCAGCAGAGCATTATGGTACGTAACTAATGCCGCAAGTATTACGTTACTTCACTAATCTATCAAACGCATCAGATGATTATTTTAACGATAAGATCAAATGCAGCAGAATATTATGGTACGTAACAAATGCCGCGAGTATTACGTTACTTAATGAATCTATCAATCGCAGCAGATGATTATGTTAACGATAAGATCAAATGCAGCAGAGCATTATGGTACGTAACAAATGCCGCGAGTATTACGTTACTTCACTAATCTATCAAACGCATCAGATGATTATTTTAACGATAAGATCAAATGCAGCAGAACATTATGATACGTAACAAATGCATCGAGTATTACGTTACTTAACGAATCTATCAAACGCAGCAGATGATTATGTTAACGAAAGATCAAATGCAGCAGAACATTATGGTACGTAACAAATACCGCGAGTATTAAGTTACTAAACGAATCTATCAAACGCAGCAGATGATTATGTTAACGCTTAAATCCAATGCAGCAGAGCATTATGGTACGTAACAAATGCCGCAAGTATTACGTTACTTAATGAATCTATCAAACGCATCAGATGATTATATTAACGATAAGATCAAATGCAGCGGAACATTATGGTACGTAACAAATGCCGCGAGTATTTCGTTACTTAATGAATCTATCAAACGCAGCAGATGATTATGTTAACGATAAGATCAAATGCAGCAGAACAATATGGTACGTAACAAATGCCGCGAGTATTACGTTACTTAATGAATCTATCAAACGCAGCAGATGATTATGTTAACGATAAGTTAAAATGCAGCAGAACATTATGGTACGTAATAAATGCCGCGAGTATTGCGTTACTTAATGAATCTATCAAACGCAGCAGTTGATTATGTTAACGATAAGATCAAATGCAGCAGAACATTATGGTACGTAACAAATGCCGCGAGTATTACGTTACTTAACGAATCTATCAAACGCATCAGATGATTATGTTAACGATAAGATCTAATGCAGCAGAACATTATGGTACGTAATAAATGACGCGAGTATTGCGTTACTTAATGAATCTATCATACGCAGCAGATGATTATGTTAACGATAAGATCAAATGCAGCAGAACATGATGGTACGTAACAAATGCCGCGAGTATTACGTTACTTAATGAAACTACCAAACGCAGCAGATGATTATGTTAACGATAAGATCAAATGCAGCAGAACAATATGGTACGTAACAAATGCCGCGAGTATTACGTTACTTAATGAATCTATCAAACGCAGCAGATGATTATGTTAACGATAAGATCAAATGCAGCAGAACATTATGGTACGTAATAAATGCCGCGAGTATTGCGTTACTTAATGAATCTATCAAATGCAGCAGTTGATTATGTTAACGATAAGATCAAATGCAGCAGAACATTATGGTACGTAACAAATGCCGCGAGTATTACGTTACTTAACGAATCTATCAAACGCATCAGATGATTATGTTAACGATAAAATCTAATGCAGCGGAACATTATGGTACGTAATAAATGCCGCGAGTATTGCGTTACTTAATGAATCTATCATACGCAGCAGATGATTATGTTAACGATAAGATCAAATACAGCAGAACATAATGGTACGTAACAAATGCCGCGAGTATTACGTTACTTAACGAATCTATCAAACGCATCAGATGATTATGTTAACGATAAGATCAAATGCAGCAGAACATTATGGTACGTAATAAATGCAGCGAGTATTGCGTTACTTAATGAATCTATCATACGCATCAGATGATTATGTTAACGATCAGATCAAATGCAGCAGAACATGATGGTACGTAACAAATGCCGCGAGTATTACGTTACTTAATGAAACTATCAAACGCAGCAGATGATTATTTTAACGATAAGATCAAATGCAGCAGAGCATTATGGTACGTAACAAATGCCGCGAGTATTACGTTACTTCACTAATCTATCAAACGCATCAGATAATTATTTCAACGATAAGATCGAATGCAGCAGAACATTATGGTACGTAACAAATGCAACGAGTATTACGTTACTTAACGAATCTATCAAACGCATCAGATGATTATGTTAACGAAAGATCAAATGCAGCAGAACATTATGGTACGTAACAAATACCGCGAGTATTACGTTACTAAACGAATCTATCAAACGCAGCAGATGATTATGTTAACGCTTAAATCCAATGCAGCAGAGCATTATGGTACGTAACAAATGCCGCAAGTATTACGTTACTTAATGAATCTATCAAACGCATCAGATGATTATATTAACGATAAGATCAAATGCAGCAGAACATTATGGTACGTAACAAATGCCGCGAGTATTTCGTTACTTAATGAATCTATCAATCGCAGCAGATGATTATGTTAACGATAAGATCAAATGCAGCAGAGCATTATGGTACGTAACAAATGCCGCGAGTATTACGTTACTTCACTAATCTATCAAACGCATCAGATGATTATTTTAACGATAAGATCAAATGCAGCAGAACATTATGATACGTAACAAATGCATCGAGTATTACGTTACTTAACGAATCTATCAAACGCAGCAGATGATTATGTTAACGAAAGATCAAATGCAGCAGAACATTATGGTACGTAACAAATACCGCGAGTATTAAGTTACTAAACGAATCTATCAAACGCAGCAGATGATTATGTTAACGCTTAAATCCAATGCAGCAGAGCATTATGGTACGTAACAAATGCCGCAAGTATTACGTTACTTAATGAATCTATCAAACGCATCAGATGATTATATTAACGATAAGATCAAATGCAGCGGAACATTATGGTACGTAACAAATGCCGCGAGTATTTCGTTACTTAATGAATCTATCAAACGCAGCAGATGATTATGTTAACGATAAGATCAAATGCAGCAGAACAATATGGTACGTAACAAATGCCGCGAGTATTACGTTACTTAATGAATCTATCAAACGCAGCAGATGATTATGTTAACGATAAGTTAAAATGCAGCAGAACATTATGGTACGTAATAAATGCCGCGAGTATTGCGTTACTTAATGAATCTATCAAACGCAGCAGTTGATTATGTTAACGATAAGATCAAATGCAGCAGAACATTATGGTACGTAACAAATGCCGCGAGTATTACGTTACTTAACGAATCTATCAAACGCATCAGATGATTATGTTAACGATAAGATCTAATGCAGCAGAACATTGTGGTACGTAATAAATGACGCGAGTATTGCGATTCTTAATGAATCTATCATACGCAGCAGATGATTATGTTAACGATAAGATCAAATGCAGCAGAACATGATGGTACGTAACAAATGCCGCGAGTATTACGTTACTTAATGAAACTACCAAACGCAGCAGATGATTATGTTAACGATAAGATCAAATGCAGCAGAACAATATGGTACGTAACAAATGCCGCGAGTATTACGTTACTTAATGAATCTATCAAACGCAGCAGATGATTATGTTAACGATAAGATCAAATGCAGCAGAACATTATGGTACGTAATAAATGCCGCGAGTATTGCGTTACTTAATGAATCTATCAAACGCAGCAGTTGATTATGTTAACGATAAGATCAAATGCAGCAGAACATTATGGTACGTAACAAATGCCGCGAGTATTACGTTACTTAACGAATCTATCAAACGCATCAGATGATTATGTTAACGATAAAATCTAATGCAGCGGAACATTATGGTACGTAATAAATGCCGCGAGTATTGCGTTACTTAATGAATCTATCATACGCAGCAGATGATTATGTTAACGATAAGATCAAATACAGCAGAACATAATGGTACGTAACAAATGCCGCGAGTATTACGTTACTTAACGAATCTATCAAACGCATCAGATGATTATGTTAACGATAAGATCAAATGCAGCAGAACATTATGGTACGTAATAAATGCAGCGAGTATTGCGTTACTTAATGAATCTATCATACGCATCAGATGATTATGTTAACGATCAGATCAAATGCAGCAGAACATGATGGTACGTAACAAATGCCGCGAGTATTACGTTACTTAATGAAACTATCAAACGCAGCAGATGATTATGTTAACGATAAGATCAAATGCAGCAGAGCATTATGGTACGTAACAAATGCCGCGAGTATTACGTTACTTCACTAATCTATCAAACGCATCAGATAATTATTTCAACGATAAGATCGAATGCAGCAGAACATTATGGTACGTAACAAATGCAACGAGTATTACGTTACTTAACGAATCTATCAAACGCATCAGATGATTATGTTAACGAAAGATCAAATGCAGAAGAACATTATGGTACGTAACAAATACCGCGAGTATTACGTTACTAAACGAATCTATCAAACGCAGCAGATGATTATGTTAACGCTTAAATCCAATGCAGCAGAGCATTATGGTACGTAACAAATGCCGCAAGTATTACGTTACTTAATGAATCTATCAAACGCATCAGATGATTATATTAACGATAAGATCAAATGCAGCAGAACATTATGGTACGTAACAAATGCCGCGAGTATTTCGTTACTTAATGAATCTATCAAACGCAGCAGATGATTATGTTAACGATAAGATCAAATGCAGCAGAACATTATGGTACGTAACAAATGCCGCGAGTATTACGTTACTTAATGAATCTATCAAACGCAGCAGATGATTATGTTAACGATAAGATCAAATGCAGCAGAACATTATGGTACGTAATAAATGCCGCGAGTATTGCGTTACTTAATGAATCTATCAAACGCAGCAGTTGATTATGTTAACGATAAGATCAAATGCAGCAGAACATTATGGTACGTAACAAATGCCGCGAGTATTACGTTACTTAACGAATCTATCAAACGCATCAGATGATTATGTTAACGATAAGATCTAATGCAGCAGAACATTATGGTACGTAATAAATGACGCGAGTATTGCGTTACTTAATAAATCTATCATACGCAGCAGATGATTATGTTAACGATAAGATCAAATGCAGCAGAACATGATGGTACGTAACAAATGCCGCGAGTATTACGTTACTTAATGAAACTACCAAACGCAGCAGATGATTATGTTAACGATAAGATCAAATGCAGCAGAACATTATGGTACGTAACAAATGCCGCGAGTATTACGTTACTTAATGAATCTATCAAACGCAGCAGATGATTATGTTAACGATAAGATCAAATGCAGCAGAACATTATGGTACGTAACAAATGCCGCGAGTATTACGTTACTTAATGAATCTATCAAACGCAGCAGATGATTATGTTAACGATAAGGTCAAATGCAGCAGAGCATTATGGTACGTAACAAATACCGCGAGTATTACGTTACTCAATGAATCTATCAAACGCAGCAGATGATTATGTTAACGATAAGATCAAATGCAGCAGAACATTATGGTACGTAATAAATGCCGCGAGTATTGCGTTACTTAATGAATCTATCAAACGCAGCAGTTGATTATGTTAACGATAGGATCAAATGCAGCAGAACATTATGGTACGTAACAAATGCCGCGAGTATTACGTTACTTAACGAATCTATCAAACGCATCAGATGATTATGTTAACGATAAAATCTAATGCAGCGGAACATTATGGTACGTAAAAAATGCCGCGAGTATTGCGTTACTTAATGAATCTATCATACGCAGCAGATGATTATGTTAACGATAAGATCAAATGCAGCAGAACATGATGGTACGTAACAAATGCCGCGAGTATTACGTTACTTAATGAAACTACCAAACGCAGCAGATGATTATGTTAACGATAAGATCAAATGCAGCAGAACATTATGGTACGTAACAAATGCCGCGAGTATTATGTTACTTCACTAATCTATCAAACGCATCAGATGATTATTTCAACGATAAGATCAAATGCAGCAGAACATTATGGTACGTAACAAATGCAGCGAGTATTACGTCACTTAACGAATCTATTAAACGCATCAGATGATTATTTCAACGATAAGATCGAATGCAGCAGAACATTATGGTACTTAACAAATGCCGCGAGTATTACGTTACTTAATGAATCTATCAAACGCAGCAGATAATTATGTTAACGATAAGATCAAATGCAGCAGAGCATTATGGTACGTAACAAATGCCGCGAGTATTACGTTACTTAATGAATCTATCAAACGCAGCAGATGATTATGTTAACGATAAGATCAAATGCAGCAGAACATTATGGTACGTAACAAATGCCGCGAGTATTACGTTACTTCACTAATCTATCAAACGCATCAGATGATTATTTTAACGATTAGTTCAAATGCAGCAGAACATTATGGTACGTAACAAATGCCGCGAGTATTGCGTTACTTAATGAATCTATCAAACGCAGCAGATGATTATGTTAACGATAAGGTCAAATGCAGCAGAGCATTATGGTACGTAACAAATGCCGCGAGTATTACGTTACTTAATGAATCTATCAAACGCAGCAGATGATTGTGTTAACGATAAGATCAAATGCAGCAGAACATTATGGTACGTAATAAATGCCGCGAGTATTGCGTTACTTAATGAATCTATCAATCGCAGCAGTTGATTATGTTAACGATAAGATTAAATGCAGCAGAACATTATGGAACGTAACAAATGCCGCGAGTATTACGTTACTTAACGAATCTATCAAACGCATCAGATGATTATGTTAACGATAAGATCTAATGCAGCAGAACATTATGGTACGTAATAAATGACGCGAGTATTGCGTTACTTAATGAATCTATCATACGCAGCAGATGATTATGTTAACGATAAGATCAAATGCAGCAGAACATTATGGTACGTAACAAATGCAGCGAGTATTACGTCACTTAACGAATCTATCAAACGCAGCAGATGATTATGTTAACGATAAGATCAAATGCAGCAGAACATTATAGTACGTAACAAATGCCGCGAGTATTACGTTACTTAATGAATCTATCAAACGCAGCAGATGATTATGTTAACGATAAGATCAAATGCAGCAGAACATTATGGTACGTAACAAATGCCGCGAGTATTACGTTCCTTAACGAATCTATCAAACGCATCAGATGATTATGTTAACGATAAGATCAAATGCAGCAGAACATTATGGTACGTAATAAATGCAGCGAGTATTGCGTTACTTAATGAATCTATCATACGCATCAGATGATTATGTTAACGATCAGATCAAATGCAGCAGAACATGATGGTACGTAACAAATGCCGCGAGTATTACGTTACTTAATGAAACTATCAAACGCATCAGATGATTATTTCAACGATAAGATCGAATGCAGCAGAACATTATGGTACGTAACAAATGCAGCGAGTATTACGTTACTTAACAAATCTATCAAACGCATCAGATGATTATTTCAACGATAAGATCGAATGCAGCAGAACATTATGGTACGTAACAAATGCCGCGAGTATTACGTTACTTAATGAATCTATCAAACGCAGCAGATAATTATGTTAACGATAAGATCAAATGCAGCAGAGCATTATGGTACGTAACAATTGCCGCGAGTATTACGTTACTTAATGAATCTATCAAACGCAGCAGATGATTATGTTAACGATTAGATCAAATGCAGCAGAGCATTATGGTACGTAACAAATACTGCGAGTATTAAGTTACTAAACGAATCTATCAAACGCAGCAGATGATTATGTTAACGCTAAAATCAAATGCAGCAGAGCATTATGGTACGTATCAAATGCCGAGAGTATTACGTTACTTAACTAATCTATCAAACGCATCAGATGATTATTTCAACGATAAGATCGAATGCAGCAGAACATTATGGTACGCAACAAATGCAGCGAGTATTACGTTACTTAACGAATCTATCAAACGCATCAGATGATTATGTTAACGATAAGATCAAATGCAGCAGAACATTATGGTACGTAACAAATGCCGCGAGTATTACGTTACTTAATAAATCTATCAAACGCAGCAGATAATTATGTTAACGATAAGATCAAATGCAGCAGAGCATTATGGTACGTAACAAATGCCGCGAGTATTACGTTACTTCACTAATCTATCAAACGCATCAGATG
Source organism: Bulinus truncatus (assembly GCA_021962125.1). Classification (NCBI taxonomy): domain Eukaryota; kingdom Metazoa; phylum Mollusca; class Gastropoda; family Planorbidae; genus Bulinus; species Bulinus truncatus. The sequence goes on along the minus strand of JAGDYQ010000031.1, from coordinate 1,097,770 downwards.
ATTATTTTAACGATGAGTTGAAATGCAGCAGAACATTATGGTACGTAACAAATGCCGCGAGTATATCGTTACTTAACGAATCTATCAAACGCTGCAGTTGATTATGTTAACGATAAGATCAAATGCAGCAGAACATTATGGTACGTAACAAATGCCGCGAGTATTACGTTACTTAACGAATCTATCAAACGCATCAGATGATTATGTTAACGATAAGATCTAATGCAGCAGAACATTATGGTACGTAATAAATGAAGCGAGTATTGCGTTACTTAATGAATCTATCATACGCAGCAGATGATTATGTTAACGATAAGATCAAATGCAGCAGAACATGATGGTACGTAACAAATGCCGCGAGTATTACGTTACTTAATGAAACTACCAAACGCAGCAGATGATTATGTTAACGATAAGATCAAATGCAGCAGAACATTATGGTACGTAACAAATGCCGCGAGTATTACGTTACTTAATGAATCTATCAAACGCAGCAGATGATTATGTTAACGATAAGATCAAATGCAGCAGAACATTATGGTACGTAACAAATGCCGCGAGTATTACGTTACTTAATGAATCTATCAAACGCAGCAGATGATTATGTTAACGATAAGGTCAAATGCAGCAGAGCATTATGGTACGTAACAAATACCGCGAGTATTACGTTACTCAATGAATCTATCAAACGCAGCAGATGATTATGTTAACGATAAGATCAAATGCAGCAGAACATTATGGTACGTAATAAATGCCGCGAGTATTGCGTTACTTAATGAATCTATCAAACGCAGCAGTTGATTATGTTAACGATAGGATCAAATGCAGCAGAACATTATGGTACGTAACAAATGCCGCGAGTATTACGTTACTTAACGAATCTATCAAACGCATCAGATGATTATGTTAACGATAAAATCTAATGCAGCGGAACATTATGGTACGTAAAAAATGCCGCGAGTATTGCGTTACTTAATGAATCTATCATACGCAGCAGATGATTATGTTAACGATAAGATCAAATGCAGCAGAACATGATGGTACGTAACAAATGCCGCGAGTATTACGTTACTTAATGAAACTACCAAACGCAGCAGATGATTATGTTAACGATAAGATCAAATGCAGCAGAACATTATGGTACGTAACAAATGCCGCGAGTATTATGTTACTTCACTAATCTATCAAACGCATCAGATGATTATTTCAACGATAAGATCAAATGCAGCAGAACATTATGGTACGTAACAAATGCAGCGAGTATTACGTCACTTAACGAATCTATTAAACGCATCAGATGATTATTTCAACGATAAGATCGAATGCAGCAGAACATTATGGTACTTAACAAATGCCGCGAGTATTACGTTACTTAATGAATCTATCAAACGCAGCAGATAATTATGTTAACGATAAGATCAAATGCAGCAGAGCATTATGGTACGTAACAAATGCCGCGAGTATTACGTTACTTAATGAATCTATCAAACGCAGCAGATGATTATGTTAACGATAAGATCAAATGCAGCAGAACATTATGGTACGTAACAAATGCCGCGAGTATTACGTTACTTCACTAATCTATCAAACGCATCAGATGATTATTTTAACGATTAGTTCAAATGCAGCAGAACATTATGGTACGTAACAAATGCCGCGAGTATTGCGTTACTTAATGAATCTATCAAACGCAGCAGATGATTATGTTAACGATAAGGTCAAATGCAGCAGAGCATTATGGTACGTAACAAATGCCGCGAGTATTACGTTACTTAATGAATCTATCAAACGCAGCAGATGATTGTGTTAACGATAAGATCAAATGCAGCAGAACATTATGGTACGTAATAAATGCCGCGAGTATTGCGTTACTTAATGAATCTATCAATCGCAGCAGTTGATTATGTTAACGATAAGATTAAATGCAGCAGAAAATTATGGAACGTAACAAATGCCGCGAGTATTACGTTACTTAACGAATCTATCAAACGCATCAGATGATTATGTTAACGATAAGATCTAATGCAGCAGAACATTATGGTACGTAATAAATGACGCGAGTATTGCGTTACTTAATGAATCTATCATACGCAGCAGATGATTATGTTAACGATAAGATCAAATGCAGCAGAACATTATGGTACGTAACAAATGCAGCGAGTATTACGTCACTTAACGAATCTATCAAACGCAGCAGATGATTATGTTAACGATAAGATCAAATGCAGCAGAACATTATAGTACGTAACAAATGCCGCGAGTATTACGTTACTTAATGAATCTATCAAACGCAGCAGATGATTATGTTAACGATAAGATCAAATGCAGCAGAACATTATGGTACGTAACAATTGCCGCGAGTATTACGTTACTTAATGAATCTATCAAACGCAGCAGATGATTATGTTAACGATAAGATCAAATGCAGCAGAACATTATGGTACGTAACAAATGCCGCGAGTATTACGTTACTTAACGAATCTATCAAACGCATCAGATGATTATGTTAACGATAAGATCAAATGCAGCAGAACATTATGGTACGTAATAAATGCAGCGAGTATTGCGTTACTTAATGAATCTATCATACGCATCAGATGATTATGTTAACGATCAGATCAAATGCAGCAGAACATGATGGTACGTAACAAATGCCGCGAGTATTACGTTACTTAATGAAACTATCAAACGCATCAGATGATTATTTCAACGATAAGATCGAATGCAGCAGAACATTATGGTACGTAACAAATGCAGCGAGTATTACGTTACTTAACAAATCTATCAAACGCATCAGATGATTATTTCAACGATAAGATCGAATGCAGCAGAACATTATGGTACGTAACAAATGCCGCGAGTATTACGTTACTTAATGAATCTATCAAACGCAGCAGATAATTATGTTAACGATAAGATCAAATGCAGCAGAGCATTATGGTACGTAACAATTGCCGCGAGTATTACGTTACTTAATGAATCTATCAAACGCAGCAGATGATTATGTTAACGATTAGATCAAATGCAGCAGAGCATTATGGTACGTAACAAATACTGCGAGTATTAAGTTACTAAACGAATCTATCAAACGCAGCAGATGATTATGTTAACGCTAAAATCAAATGCAGCAGAGCATTATGGTACGTATCAAATGCCGAGAGTATTACGTTACTTAACTAATCTATCAAACGCATCAGATGATTATTTCAACGATAAGATCGAATGCAGCAGAACATTATGGTACGCAACAAATGCAGCGAGTATTACGTTACTTAACGAATCTATCAAACGCATCAGAATATTATGTTAACGATAAGATCAAATGCAGCAGAACATTATGGTACGTAACAAATGCCGCGAGTATTACGTTACTTAATAAATCTATCAAACGCAGCAGATAATTATGTTAACGATAAGATCAAATGCAGCAGAGCATTATGGTACGTAACAAATGCCGCGAGTATTACGTTACTTCACTAATCTATCAAACGCATCAGATGATTATTTTAACGATGAGTTGAAATGCAGCAGAACATTATGGTACGTAACAAATGCCGCGAGTATATCGTTACTTAACGAATCTATCAAACGCTGCAGTTGATTATGTTAACGATAAGATCAAATGCAGCAGAACATTATGGTACGTAACAAATGCCGCGAGTATTACGTTACTTAACGAATCTATCAAACGCATCAGATGATTATGTTAACGATAAGATCTAATGCAGCAGAACATTATGGTACGTAATAAATGAAGCGAGTATTGCGTTACTTAATGAATCTATCATACGCAGCAGATGATTATGTTAACGATAAGATCAAATGCAGCAGAACATGATGGTACGTAACAAATGCCGCGAGTATTACGTTACTTAATGAAACTACCAAACGCAGCAGATGATTATGTTAACGATAAGATCAAATGCAGCAGAACATTATGGTACGTAACAAATGCCGCGAGTATTACGTTACTTAATGAATCTATCAAACGCAGCAGATGATTATGTTAATGATAAGATCAAATGCAGCAGAACATTATGGTACGTAACAAATGCCGCGAGTATTACGTTACTTAATGAATCTATCAAACGCAGCAGATGATTATGTTAACGATAAGGTCAAATGCAGCAGAGCATTATGGTACGTAACAAATACCGCGAGTATTACGTTACTTAATGAATCTATCAAACGCATCAGATGATTATGTTAAAGATAAGATCAAATGCAGCAGAACATTATGGTACGTAATAAATGCCGCGAGTATTGCGTTACTTAATGAATCTATCAAACGCAGCAGTTGATTATGTTAACGATAAGATCAAATGCAGCAGAACATTATGGTACGTAACAAATGCCGCGAGTATTACGTTACTTCACTAATCTATCAAACGCATCAGATGATTATGTTAACGATAAGATCTAATGCAGCAGAACATTATGGTACGTAATAAATGCCGCGAGTATTGCGTTACTTAATGAATCTATCATACGCAGCAGATGATTATGTTAACGATAAGATCAAATGCAGCAGAACATGATGGTACGTAACAAATGCCGCGAGTATTACGTTACTTAATGAAACTACCAAACGCATCAGATGATTATGTTAACGATAAGATCTAATGCAGCAGAACATTATGGTACGTAATAAATGACGCGAGTATTGCGTTACTTAATGAATCTATCATACGCAGCAGATGATTATGTTAACGATAAGATCAAATGCAGCAGAACATTATGGTACGTAACAAATGCAGCGAGTATTACGTCACTTAACGAATCTATCAAACGCAGCAGATGATTATGTTAACGATAAGATCAAATGCAGCAGAACATTATAGTACGTAACAAATGCCGCGAGTATTACGTTACTTAATGAATCTATCAAACGCAGCAGATGATTATGTTAACGATAAGATCAAATGCAGCAGAACATTATGGTACGTAACAAAGGCCGCGTGTATTACGTTACTTAATGAATCTATCAAACGCAGCAGATGATTATGTTAACGATAAGATCAAATGCAGCAGAACATTATGGTACGTAACAATTGCCGCGAGTATTACGTTACTTAATGAATCTATCAAACGCAGCAGATGATTATGTTAACGATAAGATCAAATGCAGCAGAACATTATGGTACGTAACAAATGCCGCGAGTATTACGTTACTTAATGAATCTATCAAACGCAGCAGATGATTATGTTAACGATTAGATCAAATGCAGCAGAGCATTATGGTACGTAACAAATACCGCGAGTATTAAGTTACTAAACGAATCTATCAAACGCAGCAGACGATTATGTTAACGCTAAAATCAAATGCAGCAGAGCATTATGGTACGTAACAAATGCCGCGAGTATTACGTTACTTAACTAATCTATCAAACGCATCAGATGATTATTTCAACGATAAGATCGAATGCAGCAGAACATTATGGTACGTAACAAATGCAGCGAGTATTACGTTACTTAACAAATCTATCAAACGCATCAGATGATTATTTCAACGATAAGATCGAATGCAGCAGAACATTATGGTACGTAACAAATGCCGCGAGTATTACGTTACTTCACTAATCTATCAAACGCATCAGATGATTATTTTAACGATAAGTTCAAATGCAGCAGAACATTATGTTACGTAACAAATGCCGCGAGTATCGCGTTACTTAATGAATCTATCAAACGCAGCAGATGATTATGTTAACGATAAGGTCAAATGCAGCAGAGCATTATGGTACGTAACAAATACCGCGAGTATTACGTTACTTAATGAATCTATCAAACGCAGCAGATGATTGTGTTAACGATAAGATCAAATGCAGCAGAAAATTATGGTACGTAATAAATGCCGCGAGTATTGCGTTACTTAATGAATCTATCAAACGCAGCAGTTGATTATGTTAACGATAAGATTAAATGCAGCAGAACATTATGGTACGTAACAAATGCCGCGAGTATTACGTTACTTAACGAATCTATCAAACGCATCAGATGATTATGTTAACGATAAGATCTAATGCAGCAGAACATTATGGTACGTAATAAATGACGCGAGTATTGCGTTACTTAATGAATCTATTATACGCAGCAGATGATTATGTTAACGATAAGATCAAATGCAGCAGAACATGATGGTACGTAACAAATGCCGCGAGTATTACGTTACTTAATGAAACTACCAAACGCAGCAGATGATTATGTTAACGATAAGATCAAATGCAGCAGAACATTATGGTACGTAACAAATGCCGCGAGTATTACGTTACTTCACTAATCTATCAAACGCATCAGATGATTATTTTAACGATAAGATCAAATGCAGCAGAACATGATGGTACGTAACAAATGCATCGAGTATTACGTTACTTAACGAATCTATCAAACGCATCATATGATTATGTTAACGAAAGATCAAATGCAGCAGAACATTATGGTACGTAACAAATACCGCGAGTATTAAGTTACTAAACGAATCTATCAAACGCAGCAGATGATTATGTTAACGCTAAAATCCAATGCAGCAGAGCATTATGGTACGTAACAAATGCCGCGAGTATTACGTTACTTAATGAATCTATCAAACGCAGCAGATGATTATGTTAACGATAAGATCAAATGCAGCAGAACATTATGGTACGTAACAATTGCCGCGAGTATTACTTTACTTAATGAATCTATCAAACGCAGCAGATGATTATGTTAACGATAAGATCAAATGCAGCAGAACATTATGGTACGTAACAAATGCCGCGAGTATTACGTTACTTAATGAATCTATCAAACGCAGCAGATGATTATGTTAACGATTAGATCAAATGCAGCAGAGCATTATGGTACGTAACAAATACCGCTAGTATTAAGTTACTAAACGAATCTATCAAACGCAGCAGATGATTATGTTAACGCTAAAATCAAATGCAGCAGAGCATTATGGTACGTAACAAATGCCGCGAGTATTACGTTACTTAACTAATCTATCAAACGCATCAGATGATTATTTCAACGATAAGATCGAATGCAGCAGAACATTATGGTACGTAACAAATGCAGCGAGTATTACGTTACTTAACGAATCTATCAAACGCATCAGATGATTATTTCAACGATAAGATCGAATGCAGCAGAACATTATGGTACGTAACAAATGCCGCGAGTATTACGTTACTTAATGAATCTATCAAACGCAGCAGATAATTATGTTAACGATAAGATCAAATGCAGCAGAGCATTATGGTACGTAACAAATGCCGCGAGTATTACGTTACTTCACTAATCTCTCAAACGCATCAGATGATTATTTTTACGATAAGTTCAAATGCAGCAGAACATTATGGTACGTAACAAATGCCGCGAGTAATGCGTTACTTAATGAATCTATCAAACGCAGCAGATGATTATGTTAACGATAAGGTCAAATGCAGCAGAGCATTATGGTACGTAACAAATACCGCGAGTATTACGTTACTTAATGAATCTATCAAACGCAGCAGATGATTATGTTAACGATAAGATCAAATGCAGCAGAACATTATGGTACGTAATAAATGCCGCGAGTATTGCGTTACTTAATGAATCTATCAAACGCAGCAGTTGATTATGTTAACGATAAGATTAAATGCAGCAGAATATTATGGTACGTAACGAATGCCGCGAGTATTACGTTACTTAACGAATCTATCAAACGCATCAGATGATTATGTTAACGATAAGATCTAATGCAGCAGAACATTATGGTACGTAATAAATGACGCGAGTATTGCGTTACTTAATGAATCTATCATACGCAGCAGATGATTATGTTAACGATAAGATCAAATGCAGCAGAACATGATGGTACGTAACAAATGCCGCGAGTATTACGTTACTTAATGAAACTACCAAACGCAGCAGATGATTATGTTAACGATAAGATCAAATGCAGCAGAACATTATGGTACGTATTAAATGCCGCGAGTATTACGTTACTTCACTAATCTATTAAACGCATCAGATGATTATTTTAACGATAAGATCAAATGCAGCAGAACGTTATGATACGTAACAAATGCATCGAGTATTACGTTACTTAACGAATCTATCAAACGCATCATATGATTATGTTAACGAAAGATCAAATGCAGCAGAACATTATGGTACGTAACAAATACCGCGAGTATTAAGTTACTAAACGAATCTATCAAACGCAGCAGATGATTATGTTAACGCTAAAATCAAATGCAGCAGAGCATTATGGTACGTAACAAATGCCGCGAGTATTACGTTACTTAATGAATCTATCAAACGCAGCAGATGATTATGTTAACGATAAGGTCAAATGCAGCAGAGCATTATGGTACGTAACAAATACCGCGAGTATTACGTTACTTAATGAATCTATCAAACGCAGCAGATGATTATGTTAACGATAAGATCAAATGCAGCAGAACATTATGGTACGTAATAAATGCCGCGAGTATTGCGTTACTTAATGAATCTATCAAACGCAGCAGTTGATTATGTTAACGATAAGATTAAATGCAGCAGAACATTATGGTACGTAACAAATGCCGCGAGTATTACGTTACTTAACGAATCTATCAAACGCATCAGATGATTATGTTAACGCTAAGATCTAATGCAGCAGAACATTATGGTACGTAATAAATGCCGCGAGTATTGCGTTACTTAATGAATCTATCATACGCAGCAGATGATTATGTTAACGATAAGATCAAATGCAGCAGAACATGATGGTACGTAACAAATGCCGCGAGTATTACGTTACTTAATGAAACTACCAAACGCAGCAGATGATTATGTTAACGATAAGATCAAATGCAGCAGAACATTATGGTACGTAACAAATGCCGCGAGTATTACGTTACTTCACTAATCTATCAAACGCATCAGATGATTATTTCAACGATAAGATCAAATGCAGCAGAACATTATGGTACGTAACAAATGCAGCGAGTATTACGTCACTTAACGAATCTATCAAACGCAGCAGATGATTATGTTAACGATAAGATCAAATGCAGCAGAACATTATGGTACGTAACAAATGCCGCGAGTATTACGTTACTTAATGAATCTATCAAACGCAGAAGATGATTATGTTAACGATAAGATCAAATGCAACAGAACATTATGGTACGTAACAAATGCCGGGAGTATTACGTTACTTCACTAATCTATCAAACGCATCAGATGATTATTTTAACGATAAGATCAAATGCAGCAGAACATTATGGTACGTAACAAATGCCGCGAGTATTGCGTTACTTAATGAATCTATCAAACGCAGCAGTTGATTATGTTAACGATAAGATCAAATGCAGCAGAACATTATGGTACGTAACAAATGCCGCGAGTATTACGTTACTTAACGAATCTATCAAACGCATCAGATGATTATGTTAACGATAAGATCAAATGCAGCAGAACATTATGGTACGTAACAAATGCCGCGAGTTTTGCGTTACTTAATGAATCTATCATACGCAGCAGATGATTATGTTAACGATCAGATCAAATGCAGCAGAACATGATGGTACGTAACAAATGCCGCGAGTATTACGTTACTTAATGAAACTATCAAACGCAGAAGATGATTATGTTAACGAAAGATCAAATGCAGCAGAACATTATGGTACGTAACAAATACCGCGAGTATTAAGTTACTAAACGAATCTATCAAACGCAGCAGATGATTATGTTAACGCTAAAATCCAATGCAGCAGAGCATTATGGTACGTAACAAATGCCGCGAGTATTACGTTACTTAATGAATCTATCAAACGCAGCAGATGATTATGTTAACGATAAGGTCAAATGCAGCAGAGCATTATGGTACGTAACAAATACCCCGAGTATTACGTTACTTAATGAATCTATCAAACGCAGCAGATGATTATGTTAACGATAAGATCAAATGCAGCAGAACATTATGGTACGTAATAAATGCCGCGAGTATTGCGTTACTTAATGATTCTATCAAAAGCAGCAGTTGATTATGTTAACGATAAGATCAAATGCAGCAGAACATTGTGGTACGTAACAATTGCCGCGAGTATTACGTTACTTAACGAATCTATCAAACGCATCAGATGATTATGTTAACGCTAAGATCTAATGCAGCAGAACATTATGGTACGTAATAAATGCCGCGAGTATTGCGTTACTTAATGAATCTATCATACGCAGCAGATGATTATGTTAACGATAAGATCAAATGCAGCAGAACATAATGGTACGTAACAAATGCCGCGAGTATTACGTTACTTAATGAAACTACCAAACGCAGCAGATGATTATGTTAACGATAAGATCAAATGCAGCAGAACATTATGGTACGTAACAAATGCCGCGAGTATTACGTTACTTCACTAATCTATCAAACGCATCAGATGATTATTTCAACGATAAGATCAAATGCAGCAGAACATTATGGTACGTAACAAATGCAGCGAGTATTACGTCACTTAACGAATCTATCAAACGCAGCAGATGATTATGTTAACGATAAGATCAAATGCAGCAGAACATTATGGTACGTAAGCAAATGCCGGGAGTATTACGTTACTTCACTAATCTATCAAACGCATCAGATGATTATTTTAACGATAAGATCAAATGCAGCAGAACATTATGGTACGTAACAAATGCCGCGAGTATTGCGTTACTTAATGAATCTATCAAACGCAGCAGTTGATTATGTTAACGATAAGATCAAATGCAGCAGAACATTATGGTACGTAACAAATGCCGCGAGTATTACGTTACTTAACGAATCTATCAAACGCATCAGATGATTATGTTAACGATAAGATCAAATGCAGCAGAACATTATGGTACGTAACAAATGCCGCGAGTATTGCGTTACTTAATGAATCTATCATACGCAGCAGATGATTATGTTAACGATCAGATCAAATGCAGCAGAACATGATGGTACGTAACAAATGCCGCGAGTATTACGTTACTTAATGAAACTATCAAACGCAGAAGATGATTATGTTAACGATAAGATCAAATGCAGCAGAGCATTATGGTACGTAACAAATGCCGCGAGTATTACGTTACTTAACTAATCTATCAAACGCATCAGATGATTATTTCAACGATAAGATCAAATGCAGCAGAACATTATGGTACGTAACAAATGCAGCGAGTATTGCGTTACTTAACGAATCTATCAAACGCATCAGATGATTATGTTAACGATAAGATCAAATGCAGCAGATTATTATGGTACGTAACAAATGCCGCGAGTATTACGGTACTTAATGAATCTATCAAACGCAGCAGATGATTATGTTAACGATAAAATCAAATGCAGCAGAGCATTATGGTACGTAACAAATGCCGCGAGTATTACGTTACTTCACTAATCTATCAAACGCATCAGATGATTATTTTAACGATAAGATCAAATGCAGCAGAACATTATGGTACGTAACAAATGCCGCGAGTATTACGTTACTTAATGAATCTATCAAACGCAGCAGATGATTATGTTAACGATAAGATCAAATGCAGCAGAACATGATGGTACGTAACAAATGCCGCGAGTATTACGTTACTTAATGAAACTACCAAACGCAGCAGATGATTATGTTAACGATAAGATCAAATGCAGCAGAACATTATGGTACGTAACAAATGCCGCGAGTATTACGTTACTTCACTAATCTATCAAACGCATCAGATGATTATTTTAACGATAAGATCAAATGCAGCAGAACATGATGGTACGTAACAAATGCATCGAGTATTACGTTACTTAACGAATCTATCAAACGCATCATATGATTATGTTAACGAAAGATCAAATGCAGCAGATCATTATGGTACGTAACAAATACCGCGAGTATTAAGTTACTAAACGAATCTATCAAACGCAGCAGATGATTATGTTAACGCTAAAATCCAATGCAGCAGAGCATTATGGTACGTAACAAATGCCGCGAGTATTACGTTACTTAATGAATCTATCAAACGCAGCAGATGATTATGTTAACGATAAGATCAAATGCAGCAGAACATTATGGTACGTAACAATTGCCGCGAGTATTACGTTAATAAATGAATCTATCAAACGCAGCAGATGATTATGTTAACGATAAGATCAAATGCAGCAGAACATTATGGTACGTAACAAATGCCGCGAGTATTACGTTACTTAATGAATCTATCAAACGCAGCAGATGATTATGTTAACGATTAGATCAAATGCAGCAGAGCATTATGGTACGTAACAAATACCGCGAGTATTAAGTTACTAAACGAATCTATCAAACGCAGCAGATGATAATGTTAACGCTAAAATCAAATGCAGCAGAGCATTATGGTACGTAACAAATGCCGCGAGTATTACGTTACTTAACTAATCTATCAAACGCATCAGATGATTATTTCAACGATAAGATCGAATGCAGCAGAACATTATGGTACGTAACAAATGCAGCGAGTATTACGTTACTTAACGAATCTATCAAACGCATCAGATGATTATTTCAACGATAAGATCGAATGCAGCAGAACATTATGGTACGTAACAAATGCCGCGAGTATTACGTTACTTAATGAATCTATCAAACGCAGCAGATAATTATGTTAACGATAAGATCAAATGCAGCAGAGCATTATGGTACGTAACAAATGCCGCGAGTATTACGTTACTTCACTAATCTATCAAACGCATCAGATGATTATTTTTACGATAAGTTCAAATGCAGCAGAACATTATGGTACGTAACAAATGCCGCGAGTAATGCGTTACTTAATGAATCTATCAAACGCAGCAGATGATTATGTTAACGATAAGGTCAAATGCAGCAGAGCATTATGGTACGTAACAAATACCGCGAGTATTACGTTACTTAATGAATCTATCAAACGCAGCAGTTTATTATGTTAACGATAAGATCAAATGCAGCAGAACATTATGGTACGTAACAAATGCCGCGAGTAATGCGTTACTTAATGAATCTATCATACGCAGCAGATGATTATGTTAACGATCAGATCAAATGCAGCAGAACATGATGGTACGTAAAAAATGCCGCGAGTATTACGTTACTTAATGAAACTATCAAACGCAGAAGATGATTATGTTAACGATAAGATCAAATGCAGCAGAGCATTATGGTACGTAACAAATGCCGCGAGTATTACGTTACTTAACTAATCTATCAAACGCATCAGATGATTATTTCAACGATAAGATCGAATGCAGCAGAACATTATGGTACGTAACAAATGCAGCGAGTATTACGTTACTTAACGAATCTATCAAACGCATCAGATGATTATGTTAACGATAAGATCAAATGCAGCAGATTATTATGGTACGTAACAAATGCCGCGAGTATTACGTTACTTCACTAATCTATCAAACGCATCAAATGATTATGTTAACGATAAGATCAAATGCAGCAGAACATTATGGTACGTAACAAATGCCGCGAGTATTACGTTACTTAATGAATCTATCAAACGCAGCAGATGATTATGTTAACGATAAGATCAAATGCAGCAGAGCATTATGGTACGTAACAAATGCCGCGAGTATTACGTTACTTCACTAATCTATCAAACGCAGCAGATGATTATGTTAACGATAAGATCAAATGCAGCAGAACATTATGGTACGTAACAAATGCCGCGAGTATTACGTTACTTAATGAATCTATCAAACGCAGAAGATGATTATGTTAACGATAAGATCAAATGCAACAGAACATTATGGTACGTAACAAATGCCGGGAGTATTACGTTACTTCACTAATCTATCAAACGCATCAGATGATTATTTTAACGATAAGATCAAATGCAGCAGAACATTATGGTACGTAACAAATGCCGCGAGTATTGCGTTACTTAATGAATCTATCAAACGCAGCAGTTGATTATGTTAACGATAAGATCAAATGCAGCAGAACATTATGGTACGTAACAAATGCCGCGAGTATTACGTTACTTAACGAATCTATCAAACGCATCAGATGATTATGTTAACGATAAGATCAAATGCAGCAGAACATTATGGTACGTAACAAATGCCGCGAGTTTTGCGTTACTTAATGAATCTATCATACGCAGCAGATGATTATGTTAACGATCAGATCAAATGCAGCAGAACATGATGGTACGTAACAAATGCCGCGAGTATTACGTTACTTAATGAAACTATCAAACGCAGAAGATGATTATGTTAACGAAAGATCAAATGCAGCAGAACATTATGGTACGTAACAAATACCGCGAGTATTAAGTTACTAAACGAATCTATCAAACGCAGCAGATGATTATGTTAACGCTAAAATCCAATGCAGCAGAGCATTATGGTACGTAACAAATGCCGCGAGTATTACGTTACTTAATGAATCTATCAAACGCAGCAGATGATTATGTTAACGATAAGGTCAAATGCAGCAGAGCATTATGGTACGTAACAAATACCCCGAGTATTACGTTACTTAATGAATCTATCAAACGCAGCAGATGATTATGTTAACGATAAGATCAAATGCAGCAGAACATTATGGTACGTAATAAATGCCGCGAGTATTGCGTTACTTAATGATTCTATCAAAAGCAGCAGTTGATTATGTTAACGATAAGATCAAATGCAGCAGAACATTGTGGTACGTAACAATTGCCGCGAGTATTACGTTACTTAACGAATCTATCAAACGCATCAGATGATTATGTTAACGCTAAGATCTAATGCAGCAGAACATTATGGTACGTAATAAATGCCGCGAGTATTGCGTTACTTAATGAATCTATCATACGCAGCAGATGATTATGTTAACGATAAGATCAAATGCAGCAGAACATAATGGTACGTAACAAATGCCGCGAGTATTACGTTACTTAATGAAACTACCAAACGCAGCAGATGATTATGTTAACGATAAGATCAAATGCAGCAGAACATTATGGTACGTAACAAATGCCGCGAGTATTACGTTACTTCACTAATCTATCAAACGCATCAGATGATTATTTCAACGATAAGATCAAATGCAGCAGAACATTATGGTACGTAACAAATGCAGCGAGTATTACGTCACTTAACGAATCTATCAAACGCAGCAGATGATTATGTTAACGATAAGATCAAATGCAGCAGAACATTATGGTACGTAACAAATGCCGGGAGTATTACGTTACTTCACTAATCTATCAAACGCATCAGATGATTATTTTAACGATAAGATCAAATGCAGCAGAACATTATGGTACGTAACAAATGCCGCGAGTATTGCGTTACTTAATGAATCTATCAAACGCAGCAGTTGATTATGTTAACGATAAGATCAAATGCAGCAGAACATTATGGTACGTAACAAATGCCGCGAGTATTACGTTACTTAACGAATCTATCAAACGCATCAGATGATTATGTTAACGATAAGATCAAATGCAGCAGAACATTATGGTACGTAACAAATGCCGCGAGTATTGCGTTACTTAATGAATCTATCATACGCAGCAGATGATTATGTTAACGATCAGATCAAATGCAGCAGAACATGATGGTACGTAACAAATGCCGCGAGTATTACGTTACTTAATGAAACTATCAAACGCAGAAGATGATTATGTTAACGATAAGATCAAATGCAGCAGAGCATTATGGTACGTAACAAATGCCGCGAGTATTACGTTACTTAACTAATCTATCAAACGCATCAGATGATTATTTCAACGATAAGATCAAATGCAGCAGAACATTATGGTACGTAACAAATGCAGCGAGTATTGCGTTACTTAACGAATCTATCAAACGCATCAGATGATTATGTTAACGATAAGATCAAATGCAGCAGATTATTATGGTACGTAACAAATGCCGCGAGTATTACGGTACTTAATGAATCTATCAAACGCAGCAGATGATTATGTTAACGATAAAATCAAATGCAGCAGAGCATTATGGTACGTAACAAATGCCGCGAGTATTACGTTACTTCACTAATCTATCAAACGCATCAGATGATTATTTTAACGATAAGATCAAATGCAGCAGAACATTATGGTACGTAACAAATGCCGCGAGTATTACGTTACTTAATGAATCTATCAAACGCAGCAGATGATTATGTTAACGATAAGATCAAATGCAGCAGAACATGATGGTACGTAACAAATGCCGCGAGTATTACGTTACTTAATGAAACTACCAAACGCAGCAGATGATTATGTTAACGATAAGATCAAATGCAGCAGAACATTATGGTACGTAACAAATGCCGCGAGTATTACGTTACTTCACTAATCTATCAAACGCATCAGATGATTATTTTAACGATAAGATCAAATGCAGCAGAACATGATGGTACGTAACAAATGCATCGAGTATTACGTTACTTAACGAATCTATCAAACGCATCATATGATTATGTTAACGAAAGATCAAATGCAGCAGATCATTATGGTACGTAACAAATACCGCGAGTATTAAGTTACTAAACGAATCTATCAAACGCAGCAGATGATTATGTTAACGCTAAAATCCAATGCAGCAGAGCATTATGGTACGTAACAAATGCCGCGAGTATTACGTTACTTAATGAATCTATCAAACGCAGCAGATGATTATGTTAACGATAAGATCAAATGCAGCAGAACATTATGGTACGTAACAATTGCCGCGAGTATTACGTTAATAAATGAATCTATCAAACGCAGCAGATGATTATGTTAACGATAAGATCAAATGCAGCAGAACATTATGGTACGTAACAAATGCCGCGAGTATTACGTTACTTAATGAATCTATCAAACGCAGCAGATGATTATGTTAACGATTAGATCAAATGCAGCAGAGCATTATGGTACGTAACAAATACCGCGAGTATTAAGTTACTAAACGAATCTATCAAACGCAGCAGATGATAATGTTAACGCTAAAATCAAATGCAGCAGAGCATTATGGTACGTAACAAATGCCGCGAGTATTACGTTACTTAACTAATCTATCAAACGCATCAGATGATTATTTCAACGATAAGATCGAATGCAGCAGAACATTATGGTACGTAACAAATGCAGCGAGTATTACGTTACTTAACGAATCTATCAAACGCATCAGATGATTATTTCAACGATAAGATCGAATGCAGCAGAACATTATGGTACGTAACAAATGCCGCGAGTATTACGTTACTTAATGAATCTATCAAACGCAGCAGATAATTATGTTAACGATAAGATCAAATGCAGCAGAGCATTATGGTACGTAACAAATGCCGCGAGTATTACGTTACTTCACTAATCTATCAAACGCATCAGATGATTATTTTTACGATAAGTTCAAATGCAGCAGAACATTATGGTACGTAACAAATGCCGCGAGTAATGCGTTACTTAATGAATCTATCAAACGCAGCAGATGATTATGTTAACGATAAGGTCAAATGCAGCAGAGCATTATGGTACGTAACAAATACCGCGAGTATTACGTTACTTAATGAATCTATCAAACGCAGCAGTTTATTATGTTAACGATAAGATCAAATGCAGCAGAACATTATGGTACGTAACAAATGCCGCGAGTAATGCGTTACTTAATGAATCTATCATACGCAGCAGATGATTATGTTAACGATCAGATCAAATGCAGCAGAACATGATGGTACGTAAAAAATGCCGCGAGTATTACGTTACTTAATGAAACTATCAAACGCAGAAGATGATTATGTTAACGATAAGATCAAATGCAGCAGAGCATTATGGTACGTAACAAATGCCGCGAGTATTACGTTACTTAACTAATCTATCAAACGCATCAGATGATTATTTCAACGATAAGATCGAATGCAGCAGAACATTATGGTACGTAACAAATGCAGCGAGTATTACGTTACTTAACGAATCTATCAAACGCATCAGATGATTATGTTAACGATAAGATCAAATGCAGCAGATTATTATGGTACGTAACAAATGCCGCGAGTATTACGTTACTTCACTAATCTATCAAACGCATCAAATGATTATGTTAACGATAAGATCAAATGCAGCAGAACATTATGGTACGTAACAAATGCCGCGAGTATTACGTTACTTAATGAATCTATCAAACGCAGCAGATGATTATGTTAACGATAAGATCAAATGCAGCAGAGCATTATGGTACGTAACAAATGCCGCGAGTATTACGTTACTTCACTAATCTATCAAACGCATCAGATGATTATGTTAACGATAAGATCAAATGCAGCAGAACATTATGGTACGTAACAAATGCCGCAAGTATTACGTTACTTAATGAATCTATCAAACGCAGCAGATGATTATGTTAACGATAAGGTCAAATGCAGCAGAGCATTATGGTACGTAACAAATACCGCGAGTATTACGTTACTTAATGAATCTATCAAACGCAGCAGATGATTATGTTAACGATAAGATCAAATGCAGCAGAACATTATGTTACGTAACAAATGCCGCGAGTATTACGTTACTTAACGAATCTATCAAACGCATCAGATGATTATGTTAACGATAAGATCTAATGCAGCAGAACATTATGGTACGTAATAAATGACGCGAGTATTGCGTTACTTAATGAATCTATCATACGCAGCAGATGATTATGTTAACGATAAGATCAAATGCAGCAGAACTTGATGGTACGTAACAAATGCCGCGAGTATTACGTTACTTAATGAAACTACCAAACGCAGCAGATGATTATGTTAACGATAAGATCAAATGCAGCAGAACATTATGGTACGTAACAAATGCCGCGAGTATTACGTTACTTCACTAATCTATCAAACGCATCAGATGATTATTTTAACGATAAGATCAAATGCAGCAGAACATTATGATACGTAACAAATGCATCGAGTATTACGTTACTTAACGAATCTATCAAACGCATCATATGATTATGTTAACGAAAGATCAAATGCAGCAGAACATTATGGTACGTAACAAATACCGCGAGTATTAAGTTACTAAACGAATCTATCAAACGCAGCAGATGATTATGTTAACGCTAAAATCCAATGCAGCAGAGCATTATGGTACGTAACAAATGCCGCGAGTATTACGTTACTTAATGAATCTATCAAACGCAGCAGATGATTATGTTAACGATAAGGTCAAATGCAGCAGAGCATTATGGTACGTAACAAATACCGCGAGTATTACGTTACTTAATGAATCTATCAAACGCAGCAGTTGATTATGTTAACGATAAGATCAAATGCAGCAGAACATTATGGTACGTAACAAATGCCGCGAGTATTACGTTACTTAATGAAACTATCAAACGCAGAAGATGATTATGTTAACGATAAGATCAAATGCATCAGAGCATTATGGTACGTAACAAATGCCGCGAGTATTACGTTACTTAACTAATCTATCAAACGCATCAGATGATTATTTCAACGATAAGATCGAATGCAGTAGAACATTATGGTACGTAACAAATGCAGCGAGTATTACGTTACTTAACGAATCTATCAAACGCATCAGATGATTATGTTAACGATAAGATCAAATGCAGCAGATTATTATGGGTAATGTAAATCAAATGCCGCGAGTATTACGGTACTTAATGAATCTATCAAACGCAGCAGATGATTATGTTAACGATAAAATCAAATGCAAAGCAGAGCATTATGGGTACGTATAAAATGCCGCGAGTATTACGTTACTTCACTCAATCTATCAAACGCATCAGATGATTATTTAAACGATAAGATCAAATGCAGCAGAACATTATGGTACGTAACAAATGCCGCGAGTATTACGTTACTTAATGAATCTATCAAACGCAGCAGATGATTATGTTAACGATAAGATCAAATGCAGCAGAGCATTATGGTACGTAACAAATGCCGCGAGTATTACGTTACTTCACTAATCTATCAAACGCATCAGATGATTATGTTAACGATAAGATCAAATGCAGCAGAACATTATGGTACGTAACAAATGCCGCGAGTATTACGTTACTTAATGAATCTATCAAACGCAGCAGATGATTATGTTAACGATAAGATCAAATGCAGCAGAGCATTATGGTACGTAACAAATGCCGCGAGTATTACGTTACTTCACTAATCTATCAAACGCATCAGATGATTATGTTAACGATAAGATCAAATGCAGCAGAACATTATGGTACGTAACAAATGCCGCAAGTATTACGTTACTTAATGAATCTATCAAACGCAGCAGATGATTATGTTAACGATAAGGTCAAATGCAGCAGAGCATTATGGTACGTAACAAATACCGCGAGTATTACGTTACTTAATGAATCTATCAAACGCAGCAGATGATTATGTTAACGATAAGATCAAATGCAGTAGAACATTATGGTACGTAACAAATGCCGCGAGTATTACGTTACTTAACGAATCTATCAAACGCATCAGATGATTATGTTAACGATAAGATCTAATGCAGCAGAACATTATGGTACGTAACAAATGCCGCGAGTATTGCGTTACTTAATGAATCTAACATACGCAGCAGATGATTATGTTAACGATAAGATCAAATGCAGCAGAACTTGATGGTACGTAACAAATGCCGCGAGTATTACGTTACTTAATGAAACTACCAAACGCAGCAGATGATTATGTTAACGATAAGATCAAATGCAGCAGAACATTATGGTACGTAACAAATGCCGCGAGTATTACGTTACTTCACTAATCTATCAAACGCATCAGATGATTATTTTAACGATAAGATCAAATGCAGCAGAACATTATGATACGTAACAAATGCATCGAGTATTACGTTACTTAACGAATCTATCAAACGCATCATATGATTATGTTAACGAAAGATCAAATGCAGCAGAACATTATGGTACGTAACAAATACCGCGAGTATTAAGTTACTAAACGAATCTATCAAACGCAGCAGATGATTATGTTAACGCTAAAATCCAATGCAGCAGAGCATTATGGTACGTAACAAATGCCGCGAGTATTACGTTACTTAATGAATCTATCAAACGCAGCAGATGATTATGTTAACGATAAGGTCAAATGCAGCAGAGCATTATGGTACGTAACAAATACCCCGAGTATTACGTTACTTAATGAATCTATCAAACGCAGCAGATGATTATGTTAACGATAAGATCAAATGCAGCAGAACATTATGGTACGTAATAAATGCCGCGAGTATTGCGTTACTTAATGAATCTATCAAACGCAGCAGTTGATTATGTTAACGATAAGATCAAATGCAGCAGAACATTGATGGTACGTAACAAATGCCGCGAGTATTATGCGCGTTACTTAACGAATCTATCAAACGCATCAGATGATTATGTTAACGATAAGATCTAATGCAGCAGAACATTCTGGTACGTAATAAATGCCGCGAGTATTACGTTACTTAATGAATCTATCATACGCAGCAGATGATTATGTTAACGCTAAGATCAAATGCAGCAGAACATGATGGTACGTAACAAATGCCAAGAAAGTATTACGTTACTTAATGAAACTACCAAACGCAGCAGATGATTATGTTAACGATAAGGTCAAATGCAGCAGAGCATTATGGTACGTAACAAATACCGCGAGTATTACGTTACTTAATGAATCTATCAAACGCAGCAGATGATTATGTTAACGATAAGATCAAATGCAGCAGAACATTATGGTACGTATATACAATGCCGCGAGTATTGCGTTACTTAATGAATCTATCAAACGCAGCAGTTGATTATGTTAACGATAAGATCAAATGCAGCAGAACATTATGGTACGTAACAAATGCCGCGAGTATTACGTTACTTAACGAATCTATCAAACGCATCAGATGATTATGTTAACGATAAGATCTAATGCAGCAGAACATTCTGGTACGTAATAAATGCCGCGAGTATTACGTTACTTAATGAATCTATCATACGCAGCAGATGATTATGTTAACGATAAGATCAAATGCAGCAGAACATGATGGTACGTAACAAATGCCGCGAGTATTACGTTACTTAATGAAACTACCAAACGCAGCAGATGATTATGTTAACGATAAGATCAAATGCAGCAGAACATTATGGTACGTAACAAATGCCGCGAGTATTACGTTACTTCACTAATCTATCAAACGCATCAGATGATTATTTCAACGATAAGATCAAATGCAGCAGAACATTATGGTACGTAACAAATGCAGCGAGTATTACGTCACTTAACGAATCTATCAAACGCAGCAGATGATTATGTTAACGATAAGATCAAATGCAGCAGAACATTATGGTACGTAACAAATGCCGCGAGTATTACGTTACTTAATGAATCTATCAAACGCAGCGGATGATTATGTTAACGATAAGATCAAATGCAGCAGAACATTATGGTACGTAACAAAGGCCGCGTATTACGTTACTTAATGAATCTATCAAACGCAGCAGATGATTATGTTAACGATAAGATCAAATGCAGCAGAACATTATGGTACGTAACAATTGCTCATATATTACGTTACATAATGAATCTATCAAACGCAGCAGATGATTATTTTAACGATAAGATTAAATGCAGCAGAACATTATGGTACGTAACAAATGCCGCGAGTAATACGTTACTTAATGAATCTATCAAACGCAGCAGTTGATTATGTTAACGATAAGATCAAATGCAGCAGAACATTATGGTACGTAAATGCATCGAGTATTACGTTACTTAACGAATCTATCAAACGCATCAGATGATTATGTTAACGATAAGATCAAATGCAGCAGAACATTATAGTACGTAACAAATACGCGAGTATTACGTTACTTAATGAACTATCAAACGCAGCAGATGATTATTTAACGATAAGGTCAAAGCAGAGAGATTATGTAGTAACAAATACCAGTATTACTTACTTAATGAACTATCAAACGCAGCAGATGATTATTTAACGATAAGATCAAATGCAGCAACGAACATTATGTATAATAAAAGCAGAATTAGTTATTAATGAATACCAACGCACAATATATTTAACGATAGATCAAACAGAGAACATTATGGTAGTAACAAAGCAGTATTATTATTAATTCTCAAACGCATAATATTATTTAAGATAAATCAAAAAAAGTTATTATAACAAAGAGAGTATTAGTTATAAGAATATAAAGAATTATATTATTTAAGAAGATCAAATGCAGCAGAACATTGCGGTACGTAACAAATGCCGCGAGTATTACGTTACTTAATGAATCTAACAAACGCAGCAGATGATTATGTTAACGATAAGATCAAATGCAGCAGAACATTATGGTACGTAACAAAGGCCGCGTGTATTACGTTACTTAATGAATCTATCAAACGCAGCAGATGATTATGTTAACGATAAGATCAAATGCAGCAGAACATTATGGTACGTAACAATTGCCGCGAGTATTACGTTACTTAATGAATCTATCAAACGCAGCAGATGATTATGTTAACGATTAGATCAAATTCAGCAGAGCATTATGGTACGTAACAAATACCGCGAGTATTAAGTTACTAAACGAATCTATCAAACGCAGCAGATGATTATGTTAACGCTAAAATCAAATGCAGCAGAGCATTATGGTACGTAACAAATGCCGCGAGTATTACGTTACTTAATGAATCTATCAAACGCATCAGATGATTATATTAACGATAAGATCAAATGCAGCAGAGCGTTATGGTACACTACAAAATCCTTTTAAAAACGTGAAAACTAAAATCGGCTCTAGACATTGACTTCCGTTTCTACTGAAGACTTACATACTATGACGTTTTAACACTACATACATATTTTTTTTCTTTATCACTTTTGCTATGTTTTTTTCTTTATTCTTTTCTTTTTTTTTCTCTCAGGAATTCACAAAAACTGAAATCATGTATAGCAAAGAAGAAAGGCGACTGTGAGAATACAGCCATGAACATGTGGATTAATGTTCAGATATATATGTACCATCTTTATTGCGTAAATGATGGTCCTCAATGTGAGATGCAAATTATAAATAATAATATATTGAATGGAACGAATTGACACTTTTTTTTAACCGTTAGATAATATTATGCTATTCTTTAAGTTATTACTAATGGGGACTTTTATTAATAACAACTGATGGAATCCGATGTAAACTCATATCAGCACTTCATCCATTTGTAAGTCTTACTTGACTGAATTCCTTCAACTCATTGCAGAGCAAAATGGCCTCTGTAATCAATCCCACTATGTTTATGGAGGCCTATTTCAGTTCCCTAGATGTTTGATTGCAGCTTTTCATCACCTGTTCACAGGACTTTCTCAAAATGGTCTTTGAAAGGCCGACTATTCTTTGGCTTTGGGGAATTCGCTGCAGAGCCATTGTCGTCAAGTCTTCCTGAATGAGTGGTCAGTCATCTCAAATTCAATCTCAATATTTTTTAGGTCTACGTTATCTTGATTTCACCATTACTTTGTCATGTCGTATGACAAATATAAGAACTTATAATTATGTCTCCACTCCTGTTGTTTAAAGCTTTTAATTTACAGCGAAAAATGTGAGACAAGATTTTGTCTCGAAAAATAGTTATAAATTAAGATTTGATAAGCTAGACTTGCCTATTATCATAATATATGCAACTCTAAGATAATGATGCTGCTCTAAGAAATGTATACTGCTCTAAAAATGTATAATGCTCTAAGAAATGTATGCTACTCTAAAAATATATGCTGCTCTAAGAAAGGTATAATGTTTTTAGAATTGTATTCTGCTCTCAGAAATATATGCTGCTCTAAGAAATATATGCTGCTATAAGAAAAATATGCTGTCCTAAGAAATGTATGATGCTCTAAGAAAAGCAAGATGCTTTAATAAATGTATTCTGCTCTAAGAAATATTTACCGTTCTAAGCAATGTATGCTGCTCTAAGAATCGTATGCGGCTCTAAGAAATATATGCTGCTCTAAGAAATGTATGATGTTCTAAGAAATGTATACTGCTTTAAGAAATATATGCTGCTCTAAGAAATGTATGATGCTTTAAGAATTGTATTCTGCTCTAAGAAATGTATGCTGCTCTAAGAAATTATGCTGCTCTAAGAAATATATGCTGCTCTATGAAATGTATGCTGCTCTTCTTTTAGGCTAGATCGTCTCAAATTATTTCCGTTGTTTGTTTTTTTTCTTTATATTTTTATTATTTTATTATTTCAGCACTTTTTTCTACTGCATGTCTTTAATTTGGATAGTCTGCTGCTATCCAAATTAAAGACATGCAGTAGAAAAAAGTGCTGAAATAATAAAATAATAAAAATATAAAGAAAAAAAACAAACAACCGCTTTTTTTATAAATGTATCTAATAATGTCTCTAAATGTGGCCATTAGTTTTATGTTATACTAGTTCTACCCTGCATAAAGATTTATTCCATTTGGTTTGATCAGTCGGCTAGGTTATTTTTGGTTTCCAACGGATCTGATTTTGAAATGTTTTTTTTTTTTTACGTTTGACGATTTTAAAGTGGAATAATTTTGTATTTGTTTTTTCGACGGAAAACCCACACCGCTATTTTTTATAGAGATTTTAAATGTGTATCACCTAAACATAGATACATAACATAATTACACACAAATATTACGAATTACAAAATATTTTTCTTAATTGACGATGTGCATTCTGTATAATTTATTTTCTTGTACAACATTCTGTATTATAGTTTTACTGTATTCAAGTGCGAAATGTATTGTTATTGTCATTAACAAAAATACCCATTTTAAACAACATACAGTCAAATAATATAAATATGAAAAAATGTTTCAGTATTTGCTGAACACTGGCACGTTATTAAAAATGGATGTCCTCGAGATAAATGTTATAACGACATCAGAAACATAGATTTTGCTGAACTTGGAAAAAT
Source organism: Bulinus truncatus (assembly GCA_021962125.1). Taxonomy (NCBI): domain Eukaryota; kingdom Metazoa; phylum Mollusca; class Gastropoda; family Planorbidae; genus Bulinus; species Bulinus truncatus. The sequence goes on along the minus strand of JAGDYQ010000031.1, from coordinate 1,071,907 downwards.
GAAATCATCCCAAGACTTTACGAAGAAAAAAGAGATTTGCCAGTAAGTAGCGTATGTATTCAGGAGAGTGGTCAGGATATCATGGGTCCGCTGTCGCACAAAGCGCTGAGCTAGAAAGGTTTTGCTCTTTTCAGATTTGGAGGAGGGTGCCAAAATATGCAATTGGTAGAAGGCGCTATAGCTATCAACTGTTTTTTTTTTTGCCCCAATGTTATTTTTCGTTATGTTTATGTTTAACACTTTCTGTCGAAATGAAAATTGTGTCAGTTAATTTATATTTTGAAACTCTTTAATCAGTTTCATCATTCTTTATAAATACCTGATAGAATAAAAAAATATTTACCTTCCTAATACTGTAAACAACCCATGTTGCAGCTTGAACTGTGCTCTTTTTTTCTTTCTTCACCTAAGCCGATAGTTAAATGACCATGAAGGACCATGGCAGACAAAAAGTAGGTGACTGAAAACTACTTGAGCTAGACACGTAGCCCACAGCAACCAATTAGCCATCCTAAAAATACTTTTTTTCCCCAAAAAAATGGAACTGTTTTGGAGTTTTTGCACTGCGCCATTTTTTACCCCTACCACATTCGAGATCGCTATGCCAAATAAAAAAAAACATATAAGACGGAGATTAAATTTTCACCTTTGACCTTAAAAGCCCTTGGTTCTCAATAGAGAGAGAATATGGCCTTTTTACAGCGATAAAGAACTTCGCAACAATATATGATATACACTTAGATACCAGGGCTGTTAACAATACTTTTAAATTGTATCGTCAATACCAACCAACACTTCATGGAAAGAGTATTGCCAATACCAATACTAATACTCAAGTGAAATGTCTTGCCAAATTCGATAACAATACAATACCAATACTTTTTAGAACAACAAAAATATTTGTATGTAAATATTATAAGTACGATTTTTTCAAGTTTATAAAAAAAAGTAACAAAAAACACAATAAAATACAATGTCAAAGCACAATGCTTATCACTCCACCACTTGGCAGCACGTAAGAAGACCATCAATTCAAAATGATCATTGCTTAGCCTAGAACGTAATGGCATAAAAACACGCCCACCGAATGAAAACAGGCACTCAACTGCAGCACTAGCCGGAAGTAAAGTGTTCAGTTGCAGTTATAGTTTCATAATGCTTAGATAGGCTGCTAATGACAGCATTTCTGTTGAGTTATCTTCAACATATGTGTCTACTTTAGCAGAAATGTTACTATTAAACGATTCGTCCTGGTTCAACCGCCATTTGGTAAAACCGGAAATGCTGACTGTACTAAAGCTGCAGCACCCTCTCGAGTAAGTTGATTTGGAACTGCACTCAATGCTTGCTTAACGTTAGTACAACTTCAGCCTTGTGATCCAAGTTGTCTGTCCAGTAGGACAAATTTTGGATTGACCACTGTTGCCAGTTTTGCCAAAGGGTCAGAAAATAAAAAATCGAACCGGGCATTAAATCCATCAATAACAGCTCTGGCAAGGTGTTCCCACACCGTGAGAGGGTGTTTATGTAGCACAATAGTTTCCATTAGTTTACCTTTTATAACGGTTTGTGTGGGAAGCGAATAGCCCAATCCAATATTATTTTCTTCTTGCAAAATGTCCAGTCCATGATACAATGAAGCACATACTTTAATGTATTCTGCTATGAATATTTGCTGCTGCGAAGTCTGTCTCTTGATGTTAAAGTCATCAAACTACATATCAAGTTAAACTTCTAATTTTGGATTAGATAGTAAACAATGTAGTTTTGCAAAAGAATCCTAAGTGTAATTCCGCAGAGTGCCTCCGAGAGTAACGAGATTCGTGCCAACCGCCGCTTTCATTACATCTGCAGGCAACAATGAACTATTTTGTTTTCTCCAGATAGCTACTCACTTTTCAAATGTTAACACTGAAAAACGTTTGGTTACTTCTTGTAGTACTTTTACATCACGCTTAACAAGATTCAACAAGTGGCATGCACATTTACGATGTGGCGGTAGCTGTTAAATTACCTGTTCCTGTTCGTCATCATTATCGCATGGTTGATTCAGTAAATCATCAATTCAAATTCCATATCCAAATCTTCATCATTTTGTTGCTCCTGCCTCTGATCTTCATTTAAAACCACATTGTTTACACCTAAGTTCATCACTTCACATTTACAAAACAGCGCAATGCTTTTTAAAGACTTGATCCGCTGTCTGTTACAGTGAAATAAATTTTGTCACTTATTTCAAATTCTCTGTTAAATGCTTTGAGTGTTTTGACAATTAAATCATAAGTATGTCGGCTAACTATTCTACGCACAGCCAAGCAACAGCCCTTTCGCTCAAGTGAATCATGTAATGCACAACAACACCAATAAAACTTCTTCGTCTGGACGTCAAAAAATCGGCAGTTGTATAGACAGTATTAATTGAAGCAAACTTATTTTTAAGCTATTATTACTAGTAGTGATTGAGTTTATGTAGATTACTTTTAAAAAAATGTATAAAAATCACTATTGTTTTTCTGCAATATTGGCAATAGAAAAGTATTGGTATCGAGTAGCAAACATTTTTCGTTCAAAATGCATCGGCGATACACAAATCAATACTTGATACAAAAAAGAGCAGCAATATAGCAACTAATACTAAAAAAAAAAATATCGCCAATACTGTATTGGCCGATACGGATACTTCGATACAAACAACCCTGTTAGATACACATCTCATTCTTACAGTGATTTTAGAAAACACAAATAAATGAATTCCATGATATAAATAAATGAATACCATAATATAAATATAGTGCTAATTTGTATTTTTTATGAATTAGTTTAAAAACGCGAAAGTTTTTAATATTAACCAAAATGATAGAGTTTTATTTATTCATTTTAAGGAAGAGGGACGCATTCAAAAAGTGCGAGGAGAAATATGAAAGATATTGTCTGCCAATTGCAAGCGGACATGTGATTAAAACTGGTGAACTTTTGAAGGATCTAGTGTGTTCAAAAGAAGAACAAGCAGGTAGTGAACTTTTAAAATAATCTGAAGTGTAAAAAAAATAAAATAAGTAGAGATTTTTGAAAAAATCTAATAAGTTTAACAGAAGAAAGAACTTGAACAGAATCAAACCTGTTTTATTTATATACGTTATCGCCGCAGTTCTCAACCAGGGTACACATACACCAAGGGGTGCGAAAAATGTTATGCAGGGGTACGAAGCGACTAATAATTTTAATTTAAAAAAGCCAAAAGCTACAAGAAAGTTGCCAGTTTGGTGCGTGACTTATCAACAAACCGTGTGTCCAAGTATCGTATTAGTAAAGTAAGCATATTCCATTATGAAAAGAAGTACCATTACGTACTCGCACCCAAGTAGTACAGTCACAGAAAAGATTGAGAACTGCTGATTTAGAGCGTACACTATCCGACTAGGAAATCTTACAGTGATGTTAGAAAGCATATATAAATAAATTACCCGGCTGATTAAAATTATAATAAAACTAGCTGTACCCTGCAAAACATTTGCATAGAGTTATATCCCCTTAGGCTTGATCGGTAGGCTAGGTTATTTTTTTGGTTTCGGGCAGATCCGATTTTTTTCATGGTAGTATTTTAAACTGGAATACTGTTGTATTCATTCTTTACTTTCGATTTAACGCACACTGGAAATGAGTATTATTATATATGATTATTAATTAACTGATTGAAAAAAAGGGAATTATGTCTTGGCATGGCAATCTTACTCCTATAAAATTTTACCCTTAAAAAAGAAGTTGCTGATAAAATATGCATTGGATTGTGATTTTAGTTTTAATTGTTGTATTCAGAAATTGACGTTACAATGTTGTGTTACAGATGTAGCCATGACTGAAGTCTGCGATGAGCTAAACACTTGCAGAATGGGAAGGTCTAATGACATAGACCGGGTTCTAAATGGAAACTATTTGCCACTATTCAACAAGACGGCCTACGACGAAATCTGCAAGTGAGTATCGTAAACAGTATTGCTAATTTTCCTTTTTTTTTTTAACAACAAAGCCTAAATTTAACCTAAAAAAAACTTTCATAGTTAATGGAATAAAAAAAAACCAACCAGTGAACTAAACTTCTATTTCATTCCCGAATTAACACAACCAAAGCAATAATAAATAAGTAAAAGTCATCACGTCCCAACCCCACCCCCTCCCCCCAAACTTCACCCAACAAAAAATGTCCAAAACACAACTTTCTACCCCTCCCCCCAAACTTCACCCAACAAAAAATGTCCAAAACACAACTTTCTACCCCTCCCCCCAAACTTCACCCAACAAAAAATGTCCAAAACACAACTTTCTACCCCTCCCCCCAAACTTCACCCAACAAAAAATGTCCAAAACACAACTTTCTACCCCTCCCCCCAAACTTCACCCAACAAAAAATGTCCAAAACACAACTTTCTACCCCTCCCACCCTCTAAGCTGTTGACGTAATTAATTGACCGGTTGAGATTTGTTATACACTCATTTAACCACGCCATTCTATGCCTGGTAATATACCCATCCGTTCCAAATCATAGTATGGCCTCCGTTTGTAACGCTGGTTTGACTCAGTGACGTAGCTCATGCTGCAGCCCGAGACATTTGCAAGAGACTTATGAGCTCCCTACCACTCGTCTATTCTCATCCCACTATGGTAAGTCTAATTAAATCATTAGACGGGTCCTACATTATTACATGTTTCATTGTTGTTGTTTTTTTCACAGGATGAAAGATGACATCTATGACTGCTATAAACAAAAACAACAGAAGAAAACATGTACAAAGGAATTAGATACATTTAAATTCGAAAAACGCCAGCTCGCTGCTAAGTTTGTGTGCTCCGATGAGGGGAAAAAAGGTCTGCGCTCTATTGTCTACTTTTTTTTTACCATTGTAAATTTATTACAATTGTATATGATTTCCTGGTTTAGTTTTCCTTTGCGGGAAAAATAATTTTGAACATATCATATATTAGCGATACATTTATACACACCTTACTTCCCCTACCTAAAATATGTATCATGTGAACAGAAGTACTTCGGTATGTTCAGTGCAAAAGTAGTCCTCTTTCCAGAATTAATTTATGATTAAATATGGAGCTAAAAGAGCCCAATCATTGAATTTCGCCTAGGTCTCCCGTATATGTTGTCTGAGCACTGTGCTTAGCCTCTTTCCAAATATCTAAGGAAGACACTGTACATGACCTTTCAAAAGAGAATGACACTATACAGTACACCGAAAGAACTCAGAACGTCACTGTACCGGGGCCCCGAAAGACCTAAGAACGGCACTGTACACCCGCGTGTTTTGTTTTTTTTTTACTTTTTTTAAATGTATAATTATATTGGAAGCTGGATAGCGAAGTCGATAATGAACTCAACTTACATGCAAATGTTTTGATATATGTTAATGTGTCGTTTCCCCATCGACATCATCGGTTAAGGGTGTGTGTGTATATATCTATCTATCTATCTATCTATATATGTATATATATATATATATATATATATATATATATATATATATATATATTAGACTTAAAAGTCGTTACCAAGGTTAGTATAACGAAAACTTCACGGCTGTCTACATTTAAGGGCTTCAATAAAGAGATTAGAAGTTCACTAGCAAATCTAAAAAAAAGTTCATCATTTCTAAATCATTTCGACTGTCGTTGTCTATTTGTCATGCTAGTGGGTTTTTTTTTAGAACTTATGAACGAAAAGATGTAAATTTCCTTAGTATATGACAATTAAAACGGCATTTCGTTCTGGGCTTTGTTCATGAAAAAAAAACCGTGTGCGCTTAATGTTGTCGTTTTTTTGATAGATTTTAGACAAGCAGTTAAAATATTACACATGGAAGCCAGGGGGAAAAATGTGTTATATAGTGTTAATAAAAAAATTTGGAGTAAGTGGAGATTTTGACAAAAAACATTGCCATTGTCAAGGCAACTCTAGTGTTGTTGATGTAAATATATATATATGTATATATATGTTTGTGTCTGTGTAATTCTACGCTTTGAAAACGTTGACATTTGAATCAACTTAGTATTACGAAAATAAGTCTACATTAACGATAAACATATATAAGAAAACAAACTTGCAACTTAATTGGCACATATAATGAACGTAATGATAATTATAAAAATTACGGTATTCTATAAAGGACTATTGTAAATATTCTTCTATCAGGTATTATTTAAAGTATTTTCCTAATATGTTAAAGTATTCTTCTAATTGGTGTTCTTCCAGACTGTATTTTCAAAATTTAAAAAATTTTAATATATATATATATATCTCTAGGTATTGCTTTAATGGCTGGTTCCAATGTGTGCATGGGTGGAGACATATTAAAAACAGAAATCAGTTATAATGGGGATGATTGCCGTTGGTGGGCATCTGGACTAGGCTGGCCGTGCCCGTAAGTACTCATAGACTTTTTTTAATCCTTAAGTGGCAAGGGGCAGATGAAGTGTGGAGTTCTTTAGTTTCTGTAGCCACGACATATACAGGGATTGTGTGGTTGGTAAAACTCACAGACGCCTTTATTTCCAACGGTCAAAACACCCATTTAAAAAGTATATTATTACAACCCTGTTGGTTAATATCTAATAAATATGTAATTCCGGCTCTGGGAATGCGACTGTTCATTGAAACTGGACTGATCATCAAGAAAATAAGGGTTAAACTGTGACCCATTTAATGTTACAACAAATAGATTCATTGGCTCAGTTAAATACAAATCAAATCAACCAGTTTAATTATTTGTGTTTGTTGCTATCAAAACGATAGAAAACGTTATGTTTAATGCAGGATAGCTTTACACCCATCACGGCATTTCACCAATCCTGGCTTTGCGATAGCAATATCCTTATGCCAATCATGGGTTTACACCAATCGTGGCTTTACAAACATATAGTTTTAGGCAATTGCCATGGGTATATTTCTTTATTGTAGAAATTACTTGATGTTTATATATGTATGTATATTATTTATTCTGTGGAGCCTCTACCTCTGAGAAGGTGTATAAATTGTATTTTGTAGTATAGTCTCTTCAGAGTTGATGTATATTTATAAATTAATGTCCACAGATATATGTGAGACGAAACACAATCAAATAGTTGTAAATTACTGAGAAGAAGCTTTCACATATATATATATATATATATATATATATATATATATATATATATATATATATATATATTCATAATTATTAAATACATACATAAATAAAAATTATTTGAGATGAAAATAACGTCCTTTCACAAATGAAATATAAAGTCGTCTCTCTTATCTATCGTATGAAAATCTAACTTCCGCTAAGTGGCCAGATAATTAAACAAACTAAAACGCAAGGCCAACTATAATTATTATAGCCTAGTCTGTTATTACAGGAATCATGGCTTTACACCTTTCATGGCTTACACAAATCAAGTCCAAATGCAAGTCATGCCTTTACATCATCCGTGGTTTTACACCATTAATGGCCTTATACAAATCGTTCCTTCACACCAATCATGGTATTTTATCAATTTTCGACTTGCGCAATCATGGCTTTACACCATTCATGGGCTCATACCAATCATGGCACTATTGTATTCATGGCTTTACACCATTCATGGTATTACGCCCTTCAAGGCCTTACACCTGTCTAAACTATACACCAATCATGGCCTTGCGCTAGTCATGGCTTAACACATGTCATGGCTTTACATCAATCATGGCCTTTACACAAGTCAAGGTTTTATACCAATCTATGAAACAAACACAACAAATTATAAATTAAAAAATAGAAATACATAACAACAGATCTAATATCAATATATATATATATATATATATATATATATATATATATATATCAGATATACAGCTGACACAAACTCTCATAAATCTATTGATGTCTTTTCTCAGGTTTGTGAACAGAGTTGGGGCGTGTCTTGCAGACAAATTACAAGGAAAATGTGGCCACGCCTACATATCATTCTACAAACACATCGATGAAATCGACATCAGTGTATATAAATGCAAGAAGGACAATGAGCTTGAAGCGAAAGATCGATTTTTATCTTTCCCGCCAAAATAATTTTCCGAAAATAGCATAAATTGTATTATTGATTTGTTTTCCAGCATTATAAATTATTTGTGTCTGTTTTTTTTTTTTACATTTCAATTCGCTTGTTTACAAACTTTCAATTTAAGTTCCTTTAAATGCATCCATCAATACAAATAAACAAAAGTTCTAGAATGGATGAAATGCCTATAAACTCATATATATAGAAAGTATAGCAATATTAGATCTTATATTAAAGTTGTTTAGTAGTATTTTTTTTACAAAACAAAAGCTTTAAATAAATAACAGTAAATACAAACTGTGTACTATCTACTCGTAATACATTACCAGCTTCCAATGACAATTTTAATACAAGAGAACATAATAAGTAATGTCATCCACTCGTTTAGCCACGCCCATAAATGCCTAGTGTATATGCATGTAAGTATGTATGTACGTATGTATATAAGGAAGTATGTATGTAAGTATGTATGTAAGTATGTATATAAGGAAGTATGTATGTATGTAAGTATATATGTATGTATGTATGTAAGTATATATGTATGTATGTATGTATGTAAGTATGTATGTAAGTATTATGTATGTATGTATGTACATGTATGCAATTATGTATGTAAGTATGTATGTAAGGAAGTATGTAAGTATGGAAGTATGTATGTAATTATGTATTATGTAAGTAATATGTAAGTATGTATGTAAGTATATATGTATCTATGTATGTAAATATGTATGTATATATGTAAGTGTGTATGTAAGTATGTATGTATTGAAGTATTATGTAAATATTATGTAAGTAAGTATGTTTCTAAGTATGTATCTAAGTATGTAAGTATGCATGTAAGTATGTATATGTGTGTGTAATTATGTATGTATGTAAGTATGTATGTAAGTATATGTGTAGGTATGTATGTTAGTACGTATGTAATGTATGTATGTACGTAAGTATGTATGTAAGTAAGTGTATATTATGTAATTATGTATGTAAGTAAATGTATGTAAGTATGTATGTATTTAAGTATTTATGTAAATATATGTATGTAAGTATGTGTGTGTGTAAGTATATATATATTCAATGAAATAAGTTTAAAAATAAATTATAGAAAAATATTCGGCAAAAAAAAAAACATGACAATCTGAGGTATATTTCATGTAACGTTATAAATCTTTTTTTTATTTGTATTGTGTCCAGCGCGCGCGAATGTGAGTGTTTGTGTGAGTGTGTGTAAATGTGTAAAGTTGTGCGTGTGTGTGTGCGTGTACGAATGGGTGTGAGTTTTTATGAGTGAGTGTGTGTATGATAATGTGTGTGTATGTGTGTGTGGGTGTGACTTTATGTTCGTGAGTGTGTGTTCGTGAGTGTGTGTATTTTTAATATGGGTGTGTTTTCATTTTTTAGTAGCTGACTTCTAGAACCATAAAGCTAAAACTCTATAAATAAAACTAACTTGTAACAAAAGATTTATTTCCAAAATTGTGTCTATTTTTTAATAGACCATGCTTCATACAACATTTTGATTACTCAAACAATGAAATGTATTGTCATTTATATGACATATCTAAATGTAGTAATGTGAGAGAATCGTTCATATATAACATATTTTATTTTAATACAAGCTACATTTAGTGTGTGAAGTACATGAGAAATAATCATAAACTACTTTAAGGAGTTTCAAAGACAGTTTTGTACTCGATTTTACCGGATTAAACGAATAGCCTTTAGTAAATTGATACTAACTAACCAAAACATCTACTCGTTCGATAGCAATTAGGAATGTTCACATTTTACATTTTAACACCGCTCTTTGAAGCTACATTAATGGTCCATTATCAATAATAATGATTTCAATTTCAGTTGTTAATACGAAATGTAATTTAACTATACTAATATAAAATAATAATCAAATTATTTGTATTAAGTTCTTCATATTCATAATTTCAAACATAAAGTTGTTGAACCGAGACTCATACAACTTCATCAAATGTCATCTGCCTAATTCAACTCGTTTTATTTTTTTGTTTTTTTTTTAATTTAGAAAAAAAAAATTGCATGAATTGAGGATCATATATTAAAATTTAAAACATGATAATAGTGTAAAACTATTCAAGTAAGGAAAGACTAATTATATCACAGACGAATGAGCAAATGCAAAAGATCAATTACTGATGTAAACTACCACACTGGACGTATGCATTTAAATTGTTGGAGTATGAACAATAACTGTAAAGGGCATAAAAGAAAACGTTTTTATATTTGCTCGTAAAACTTTCAATTCATTTGGAAATGTTTTCTTTTTGAAAAACAATAAATATATAAATGAATTACATAATATAAACAAATATGTATAGAATGTAAACTACAATGAATATGTAGATAAAGATCATAATTAATTCATGAAATGATATTGTTATATTTTTATTCGTATATATATATATATATTTATTTTATATATATATATATATATATATATATATATATATATATATTTATTTTATATATATATATATATATATATATATATATATATATAGGCCTACATATATCAGTTGTGCGTTACTAAGTCCTTTCTGTACACTTTAAATGAGAGTCAACTTCGCTATCGAGCCGCCATATAAATATATATATATATATATACCAGCTTTACCCTGCAAAACCTTTGCATATAGTTATTGTCAGGGTATGGATGCGGTGGTCTCTTTTATATATTTATTTTTTTATTACTTTCTTTAACTGCACAACTTATACAAGTTCATAACACCTCCAGTTTTTAACTCGAAATCACTTTATTGAATAATCATAAGAACTAGTTATTCAATAATGAACATTAACCATTAAATCATGTCTCTACGATAAATACCAGTTGTCCGTTCTTTTAATACAATAAATACTTCTTCCTAGCTCCTCCGTTCCTTCCTTCTTCAAACTTAAAACAAAACAAAAATAACCAAAACAATGTTCTATCTCTTTCCTCGTCAACCGTCTGTGTGTTTTCTTCCTTTTCTTTCCCCCGTTCAATAACCCGTTCATTAGGTGCGTCTCCGTACTACAGGGAATTCCCTCTAACATCTACATTAATACAATAATTAATTGTCTATCTATATGACTATCTAACAATGTGTCTGTCTAATTATCTATGTCTGTCTATGTCCTTACAGTTATATAGCCTTAGGCTTGATCAGTTGGTTAGGTTATTTATGGTTTCGGGCAGATCCGATTATTTCTTAAATGTGTTTTTTTTAACTAGAATACTGGTATACTGGTATATTTACTCTTTACTTTCGATTTAACGCAGAGCCCAAATCGCTTTTTTATAAATTATATGTACGTGTGTGTGTGCGTGATTATGGATGTACATGTGTGTGTTTTGTTGTTGTTTTAACAAATTACGAATTATGACTACTGTTATAGAAAGCTTTTTGTTTATATCACGACGACCAGAATGTGCTGTAATTGACTGTCTTATTTGTTCTGCTATGGGCATACTTAACACTAAACCAGTCTTGTCCGAACACATACACTGGTGCGCCACTACTTCCTGGACATGTGCTGACGTCATAGGTCATGTGTTCGCATTTATCAGAGCTGATCTTTTTCTTATTTCTTCTTAAAAGCTTCCCCAAAGAGATTCGTTTGGGTCCACCATGGGGATGCGATACTACAACCACAATTCGATCTTTATACTTTCTACTGTTGAGTATTGTCTTCTTGTCAATCTTGTATTTGTCTCTAACACTCCTCCACAAAGAATTAAAAATTTTGATTTTAGCACCAAGTTCTTCTGCCAGTTCCCTATCACAAGTGACACATTCTACGATGCAGAGATCTCCGAAAACATTGGACCATCTCGTCTCGACTCCGTGGATGGTTTTCACGGTACCTTTCTCTGTATCGTAAATTATTCTGCAGTTCGATTTCTCGGCTTCTGAAGTATCGAATACAACGTGGGTCGCAGTGAATACGAGTACGATCCACGATTCTTTGTCAATAGGACTATTTTTGCAATCGGAGCATATGCATTTAATATGTTTCTGATCGTCTTGATAAACATCGGCGATTCTACCGCTGCCTGTCATACATGTTTGTCTCCCTCGTTCGTTATAACCTGGATAATGGTTCCCTGTATTTTGCCAAAATGCTTTACGATGCTCACTGGAGTAATGTACTATAATTTTAACAGTCATTATAGCCATGGTGTTAATAAGATTATATAAATCTTGGTCGCGGTAATTCTCAGGTAAATGTTCCATTTTGAAATCCTCAACATTTATATATTTATCGTGTGGTTTTTCACATTCTGCGAGCTGGGATTCTGATTCAGCAACAGTGTCTTCATGGAAGATGGCTGTCTCATGTGTACCTGCATAGAATGTAAGTTAGATTAATCTGTAGTCGTACTGTATTATATATTCACATTTTAAAATTAGCATTTGTTAAAAAATTATATAATCACGTACTTTAAGGGAAATGTTTAGATTTGGTTTGTTACTGAGATAGCTTGTGATTTTTAAATATAAACCGAGTTAGTTCCAATGTTAGTATTTTTAGAATTGTTTTTTTTTTTTAATCTGCATTAACTGAAATTAAACTTTTTCTCTGACACGAAAAGCCAGTGCCGCTTTATCCTATAGGTACAGTAGGCACTGTGCCTAGAGCCTACGAATTTTCAAGGGCCTACAAAAGCCAGAGCATAAAGTGAAAACAAGTGCATTCTTGAAAAATATTTTAAAAAATGAAATCGGGTAGGGCCTGCGACTTTGAAAGTGCCTAGGGCCTACGATGACCTTAAAAAGGCCCTGAAAAAAAGCTTATTAAATTTAATTGTTGGCATCAATAAAAACAATTTAAAATAATGAAATAACCACCCTACCAGAAAATAAAATGAAGCCGGCAGTGATTGACGGAGGCCAATGCAGTTGTTGATCGTGAATAAAATTATTAAATGTCTTGTTTTCGAACCTACGCCTGTGCTTTAGAATATTCACTGGAACATGTAACACTGGTGTAAGGAATTGGAATTTCTCTCTAAAAATGTCCGTAAGAAATTAAACAAACTTTTTGTTAAAGAGTTAAAAGAAGAACTCGAAGAAAGGGACCTCTCTATAGATGGCAACAAAGAGCAACTTGTTGTTAGACTTAATAAGGCTCTAAGTGAAGAGGTAAGGGACCCGGTGATTGACATTGTTTGACGGAAATCGAGCAATTTAGAATTGAATTAATATGATTTCTAATAGTATGAAAAGTAATTGAAGACTTAGAGAGATCTGATTAATGTAATCATAGAAACTGATTCAGACATCCAAATAGTGGTGAATGAAGCTGTGGACATTCAAGAAGTGGTACCTAAGGATGTGGTCATCCAGGAAGTAGTATCGGAGGATGTGGTCATCGATGAAATGGTACCTGAGGATGTGGTCATCCATGATGTGGTACCTGAGGATGTGGTCATCCAGGAAGTGGTACCTGAGGATGTTGTCATCCATGAAGTGGTACCTGAGGATGTGGTCATCCATGAAGTGGTACCTGAGGATGTGGTCATCCAGGAAGTGGCATCTGAGGATGTGGTCATCCATGAAATGGTACCTGAGGATGTGGTCATCCAGGAAGTGGTACCTGAGGATGTGGTCATCCAGGAAGTGGTACCTGACGATGTTGTCATCCAGGAAGTGAAGAATGAGGCTGTGAACATCCAATAATTGATACCTAGGTATGTGGTCATCTAGGAAGTGGTACCTAAGGATTAGGTACAGTAGGAAATAATACCTAAGGGTGTGGTCATCCATAAAGTAGACCTGAGAATGTGGTCATCCTGAGCCATCCAGAAGTTATATTTGAGAATGTGATCACCCAGGAAGTTGTACCTGAGGGTGTAGTTATCCAGGAAGTGGTACATGAGGATTCGGTCAACCGTGAAATGGTGAATGAGGCAGTGGACATCCAAGAATTGGTTCCTAAAGATGTGGTCATCTAGGAAGTAATATCTGGGAATGTGGTCATCCAGAAAGTAGTACCTTAAGATGTGGTCAACCGGGAAATGGTGAATCAGGCTGTGGACATCCAAGAATTGATAGCTAAGGATGTGGTCATCTAGGAAGTAATACTTGGGATGTGGTCATCCAGGATGTGGTAACTCAGGATTTGGTCATTTAAAAAGTGGTCCCTGAAAATGTGGGCATCCAAAAAATGGAGCATGAGAACGAACCAATACAAGAATAGCCACGAAGTGATATGAGCCCCTGTTATAATAATAAGTTCATTGAATGTGGAAGTGTTTTTGACAACATCTGCACTTGATATCAAGACTACTTAACAGATTTCTACCCACCAGAAATCGAAAAAAGCAAAATCGGTTAAGCCAGCCTTGGGCAGGGAAGTATGGCCATCGGAGTTAACAACTGGACAGAGTACGACAAAAATAGCGACATGAATATTAAGCCACAAATCCAGGAAAGCCGCGAATCACGGAAATCCACAACTGTGGAGGTGATGCATATACCACCGTTTGGCACTGCAACAGCAAGAACTTTACAAGTCTGGAAGTCGTGTACAATTTGTCGCTTTCCTAGAGCAAGAGAATCAATGTGAAGAACCCGCAGCATACGACTATCCACCTCTTGGAGATCACGATTTCCAACAGCATTATCTATATAAGTGGAATGTTATTAATAATGCATCGTATTATTCAACATACCTACATGTACAATGCATGTACAATGCATACATATATACACTTTACTAGTAAGATTGTTTGACAAAATATATAAATTTACTACAATAATCAGAATATTTCATTGTAAATGTGATATTTTTTATAAGTTTTTATTACCATAATCAAATCTTGAGAATAGAAGACCCATGTTTATGACCTCAGAGTTGAACCCGTAGATGAATTGAAAGAACTAATGAGAATTATTTTTACACTAGCTGTACCCTGCAAAACCTTTGCATACAGTTGTATCCCTTTAGGCTTGATCGGTATGCCAGGTTATTTTGGTTTCGTGCTTATCCCATTTTTTTCATGATTTTATTTTATACTGGGATACTGTTATATTAATTATTTACTTTCGATTTACGCAGAACCCATAACGCTAAAATATAATTTTATTAGATTATAAATAAACGTAATGTTTTAACCAGCAGTTGTGTCAGATATTGAGCAGTACATAAGTAAAATAGTGTCGAATTACACAAGCTATTCACTATTGTGTAACCCCGAGAATACACGGACCATTTCGGCACAACACAAAAAGAGACCCCAACAAACGCTTTTACACGAACCATTACAACACAACACAAAAAGAGACCCCAACAAACGCTTTTACACGAACCATTACGGTACAACTCAAAAGAGACCCCAACAAACGCTTTTACACGAACCATTACGGCACAACTCAAAAAGAGACCCCACCAAACGCTTTTAGTAAAACAAATTCAGCTTGAGTTTAACACAAAAATTGGAAATACAAGAAGAAAATCATTATGTAATTGTGCAGTTGAAAAACGAATTGGCTACGGTAACATCAAGCGCCATTATATTAGTGTTAGCGGGAGTGCTCATTTTTTTTTCGGGTACCGGCAATTATATTAGGGTTAGGAATAGGGTGAGGATTAGGGTTAGGGTTAGGGATAGGGGTAGGGGTAGGGGTAGGGTAGGGATAGGGTTAGGGTTAGGGTTAGGGTGTGGAGCAAAATCTATTGATGTAACCCGGAAAAAAATACGAACTCCGTCTTGATGTTACCGTAGCCACTGCGGTTGAAAAAAATGTTAATAAAACATACACACCTACAGTCCTACACACACACACACATACACAAGCGCGCGCTCACAAAATAAAGTTTGAGTTATTTTGTTTTTATTTTTGTCATCAAATGAAAGCATTATCTCCCAAAGTCTCTCTCACTTACTACATTGATTACAATATAATTGTCATTCAACAATTACATATGTGTAACCACGTGTTTTAATTAGCGTGTATTAAAATATAAATCTTACCTTATTTAAAAAAAAAATTGCCCTTGAATCTATAAGTTTCAAAAATACAAATGTTATGGACGTAGTTTATGATACTTTCATATTTGAAAGAAATAAAACAACAAAATGTGTGTTGACCACAAAATGACATTTACCTTCCAATGAACTGCTAACTAACACTGAAAGGTATTGATGTATTCTAAAACAATGATTGATCCGAGCTTAAAATGGATTCGATTGATTTTTTTTTTATTCCCATGACGACATTCAACTTGGAAATCGATAACTGTTGCTGACTGGAGATTATCAAGGCACAGGTTGTTTGAAGTGCACACTGTAGTGACATGGGGCACTATATATATATGTATATCATGTTTAGGCGAACATGGTTGACAGCAACCTGGCATTAACTGGGGGGAGACAGGGAGGGTAACCATTGTGGGTCCCTACCATCAGGATACATCTCTCATCTTAAGTTTGACTTACAGGGGGGAGCCCGCTTGTTCTGGGTGCTTATAAAACTGTATGGGGCGTATCAATGGTGGGGACCCTCATTATATGTGCTAACAATGGTGGGACCCACATTAAATGTGCTAACAACGGTGGACGCCCACATTATATGTGCTAACAACGGTGGACGCCCACATTATATGTGCTAACAATGGTGGAGGCCCACATTATATGTGCTAACAACGGTGGGGGCCCACATTATATGTGCTAACAACGGTGGAGGCCCACATTATATGTGCTAACAACGGTGGAGGCCCACATTAAATGTGCTAACAACGGTGGGGGCCCAAATTAAATGTGCTAACAATGGCGGGGGCCCACATTATATGTGCTTACAACGGTGGGGGCCCACATTATATGTGCTAACAACGGTGGAGGCCCACATTAAATGTGCTAACAACGGTGGGGGCCCAAATTAAATGTGCTAACAATGGCGGGGGCCCACATTATATGTGCTTACAACGGTGGGGGCCCACATTATATGTGCTAACAATGGTGGAGGCCCACATTAAATGTGCTAACAACGGTGGGGGCCCTAATTAAATGTGCTAACAATGGTGGGGGCCCACATTATATGTGCTAACAATGGTGGAGGCGCACATTATATGTGCTAACAATAGTGGGGGCCCACATTATATGTGCTAACAACAGTGGGGGCCCAAATTAAATGTGCTAACACTGGTGGGGGCCCACATTATATGTGCTAACACTTCATACAAATGTAGTTGGAACCTTTGGCTTTTGAGTTTGAACATATTTTTTGGCACTACCTGTTATCACTGATGAGTGACGTCATGGCAAGGAATGAGATCTATACTTGTGTGAGCTAGCAGTGGAGGGGGTCACCTATAGTTGGATTGGGACCAGACATATAATGTGGAGGGGTCACCTATAGTTGGATTGGTACCAGACATATAAAGTGGAGGGGTCACCTATATTTAGATTGGGACCAGACATATAAAGTGGAGGGGTCACCTATAGTTGGATTGGGACCAGACATATAAAGTGGAGGGGTCACCTATAGTTGGATTGAGACCAGACATATAAAGTGGAGGGGTCACCTATAGTTGGATTGGGACCAGACATATAAAGTGGAGGGGTCACCTATAGTTGGATTGGGACCAGACATATAAAGTGGAGGGGTCACCTATAGTTGGATTGGGAC
>JAGDYQ010000031.1:956940-1053683 GCA_021962125.1 Bulinus truncatus | reverse complement strand
ATTCAAAGAATTAGTACACAAGCTAATATGTGTGTTTATTTTTTTATATATGTACACCAATTATTAACTTTACAGACAAAAAAAAAGGTGAAATACATTTGACACTCAAAAGTATGTAATTAAATAATTAGCCATTTTTTTTAAAGAAACTTTTATGAAAATTTACTAAATTTAAAATAAAAAAGTTCTTATGCTTAAATCAAATGAAAAAAAATAAAAAATATTACTAAAAAACGACAGACATGAATTACATGCTCTAAAAAAAAGTAATTCCTAGATCACTCAAATATTATTATACATCCTACTGTATAGGGGAGACCGGGGCAAGATGAAGTATGTCTTAATTAGGGTTGTTTACAGCTGCCACGTTATAACTTGTATGCATGTGTAGGATATTTAGTTTTTTCTTTCATATTTATGAGTAACTTTTTTAAAATAATACCTATTACCTTGAATAAATTTCCATTAATCGCATTCCTTCATAGCAATAAAAACGAATATTTAAATCAGTTCGGGTCCAGACGAAAGGGGCAAGATAATGAGCTCGTCATTTTGCTACTTTTTTTGGATTTTATTAAACGAGCTAACTATATATATATTTCATTACATATAATTAAATGTCAGATATGGTTAGATACTATAAGAATAAATCCTTGAGAGGTGAATTGAACAAATAATCTATGGCCTCTTCTTGAAAAAAAAAAAAAGAAAATTTTAGAATTAATCATATTATGTTTAATAGGCTTTAAGAAAATAATTTATTTGAACATAGCAATTGACCTAACTTCTTGTTTTAAAACATGTTATTAATTTTGTAGTCAAATCTGTGCAATCTGAATCTTTTTATTATCAATAACATGCTATTTTTTTTTTATTTCAGAAGATTCCGGTTCATGGAGGAAGATTTAGAGAAGTCTTCAGTGACGCATATCAAGAACAATTAAAATCCTACTTCACAGCAATGGGCAAAATGTTTTTTTTTTGGCTTAACGAAGAAACAGTGTAGAAAACTGGATTTACTTTTCTGAAGAATGTGGTTTATTGCATCCGTTCAACAAGGATACAAAGGTGGCTGGAGAAAATTGGCTGGCTAATTTTATGAAGAAATATTAATTCAGTGAACGTAAACCAGAAGCAACATCGATTGCCATAGTAATGGGTCTCAATACATTAAGTGTAAACAAGTTTTCCAATATTTTAAGGGAGCTACGGGAAAAAAAAATTACTCCTGTTTCTTCAATCTACAATTCAGATGAGTCAGGTATGTCCACTATGCCTAAGAAGCTACCCATGGTTATCGGTCCTGCAGGATCAAGAAGTGTTTCTAAAATTGTTTCAGCAGAGAGTGGAATGAATTTAACAATAATTTGTTGCATTAGCGAAACTGGGTTTTTTCTGCCACATTTTCTGTTTTGTGCCAGAAAACGAATGGATTCTGGACTTGTAGACAGAGCTTCACCAGGAACTTTAGGCCACTGCAGTGATAACAGCTGGAGCAATAAGGGCTCCATTTTATCTTTTTTTTGAAATACTTGTCACTTCAAGCAAATAATATCCTGCCCTGTCGATTATTAACAACCACAAAACCCACATAACTTTAAAGGATATCTTATATTGCAGGTGAAATTTGGTACAATGTCGTCCCACAAGTCCACCTATTTTTAAATGGGTACCTGACTTGAGTTGGGGAAGTAAAGGCGGCTGGGCGTTGTGTTAACCACACAATCCCTTCATATGCCGAGGTAATAGAAACAGATGAATTCTACACTTCATCTGCCCCGATCGCCAATTAGGGCTAAGGGAACTTTACTTTACTTTTATATTGCAGAGGGGAAAATATCATTATTTTTGGTTTGCCGTCCTAAACATCACATTATCTTGAGGCGCTTGACGTGTTATTTTTCAGCCCATTAAAAACCTACTATAGCCAAGCATGTGACAACATCATGGTAACTCATCCAGGACAACCTATCACAGACAAAAATAATCGGTGAGCTTATGAGCGCTGCATACTTCAAAAGCAGCTAAATTTAGGTTTTAAAAAAATGTGGGATCGAGCATGACTTGCCAGCTGCAAAAACTACCGATCATAATGTTGTTGTTGATGAAACTGAGAATAATAGTGCTAATCCTCAGACTCTGGCAGTAGAAAACCAAATTATAAACACTCCAGAAGAACCAAAATTTAGTGCAAATAATGATTCCGATGCACCAAAAGAGCATGTTAGATTTATTTTTTTTATTTCAAACCATTGCCTAAAAAAAACAATGTGAGAGAATAACAAAAAGCAAAAAAAAAATATAACTGAGCTCGAGAAGTTCTTACAAGCACACCCATCAAAGAAATGTTACATCAAAGGGAAAAGCAAAAATGAAGAACAGAAACAATAACAGAGAAAAAGAGAAGCTCGTGAACCTAAAAATGGTAGTAAAAAAAAAACAAGCAATTAAGCCTGTTCCATTCTGGACACAGGACGTGTTAGCGCATTTTCGTGTTATGTATCAGTACGTTTGTTAGCTTTCAGTAAATATTTGTAAATTTTGGAAATGTTTATAAATTCAATTGTGTAATGCATATATCTGTAAAAAAAAATTATAAAGACGTTTCTTTATATTTGAAAAAAAAATATTGTCTCTTAAATCTAACTACAAGTGGTTTGTGGTTACTGAAATAGGACTCATTTTTGAAAACATTCGAAATTATAGTCATTTAATCGTGAAAACTCCGTCAATTGTTGCATAGCTCTGATACTTTCAATTAAACTCAGAACACAAGCTTACTATTTCATTTGATGAGTTTCTTAATAAATCTTGGTGAAACTACGTGCTGCAGTATTTCGCACCAAATGAATGGTTTATTGAACGTACAAGGTGTATATATAATATATAAGCCCCTTAGGAGCCCTGAAGCCCGGCCCTCAGAGGCCCTATCGCGAAATGAACTTTTGATGTACACATGGCAGGCCAAGACCTACAAAATGATATATACATCATGGGTCTAGGACTTATAGTTGCTGAGATATAGGCGCTTCTTTATTAATATAGCTTATATAGTAAAAAACTGTACTAAGCCCCCTTTTTACGGCCCTCAGAGGTCAGATCGCAAAATGGAAAAAAAGTCATTTCTTGGCAGGCCAAGACCTACAAAATGATATATACATCATGGGTATAGGACTTATGGTTGTTGAGATCTAGGGTGATGACAGACAGACAGACAAAACGGGGACAATAGAGCATTTTTTTTCGAAAATGCCCTAAAAACTCGAACTAGAAGTAGGATCCAGCAGGCCTATGTCTATAATAGCCAGGTCAAACAGCCCAGTCGCACCAACTTCAAATGGTGTAGTTATAAACTGTCCTGCTTGTGGAGAGGAATATTGTGACCCTCCAACAGAAGAATGGATCCAGTGCTGTAAATGCCAAGAGTGGTGGCATGAGGACTGTTCCAATTATGAAAATGGCATTTTTATTTGTGACTAGAGTTAGCTGCACAACTTAACACTTTAAGAATACGTTACAATGCATTACACTTAACTAGATACTTTGCTGAAGATGCATAATTTGTTAAAACATGTAACATATTAAAAAAAAAATTTGTTGATTTTTAGTTTCGTCATCTTGCTCCAAGGCCAAAGTCATTTTGCCTCAAGGTCAAAGTCATATTGCCCCTGGTATTGTGGTAAGATGAAAATTTGTTAAGGTTGTGAAAAATAGAAATACCATTCATTAAGTTTATTTGAAAAAAATCAAATTGTGACATATTTAATACCACACAAGATTAATTTAACAGCTCATGTACAATTAATTTTACTATCCTAAAAAAAATGAATTGAAAACTTAAATTGTCAACATAGTCATCTCGTCCCGGTCTCCCCTATTCACATGCGTCAGCGCCAGATTGTATCTCTTATACTTATAAATTGACAGAATTATAAAATCAAAATAATAACTTAATATTGTCTTCAAAGTCTATACAATGCTAAATTTATTTACTAAACTCGAAGCAATATATCAATATAATACAATTAATCTAAAAATAAAACTACAATTTAGCAAAGTCCATATGGGCGCACAAGCTGTTCTTTATAAAAAAAAAAGTGTTGTTGTTTTTCCCATTCATCATGATTAATTAAACAAAGGCTATATTTCTTACCAACATTTGCAAATAGTAAAAAAAAAATGCCTGTATTTATGTACTATCTATCAATTTCATAATTATTTCTTACAAATGATATACTACAATTTTATACCTCCAATAGATGTTGTGGCTGTATAATAAACTTTGAGATACAATCAGAGAATGTAATTTTCTTTTTTTTAAATAATAACGAAGTGATTACATTCTTTGTAGGCCTACACATTAATTTCTGTTAAATAGACAATTAAATTAGTTTACTAATGCTAAACCTTTCTCTATAATGACTTCTAATGTGAAATAATTTGTGTGTCATCATTTATTCTTTTTTTTTAAATACCATCGTGCACTGTAGTTTGAAAACTTACACATTTTGCTGTCAGTTGACTTGTAACCAGAGCGGGGCTCAATAGATGAATCTGTATTCATGTTATGTTTTGAATTTTCGGTTTCGGTTTCTTCAAGAGGTTGCGGTGTGTTACATTCATTTCCTTTTGTTTGGTCCAAATGTTGCTGTGTGTTACTTTCATTTACTTTTGTTTGGTCAAAATATTGCTGTGTGTTACTTTCATTTACTTTAGTTTGGTCCAAATGTTGCGGTGTGTTACATTTATTTGCTTTTGTTTGGTCCAAATGTTGAGGTGTGTTACTTTCATTTGCTTGTGTTTGGTCCAAATGTTGCGGTGTTTTATTTTTGTTTGCTTCTGTTTGCTCAGTTTTGTAACGAGAAGAGAAGGAAATGGTTGAGACACCATTTTCAGATAACGAGACATATTCTGAAAAAGATTTCAGACCAATGCTAGATGTCTCACTCAGTATAGTGCCGTTGCTTAGCAATGTACCGCCATGAACGAATTCCGTTAAGAACCAGTCATAGCCTAAAACATAAACAGGACCACCGCTGGTACCTGGGCATGTCGGTGTGGTATAGATGTACTTGTTGTACCCCAAGTTGTTTATTGTACCCACATCCACACCTTTACCCACAGAGATATATTTCGCTTTACCATGTGGATGAGATACTATAATTACCAGCTGTTCTTTCCTTTTATCTTTTTCGTACATTACCTTTAAAGATTTCCAGTAAGAGTTAAACTCTTTTATTTTATTGAACAGCTTGGTAGCTAATTCCTCTTCATGGGTAAGTGTAGATAACAAACATAAATCTCCATCAACGTGCAGCCATTTTTTTTTACAACCAACAAGATCAACTCTTTCCTCGTTGTTCTCCCAGTCATAGAACAATGAGCAGGTTGTTTCCTTCGCTTCCAGCTGATCATACACAACATGTGTGGCTGTGAAGATTTTAATCTCCCACCATTTTGATTTAGGATTGGCTGACAATATGCACTTCTGGCACGTGCATTTCCCAAATGTTCCCTTAACCACGTCACAAACTCTACCCGTACCAGTGGTTGGTTTCCATTTACCTCTCAAATTGTGTAACGGATAATCGTCTTGTTCTGTACCTGGGATATACCGTGGTCTTTTTTCACTAATATACTGGCACTTTAACCTTACAGTTAAGTAAGCCAGTGCTTGAGTCAGTTCGTACACATCATTTATCTTATTGTACGGGTCAGGTAGATTGTCTCTGGTGAAATCATACACAGGTATCATGTCACGGCAGCCATTGACTTTGTCACATTTTGATTTGTTTGTAGCATTGGCCTCGCCATGAAGTTGTTCTACCTCATGTCGACCTATTTATAACAAAAATATGTTATATGAAAACTTGATGCATGAAATAAAACAATGATAATATTATTTGAAAGTAAGCTAAAAATGTTGGGTATTTGAACATTTTAAATACGTGATAGAATAAATAATACAAGTTTTAAAAAGTTATATTGCACTTATTGAAGATATACCATAAAAAATATCTTTTCCGCTTGACCGGAGTGACCATGTAAGTCCCATTGTAAATAACAGAAGATCTCGTGAAAAAGTTTAATGTTTTCCTTCTGAAATATAGTTTCAATAAATAAATAATATCAATGTGCTGAGTATGAAATACATTAAACTCATTAAGTAAGGATCGAAGATCTCTGGCAACTGGCAAATCCAAACCCAAATCATATCCCGAATGAAATGGAGATGGATTGGCCACTCACTCAAGAAACCTAAATAATTTATTAAGAAAATGGCTTTGCATTGGAATCCCCAAGGCCAGAGAATAGTTTGCCGTCCAAAAACCACTTGGACAAAGTTTGGCGAACTAGAGATACACATTTGCAACCAAACATTGGGGAAATGAGAAAATGGCTCCCATAACAGAATGATTGTGGAAACTATTTGCTCCACAATGTGTTCAGGGAGTTAAGTAAAGTAAATTATCTCATTTAGTAAGTCTATTCTAAAAAAAAGTGTAGGATAAAACCCCCAGCTTAGGATATATCAAGGGACAAACACCAGCAGAGTGAGCCCCGGGGGTCAAAACACCAGCAGAGTGAGCCCCGGGGGTCGAAACAACAGCAGAGTGAGCCACGGGCGTCAAAACACAAGCAGAGTGAGCCCCGGGGGTCAAAACACCAGCAGAGAGAGCCCCGGGGGTCAAAACACTAGCACATTAAGCCCCAGGGGTCAAAACACTATCAGAGTGAGCCCCAGGGGTCAAAACACCAGCAGAGTGAGCCCCGGGGGTCAAAACACCAGCAGAGTGAGCCCCGGGGGTCAAAACACTAGCAGAGTGAGCCCCGGGGGTCAAAACACCAACAGAGTGAGCCCCGGGGGTCGAAACAACAGCAGAGTGAGCCACGGGGGCCAAAACACAAGCAGAGTGAGCCCCGGGGGTCAAAACACCAGCAGAGTGAGCCCCGGGGGTCAAAACACTAGCAGAGTGAGCCCCGGGGGTCAAAACACCAGCAGAGTGAGCCCCGGGGGTCAAAACACCAGCAGAGTAAGCCCCGGGGGTCAAAATACCAGCAGAGTGAGACGCCGGGAGCAAAATACCAAGTGAATGATAGAAGATTTAAGTGTGCTTTGATATGTGTCGTTGAGTAGAAGTGCTGTACAATAAAATGTTTGTTTACTTATTTTTACAATCTAACAACTTAAAGTAAAACACCAGCTAGTTACCTTACCTCAAACTGTTGCGCAATATCGTAAAAAAATAAACAAAATGAATATCGTATAGAGAGTTTCACTGACAAGTGAATTATTTTCACAAGAATTATTTAAACCAGTACTGCACACTATCTAGTCAACCAGAAACATAGTGACAGTTACAGAGTTATAAAATGTCGATAATGTACACGGAATTTGTTTGTTCAAATAATATCTTTCGTTACAGGTGCAGACACACACTCTTACACAGACACATTTTTTTATGATCGTTTTCAACCTGCCATTTTATTTGCTCCCAGGTCATGTATACCATGGTCGCTCATGCATAACCTGAACAGGTAACTGAAATGTAATCATGACATGAATTATTTATCAGCTTTCTATTAGCTTTTTTTTTTTTTTTAAATCTCACTTCTTTATTATTTTTATTTTGAAATAAGAACATGGCTGTGTTTATTGAAAAACGATATATGTAAAATACTCCACAATTACATATATTTAAAGATTATAATTTAAAAGTTTTTCAGCCAATTTTTTAAAGAGATTTGTTTGTATGGTTCACCTCAGATTTGGAGACCGGGAGTTTTGAGCCCCTTACTCAGCAAGCAGAATTTCATAAGCCCGATACAGCATCAGTGAGGAGTGAATCCAGTACAGCATCAGAGAGGAGTGAATGCAGTACAGTATCAGAGAGGAGTGAACCCTGTACAGCATCAGAGAGTAGTGAACCCAGTACAACATCAGAGAGGAGTGAACCCAGTACAGCAGCAGCATGAGGTATTCCAGCCTGCTATGGGTTGTATGCAACCCGCACATAAAACACTCATGCTTTAAAAAAAGGAAGTGGCTACGGTTCCAAGGATCGGGACTGCGTGTTATTTTGTTTCGGGGTCCAGCTATAGATGCGCATGCGCGGCAGACGGACTGCTTATTATTTACATATTTTTTTTTTGTTTTCGGGGCTAGGGTTAGAGTTAGGAATATGGTTAGGATTAGGGTTAGGTTTATGTTGAGAGGGTTAGGGATAGGGTTAGGGATAGGGTTAGGAGCAATATATATATATATATATATATATATTTAGCCGGACGCAGAAACAAATATTTGAGTCCGGTTATCGCGCATGCGCATATCTCCAGCCGTAAACAAATCAAGTTTTTCTAGAGCGCTAGAGTGCATACGAATCTCTAGTTGGACCCCGGAAAGAAACAATACGGAGTCCAGTTCCTTGGAACCGTAGCAACTGCGTTTAAATAAAGTAAAATTACATTGATGGCTAGATATTGCTCTTACAGCCACTTTTAGATCCTTGCTGATTTATATACCCCCCCCCTTCCTCCACACACATTCATTACCCAAAGGCGCATTGTTTTGGGTTATTTAAACACTTATTTACTAAATCAGTACACATAATCCTACTTTGTTTTTCTAAACACTTTAATATAATATAACTATATAAGTAAGACATGCATTTTATTGTGAGAAATAATACGTTCAAATATATATTGGTAGATTTGTACATACAAAAATGTAATAATTTTTTTAGATACAATTAAAAAAAAAAACCTTAAAATTTAAAAATGTAATTCGTGTTTTAAAAAAAAATAATAATACAAATTGGTAATATCTCAAGCGAAAATATTACTTTAAAAAAATATTACACTATTTAGTTTTATTTAAATTTTAATAGTTATGTAATAAAATCAAGGGAGGGAAGTTGTACAGACAAAAAACATCCATCAGGGATTGCCTTATAGATAAATAATAAATGACCCTTTAATTGACGTCATCAGTGGCCATACTACACACACACTGACACACACATATATATATATATATATATATACATATATATATATATGGTTGGCCAAAAAAAAATAAAAACATCATATAACATACGAATTATTTTGAAGTATAATTTAATTAATTGTATTGTTTCATATAAGTTTGTTTGAAAAGTATTTAGCCAATCAGAAATCCTGTTTAATGTGTCCACCCTGCTTATCACCAATTTTTTCTAAGCGTACAGCTTAACAAACTATTATATATATATATATATATATATATATATATATATATATATATATATATATATACACACTCAAATCTTATAACATTTTCAGTCGAGCTTTAAATAGGTTCCAAGCCTGCACCGCTGTAGTTCACCTCGCCATTACTAGAGTGCAGTTGTCCACAATGTACATGGTGCATCCATTTGTCGTGATAACCCAAAATATACACAGTAGCTCCGCTGCTTCCTGGACATGTACTAGTCGTGTACGAGTACTTCCAGATGTAATCCGTCACTCGGTAATTCTGTATCCACCGCCCAATACTAATTTGCTTGGGGCAACCATGGGGATGAGAGACGATGATTACACGTCTCCCATCATTCCTCAGTGAACTGTACTTTCTGTGCAGCTCAAGCATAAGAGATTCTATGCGATATACTCTGCGTTCCATCATATCAGCTAAGTCCATATCACACGTTTTACAAGACAGATAACAGCAGTCCTCCTCTATATTAATATTTTCATTTCTAACAGCATCTCCATAAAGAACTGTAGGCTTACTATTATTCCGGTCATAAAAGAGAAGGCATTTTGTTTTTACCGCTTCATTTTCGTCAAAGACAACATGTCTCGCTGTCATGATCTGTATCAACCACCATACTTCGCTCGGGTTACCCGACGACTTACATTTCATGCAAGAGCAGTAATTGCTAACTCCTGTTTCCTCAGGTCTGTGAAATTGCGGCGAAACTCGCCAAACCCTGCCGGTTCCTACTCTCATGTTGGACTTTCCTCTAAGACTGTAGTTAGGGAATGGTTGCTTTGAATTCGGCCAAAACTGTGGTCTGTCTGTGCTGGTCATCTTAACTTCCAGTTTAACTGTCACGGCTGCTAAATTGTTAATAAATTCAAATAAATTTTCTTCCTGGTAATTTGAAGGTAATTTATCTTGAGTAAAGTGTTCAAATGGTATAAATTCTGTATGACCAGGATTTTTGGGACAATGTTTAAAATGTTTATGTAAGTCTGCTTCTTCACTTTCAACAACAAGAGTTTCATCCACCCCTAGAGTAAGAAAATAATAACAATTAATCGTACACATTTTAAACATGATAGTATTCAATATATATATATATATATATACAAGGCCGTAGCCAGGATTTTGGTTTCGGCTGACGGTTCGGGGAGGGTGGGGGTGCTGTGCCGAGAGTTTTATATAAGAAAAAAATTGGAACGCAATGATAAAGAAGTATATTTTATAGTAAAATTTATTTTTTTTACAATTAATTTACTTAATCCATACTTTAACCGTCCAATGTCTGATATTTCCTAGCAATATTGCCCGATGTAAATATTAGCCGGCACATTTCAGATTGCCTGGCCAAAGAGAACATTGTATGAGTATGACAGGCCAAAGCTAGAACTAGAAGTGACCGAGTGAACAGTATCGTGTGAACAATAGGAAATCAATTACGAATTATGGCAATATTCTTTTTTTTTTTTTTCATTAGATCATACAATAGATCCGAGCCCATGTAAATCTATACACATGATAACAATAGACACAATTGTCCGGCCATTAACATTTACTGGCCGGTTAGCAAATATTGGCAGTGTCATTTATACAATAATCTATTTTCTATACAATCGTTTTGAAATAAGGGTGAAGGATCCAAACAAATAACCATTACATGATGCATTTTATCCTTACATTTTATCCATTGTGCCGTTAACACAATAGACAAATAATGTATAAATAAGACCATTTAGAGGAGTTGACATATTGCATTCAATTTAAATGAAAGTAAATTGAATAATTAATAAAGATACCGCGGGAAAAAAACTATCACAACAATCTGGGCTCTAGTAATAGTTTTAATATATATAACCCATTTTGTTTTTAAGTGTCCAGGAGTGACTCTGCCTGTATAATGCTGCGCCTAGCCAATCGCTGTCCGAACGTTAACAAAATACAAAAAGTTATTATCATATGAGTTTTGCCATTTTGTTTGGCATGATAGAGACTATTTAGTATTTTAGATAATCATTAGATTTGCATTTTTTCAAATCAGAGTGTTATTTGTTTGCCGTAAATTTAATACACATATTTACCATGTACAGGCAACTCTTCATATTCAAAATAAACCGAATCATCTTTTGATGTTACTTTACTCATTGTTTGTGATCTGAAAAAAAGAAAAACAACAACGGGTAAGGAAACAATCAATACATATTCAGAATACCATCAAATATTCTTGGGACAGAAAGTGTGATTATTACTAAATAAAATGCCAGCTAATTACTTCCAGAATCAGTCCTGAAAATATTCGCATCATTCCTATTAAAATGTAGTTTTAGATAAAGTTTTGGGTCATTCGCAGATGATTGGTCACGTTATTACTATTTAAAATTTATTGTAAGTTTATTATAAAGGTAAAAAAAAAATTAAAAAAAAAAAAAATTGCCATACATAATATCATGCCTATCAGCATCTTATAAGGAATGGAACAGCTTCTTTTACGTCAAATTACTATCAATAAGCTAAAAGTAAGGTTTTCCTCATTGGATAAAACTAAATACAATTGTTTAAAATTACAACGTATGATAATAACATGGAGCTCTGGATATATAATAAAGAACTTGAAGTAGGTTTCTGTACATATTATATAATATTTCAGGTAAAGTAGGTATCTGTACAGAGTATATAATGTAGCACGTGAAGTAGGTATCTGTACAAAATATATAATATAGCAGGTTAGATATTTATCTGTACAGAGAATATAATGAAGCAGGTTAGATAGGTATATGTACCGATTATATAATGTAGCAGGTGAAGAGGCTATCTGTGCAGAGGATATACTATAGCAAGTTAGAACGGTATCTGTATAGAGTGTATAATGTAGCAAGTTAGATATGTATATGTACCATATAAATAACACATTTTGTTGATTTACATATAAAGATACAGTTATTATCAGTGCTTTTTTTTTTTTGCAAAAAAAAAAAAAAATAGATGCCGTTACCTATTGATGGATTCCTCAACTTTTAACTACCAGTTCGAACCTATTTTAACAAATTAATAATACAATAAATTAATAATAAGCGTTAAAGTACAGAAAAAGCACTGGTTATTATTTAGCTCAAGTCAGACTTGTTTAGCTTTGAAAATAAAATAATGTTTCTAAAACAAAAAATGAGAAGTGTCGTTTTGTTTTTCAACATTAAACACTATGCTCTTCACAAAACTATCAACAGCTACCTCAGAGGTTCTCGATCTTCACACAATTATCAACAGCTACCTCAGAGGTTCTCGATCTTGACAAAATTATCAACAGCTACCTCAGAGGTTCTCGATCTTGACAAAATTATCAACAGCTACCTCAGAGGTTCTCGATCTTCACACAATTATCAACAGCTACCTCAGAGATTCTCGATCTTCACAAAAGTATCAACAGCTACCTCAGAGGTTCTCGATCTTCAAACAATTATCAACAGCTACCTCAGAGGTTCTCGATCTTCACACAATTATCGACAGCTACCTCAGAGGTTCTCGATCTTCACAAAAGTATCAACAGCTACCTCAGAGGTTCTCGATCTTCGCAAAATTATCAACAGCTACCTCAGAGATTCTCGATCTTCACAAAAGTATCAACAGCTACCTCAGAGGTTCTCGATCTTCACACAATTATCAACAGCTACCTCAGAGGTTCTCGATATCGCAAAATTATCAACAGCTACCTCAGAGGTTCTCGATCTTCGCAAAATTATCAACAGCTACCTCAGAGATTCTCGATCTTCACAAAAGTATCAACAGCTACCTCAGAGGTTCTCGATCTTCACACAATTATCAACAGCTACCTCAGAGGTTCTCGATATCGCAAAATTATCAACAGCTACCTCAGAGATTCTCGATCTTCACAAAAGTATCAACAGCTACCTCAGAGGTTCTCGATCTTCAAACAATTATCAACAGCTACCTCAGAGGTTCTCGAACTTCACACAATTATCGACAGCTACCTCAGAGATTCTCGATCTTCATAAAAGTATCAACAGCTACCTCAGAGGTTCTCGATCTTGACAAAATTATCAACAGCTACCTCAGAGGTTCTCGACCAAGAGAGATAAGTAAAACTGGTGGTACACGTCGACACACAATTTTAAACAACCAAGAGTTTGAAGAAGGTCGCTAGTTCTCTGCGTGACTTATCACCAGACCATGTCTCCAAGTATCGCATTAGAAATGTAATATTCCATTATGAGAATAAGTAGGCTACATTTATTCGCGAACAAACGTATTATGGATACCCGCGGTCATACTTTATCACCCTTTTGGGGTATAGTCGGGGAAAAGTTTCAGAGCCGCTGAGTTAAATTATCCGACATTTTTATTTCATTATGCTAGGAATAAGTTAGGCCTACATATTTTATTCGGGCATTGTTATTAATAACTGTATCTTAATGTTCAGTGTAAATAAAAAAAATTCTTATTCAGCTGATTTAAACTGAAAAAGTATGGAAATGCATCAACTCACATAATCAAATGAAATAAATGTGTTTATAATGTTTGACAATTTTCCTAGAAAAAAAAAAAAAATTAACTCAAGCACATTTTCGCTACAAGTGTTGTACAGGAGAAAATTTAGCGCCAAAAAAAAACAACATTTGAGGCTGTAACTGTTAATAGATTTCACGCATAAAAACCAATAATAGTACATTACCTTGATATGTTATAGGGTAGACAAACTATAGCAGGGTGACAAATACGATGTTTCCTTAACAAAGGATTTTTAACTGTTGCAAAGTGGTGTGCTAGCTGTTTTACATCCTTATATTCTAATTATAGAAAGTAGGTCATCTATGAATCTCTATTAATACAAACACATCTGCCGCTGCATATAATGTGCTAAGACTGTGTGACATGATCAATAAACGTGTGCTCGCTAGAAATGTGTAATATGCTTGCTACCTGCGTTGAAGAATTGGAGTCTATTGCAATATTATATTATTTCTAACGATTCACATATCAAACTAATAAATTTTAACGACATATTAATGAAGGAAATTATGATGATATGATTGACAGCTGAAATAAAATAGCTCAGTAATTTATTCCATGTAGCCTACTATTCTAGGAGAAACTAATGCAATGGCAATAGTGTGTGAATATTCTAGTTCGTATTGAAAGTAGCACAAGTTATGTTTGAGTATGTATTTCAAACGTGTACTAAGTTATTACCACAACGAATAGATGAAAAAATGTGTATTATGATGTTTTATTCAAGGAACCTTATTTAATCATACATGATACTTATGCGCATTAAGAATGGTGAATTAATGAAATCTGTTTAGCTACTGAGCAGTTGTGTTTTGAAACAAAATAAATCACATGGGCCTTAGACAAGCACAGTTTGATTACGGTAAAACTTTTTTATATTAAAAAAATATCTAATTATATAGATTTATTTTGAATAAAAAATATCTTTTTGTAAGTCAATGATAGTCTTTCGGTTTAGATCGCTTGACTGTTGACCTAGATTCATTCATCGTTCTTTGGTGAGAAGCCATCGCCTTTATCATTGCCCCCCCCCCACCCACCCCCTTCAATCCCCAGCTTAAATTTTGTACCTGACATTAGATGGTGAATAAAAAGTGGCAGTTAAGTCAAACAATACGAGATATTGTGTGCTTACAGCAGATGCATTGCACACTTCATCTGAAAAACTAGCCCTAATGAGCTGTTATTAGGGACATCTTGAAATTAAATTAGATAGTTTCACTCTCTCGTCTTAAGAGCTCTCGATCAGTTGACATAAAAATATGTTGCATTCTAAGACCTCGTTACCTGCGAACAGGGCCGGTCTCAAGCCAGTTTGACCGATTGCCCCAAATTAGTCATGGCTCTTGTCACAGGCTAGTAAAGATTAGAACAGGGGCCTCGCAAGCATCCGTAAAATTGGGCCTAGAATTTAATTAGGCCGGCCCTGCCTGCGAACGACGACTGTTCTTTTTCTATAATCAGGTTCGACTTTCACACTCCAAATCGACTT
The DNA here is from genome assembly GCA_021962125.1 of Bulinus truncatus. Taxonomy (NCBI): domain Eukaryota; kingdom Metazoa; phylum Mollusca; class Gastropoda; family Planorbidae; genus Bulinus; species Bulinus truncatus. The sequence continues at coordinate 1,038,426 of JAGDYQ010000031.1, read as the reverse complement.
TTCATTCAGCCTAACAGATCGTTAAAACAGCGTTACACTTTCTTTAGCACAGTCTGCTGAAAGCAGTCTTCAAGTGCTTAGTGAGCAGTAACCAAAGGCACCGGGACTAAAGTATCAACGATGTAATACTGAGCGCGCTATATTTCGATTGTTAAAGTAACACAGATCAACTACAGATAATGCGAACTTTATTATTAGCAGCGAACTTTAGTATTAGCAGCGAACTATAGTATTAGCATCAAACTTATTGTTAGCTGCAAATTTTATTTACGCTGCAAATATCTGAAATTTTGGGAGCATGTATTTTTTTGCGAAAACATTAAATATTGTATCATTCAGTAGACTACATGTATTTTCAAGTTATACTTTTCACAGCACTCAGAAATAAATATATTTATAGAAACAAATGTACGCATTTTATGTATTTTTTTAAACAGTAAACACACACATATTTATGTACATCCAGGTATTCATGAAACAGAAGTATGCAAGCCCAACAGTTTGGCAGAATCGGAATCCAGCTCAGGTAAATGTAAAAAAGACCATGAACAGTATATTTTGCTAAAAGACTTGACAGTTGATCTTCTACCAGTGCCTTATCGCGAAGACGACGTTTACCAGTTCATAAAAAGTATGGCAGGCCTAACTGTTCGAATCAATGTGCAATACAACAGCTTAGAAAGGTTGAAATACTGGCAGGAAACAGAATGTGAGTACCCTGGATATGACACGCGAGGGCAAGACGCGTGTCTAATAGGAACAGGCAGGATATGTGATGTTTTTCAGGATAAAGAAAACGCTATTTTGTGCCCATGTAATGATTGTCAATCTTCCGATACTTCTGACAGAGACGTGTGGAACATTTGGGTCTTTACTGCGTCTCATGTCGTTTACAACTCTATTGAAGCTGAACATTCAAGGTATAAACTTTTTTACGACACGGATAACGGGAAAAGCAAAGAATTTTACGGAATTAAGAAATTGTGGGCTAATGTGACCGGAGATTTGATTTTGCTTTTATGTGTTACGTGTGACAAAGAGCTGGCTGATTCTCTTACAGAAACAATAAAAAAGTTTAATAAATTGTGGCAAAGTATAAAGAAAACGTACATAGAGGACACAAAGTTAAAGACACTAGACAGAAAATTCGAAAAAAGATTGGTGATCGTAGTGTCACACCCTCATGGGGGAGAGAAAAAAGTGTCTTTCGGATATTTTCTTGGTGAGGAGAAGAAAAGTATTGGATCGGATGTTTGTTGGCTTATCAAGTATGACGCCAGTACATGTTCAGGAAGTAGTGGAGCTCCAGTGTACGTGTATGGACAGGATTATTTTGACACGGAGTATGTCCACAGTGGGAGTAATGGTGAATGCAATTACAGCACATATTGGTGTCCAAAAAAATAAATGTTAATCTTAATATTTTAAGTGGAAAAGAATTTAAGATGTAAAATGAGTGATGCTTTTTTATATATTTTCTGTCGAGCAGTAATTATGTTTACGGTCAATACATGAACTACATTTATGTTTACAGTCAATACATCAACTACATTTATGTTACGGTCAATACATGAACTACATTTATGTTTACGGTCAATACATCAACTACATTCATGTTTACTGTCAATACATTAACTACATTTATGTTACGATTAATACATGAACTACATTTATGTTACGGTCAATACATGAACTACATTTATGTTACGGTCAATACATCAACTACATTTATGTTACGGTCAATACATGAACTGCATTTATGTTTACGGTCAATACATCAACTACATTTATGTTTACTGTCAATACATCAACTACATTTATGTTTACGGTTAATACATAAACTACATTTATGTATACGGTCAATACATAAACTACATTTATGTTTACGGTCAATACATCAACTACATTTATGTTTACGGTCAATGTATGAACTACTTTTATGTTTACGGTTAATGCATGAACTGCATTTATGTTTACCGTCAATACATTTAATTTCAAACTTTATTCTCATCGGACGGCTGTAACGTTATTTACTCGCCAAATATGTGGCGGTATTTAGGTATTACATTACTTTATACCTTTACAACAGTCCACAATGTATATAGATATCAACGCCAACACTGGTTATACAACATGAAAAACCTAAACTTTAATGAGTTATAAAACATGGATGAATATATACAAATATAATTTGTTTATCTACGTTGTCTTCACTTCTACTTATACAGATGCCATTTACTAGCTACTACACTACGTCTAACTCTCAGGACTGTCGACACCGAACTAACTACGTCTTACTCGTATGAATATCAGCACCGTACTAAAAAAGGTCCAAGGTCAAAACTACCTTCCTATCAAAACATAGACGGGACAGTGGGTACCTAAAACGATACTACAAAATATTTTAACTTCTGGAACCAGTGGTGAGCTTGGGAGTGTGGAATGGTCTGTGGGGGGCGGGCAATAATATGGAAAAGGGGGTGAACATGTCACCTGGGGAAGATAAATGGGGATGATGGAGAAGAGGGCCAATTCTACAAGTCACAACGGTCATAAAAATAAAAAAAAAATTACATTGTGCAATAGAACTGCATTACTCAAAGTGGAGCTAATCATTACTGTAGCTAATTAATACTGGAGCGAATCTATACTGAAGCCAATATATACTGAAGCTAGCATGTACTAGACCTAATCTATAATGGAGATAATCAATATTGAAGCTAATCAATAGTGGAGCTAATCAATACTGAAGCTAATCGATACTGGAGCTAATCAATACTGGAGCTAATCAATACTGGAGCTAATCAATACTGGAGCTAATCAATACTGGAGCTAGTGTATGCACTTACGTCTGTTTTCATTTTACTGCTATCAATGTATTAATTATCTATTACTATACAAAAAACAAATTATAATATATAAATATATATCGTGTTGCAATTGTTTTTTTTTCATTTTTATATCAGGATATTTGTTCATTTTTTATTTATTTTTAAGTTGAATCATTTCATTCTTTTATTTGTATAGTATTTTAACATTTATATTTACATTTAACATTTATATTTAGTATCAAATAGAACTATGTCAATTATTGTTTGTATTTAAATACTAATGGGTAAAATGCTCTAAATTTGCAATTTGTCCTCTAACATGTATTCTATTAAATGCACGTTTTATAAAAAAAAAGATGGGTTATTTATGTCTTATTTCATTAAATATTTTATAAATATTAGGAAAAAGAATGCACTAAAAACCTGAAATATAAATCAGCAGTGGTAACAAAAAAAAAGGCGTTTGACTGAAAGATAATACATCATGACACATTAATGAATGCATGCAATAGTGATCAGTTCTTTTTTTTTCTTGCGAAGTATCAGACCGCGACTTGCCTATTTTGTAGTCAGCAGTGCAATGAATTACCATATTTCACTTTAATAATGTGTGTTTTAACCTAGACATGTAAAAGATAAAGATTTTTACTATAAATGTAGCATGAGATAATTTGTTAATAAAAATAAGGTTTAAAGCTCTGAGGTTAGCAATATTTTTTTTAAATTTATTTTATAAATGGCTATGTCAACAACACGGTAATTTTCAGAAATTTAGCACATACATTAATTCTTTATTATCATGATCTGTATTGTCTAATATATGATTCGTATATATATATATATATATATATATATATATATATATATATATATATATATATATAAATGTGTATGTGTGTGTGTCTGTATGTCTGTGTATATATAACTGACAGATCGATAAAAAATAAAGTTTTCTTTTCTGTTATTTATTAAAACATTGAACAAAAAGTTGAAAGAAAGAAAGTAAATGAATGAAAGATTATAGGCTAAGAATAACATTTATAGACGTCGGCACAAAGGAAAAACTTCAAACGAAGATTTAAACTACAGTTTCTCTTCAACTCGCAGACCGTGGTTGTATTGGTGCCGCGCAGGCTTGCGGAGCCGGAGCCGAGGAGCCTGGAGCCGCTACATGTTGCTGGAGCCGGAGCCGGCTCCACGGCTCCCAAATGCTTTTTTTTTTACAGCAGAATGTTTTTTTTAGCTTTAAAATTCCAAATTTGTTTGATTGTTTGCGTCCTATAATTTGAAATGTTGTCATTTTTACAAACGCCACAACAAACACAGCGTTAAAATGATAGCGTGCACGCACATCACCACAAGAAATCTTTAATGGGGAATCGTTTTGTGTTCGTTTTAAATCTTGTTTACCCTCCGAAATTTATTTAATAGCATGTTATTTTGGTATATATAAAGTTAAAACAGTTTTATTTCATAGAATAATTGTATCAATCATTTAAAATAAATTTTTACTACGACGACAAATAGAACGCGTCATTTCGTATTATTATTTGACCGCTAATCAGGCCCGTAGCGTCTGGGGGGGGGGTGCAAAAGAGACCGGGGCCCCAACGCGTTTTGTCTGGCCCCCTCTGCTTATTAGCTCTACTTAGTAAAATGTATTACCTGACCCCCCCCCCCCGCTATTGCCTGGCCCCTGCTGGAGAATGCCTGGCCCCTGCTGTAGAATTTTCACGCTACAGGGCTGCCGCAAATTTGTAATAGACTAAAAACAAAATGGTCGCTTTCTGTATTTAACAATTTTATTATAAATAGAATATCTGAAATGAAGTAGATAAAATTATAAGGCTGTGGCTATACGGACCCGGATCCCAATAAAATTCGATTGTTATTTGGACCCGTGGCAAATATGCACTAAGCTTAGCTATATTTAAACGTTATTATAATACAGAGTCCGCTTAGTGGAACGCTAGACACTGAGTAACGATTAAATCATACAATTCAAACAATTATAAAAAACAAATTAATAATAAAGTTTATGTATAGCTAAGCTAAGTGCATATTTGCCACGGGTCCGAATAACAATCAGACTTTATTGGGACGGAGTCCGAATACAGATCGGAGTTTATAGGTACCCGGCTCCGAATACTCACTTCGAATTTATAAATAATAAATATAAATACTGACGTCTTTAAAATATTTTAAATAATGTATCATTTTACTTTTTGCTAATTTGATCATTGAAATAACTTTTTATGACTTATGAAAATGGCGAATAGTGAAACCTCGGTCGAAAATAATGATATGATTCTGGATGCACTGAAATGGTTTGTTTTTAGTAAAACCGATATGCGTATATTATTCAATTTCCTGTCTATGGAGGTGAACGAGGCAAAATTTACATAACTATTTATGCGTGGCACAATTACAAAAATATTTGTCTCGTGTGAAACTATCATAATAGGTAGCCGGAGCCGTGCCGGAGCCGGAGCCGTCAAATATATGGGAGCCGTACCCGGAGCCGGAAATAAATTTGGCGGCTCCGTTAGCATGATTGGTAGGGAGTTGGGTGGTGTTAATATTTGTAGGGTTGATGGCTACTTGTAGAGATTGAATTTGTGTAGACCACAATGTATTAAAATCACTATTGATTTCTGCAAATAGTGGCAATAGAAAAGTATCGGTATCGAGGCAAAATTTGCATAACTTTTTATCAGCGGCATGTTTGCGTGGCACAATTACAAAAATATTTGTCTCGTGTGAAACTATCTTAATAGTGAGCCGGAGCCGTGCCGGAGCCGGAGCCGTCAAATATATGGGAGCCGTACCCGGAGCCGGAAATAAATTTGGCGGCTCCGTTAGCATGATTGGTAGGGAGTTGGGTGGTGTTAATATTTGTAGGGTTGATGGCTACTTGTAGAGATTGAATTTGTGTAGACCACAATGTATTAAAATCACTATTGATTTCTGCAAATAGTGGCAATAGAAAAGTATCGGTATCGAGGCAAAATTTGCATAACTTTTTATCAGCGGCATGTTTGCGTGGCACAATTACAAAAATATTTGTCTCGTGTGAAACTATCTTAATAGGGAGCCGGAGCCGTGCCGGAGCCGTCAAATATATGGGAGCCGTAGCCGGAGCCGGAAATAAATTTGGCGGCTCCGTACGCATGATTGGTGGGGTGTTGGGTGGTGATAATATTTGTAGGGTTGATGGCTACTTGTAGAGATTGAATTTGTGTAGACCACAATGTATTAAAATCACTATTGATTTCTGCAAATAGTGGCAATAGTAAAGTATCGGTATCGAGTATCGAAAATTTTTGGTTTAAAATGTATCGGCGATACACATATCAATACTTGATACAAAAAGGATCGGCAATACAGCAACGAATACTAAAATAGTATCGCCGATACTGTATCGGCAGAGACCGATACTTTAATACTAACAACCCTGATGGCAATATGTGTATGCTAATTAGTTTTATGAAATTAAAAAAAAAACACAAGGTAATATGACTTTAATATAAATTTAATGTTCAAATATGTCTGAACTTTTATTTATGTAAGTTAACATAGCCTCGTTTTGAAAATGTTTTGTCTCTATCTGTGTTTTCAGTTATCACTGCTTGAATGGTTAATTGCATTATTCCCCTTTGGTAATATGTTAGTGTGCTTTTGAATATGAGATGTTAATTTTTTTTTTTTACTTTCTTTTTCTGTGACGGGTGTGGACAATAGAGCGTGCTGGTGATAGTTGGATAATCACGTGTCAAGGTGTACAGATAACTTGGACGGGTCAGTCCAGTTGGTCGGAGCACGGTAGTCAAACGTAGCACAGTTTGTCCAAGGGTTTATGGTAGTTTCACAAGGAAATCTCACCGGAAGGGTCGGGCGGGGGTAGTCTCTCGGTGGTGGAATGAAGACGGTCTTGGGAGTGAAAGTTGTTATGTTGATGTCGTGTTGAGATGAATTATAGTGTGTGTATCAAGTATTGTATATATCATATATTAAAGTTCAGTCATTACTACGCGTTATATTCATAATGACTTAGGTGTTATTATTCTAGTACCTAAACAGTATGCCTGTATACAACAGTGTGCCTGTATACAACAATATGCATGTATATACAACAGTATGCTTATATACACCAATATACCTCCATACAACAGTATGACTGTATATAACAGTATGCCTGTATGCAACATTAAGCATGTATACAAAAGTATGCCTGTATAAATCAATATATCTGTATACAGCAATATCTCTGTATGCAACAAAATGCCTGTATACAGCAATATGCCTGTATACAACAGTATGCCTGTATACAACAGTATATCTATAAAAAAATTCTTAATGAATAAATCCAAATAAATATACATTTAAACAACAATATTATTAACATTATTTTTTCTCTGTTAGTGTTTAGTAGTGCAGTAGTTATGCCAACTACTGATCAATGTATTCCATCGTTTGTCTACTATTTCCATTTTTTTTATTCTCATAAGCCCATTGTCAACAAGAATAACTTTGTTCCGGGTGAGGTGATTGTCGTTACTTGTGATGAAGACATATTTGAAAATATTCCATCTAGGAAGTCCCACTCGTTTAATATGACCATCAAACGGAAAACTATATCTGACGATACGTTTCAAATCCTGGCCAGTCACTTAACTCGAGAAGAAATAGAACAGCATGTGAACGTGAGCAGAACTGTTGGAATAGATCACAACCTTTCTGTACTTTATAAGACTTATTTCAAAGATATTTTTTTTAATTATATTAAGTATATTTAATTAGATGAGGTCCAGGATTACAGCCTCGTTGAAAGTGGCACATTTTGTGTGTCCTTCCTATGTCATTAACATGAAATTGTACATAACTGTGTCAAAAAGTATGTACCAAAACACAAAACTATAATAATCATTTGATACAGAAATTGTATGAGTTATATTGACCCTCTACAGGTTATAAAATGTAATTTTTACTTTTTATGTTTAATTTATGTAAAAATAATGTATAGAATCGTAGGAATAATTAAAACATAATATTAATTTTACAATGTTTTTTTTTAAATGACAAAGATTAGAAAAAGTTCAACCGAAATAACCTAAAGAATTATGGGATGTTTTCCGTCCGATAGCTAGGAGGAATCAGTTGTTTGAAAATTAAAAGAAATTTATTAAATAGGCTATATCATATATTGTCAGGCATAATATATTGCCATTAGAAAAAATGAATATCTACTTAAAATCGATTTATTATCATAGATCTCAATTTTGGACATTTTCTAGATGGGTTTCTGGTAATTGACTTTTTTAACTACATCTTTATAGTTATTAACGATTCATGTTGTAGATCTATTATGTATTATTTCTTTATAATATTACTTCATTTTTCTAACTAATCATTTACTCTTGAATTTAGGGCACACCCCGACGACGTAAGTGGGACATCAGTACTACAGGCGCAACTCTAGTAAACGGTCTACAGGACAGGAGAAAACTAAAAGTCCCGTTGACATTGTATGACACTTGCTGCACGGACGCTGGCCAGTACATGTGTTTATCTCTGCTGGACAATGATATATAGTCATCACAGCCTTATAGTGTAGCTTGCATTGGTAAGAAAAATATCCAATGTATATATATATATATATATATATATATATATATATATATATATATATATATATACCAGTTGAAAAGCTTGCTGAAGCTGGATGCTGCCTGCGATATAAAAAATGTTTGTTGTATTTATAATTCCAGATTTGGAATTCCCCAGATTATTTTTAGCACAGCCCCTCTCCCACATATATAAACACTCCAACTTTCATAGCTCCCACGCTTGTAGTTACGTAGTTGTCCCCCCTTTCCCATTAGCCTGAGGGAGAAGACAATTTTGAAATTCCCCCGAGCAAGCGGAAGGGATACACACTATTGTCTGTCTAAATTAGACGATTATGTATTATATATGTATGTGGAGAAAGAGTATAGCCTAAGCTTAATGACGCTATTAGGTAGGCTCCGCCCACCTCATATGACGTATATTAAACCGACAGTTAGGAGCACATGCTTTGTTTTATAGTCAGTTTAGCTTTGGGCATCGATGCATGTGGATGCACGTTTACAGTTTGCTATTGTACTCCTCCTGAGTTTACCTTTATGTCAGTTTATGTTCAAGAATTAAATGATTGTTGATGTTACTTCTCTGAAGTAAACTTCATGATTTGAGTTGTCTGAATTAGTAGACCTTCTGCAAGTATCTTCATTATAAGGACCCGTATTATGCATTATATATATATATATATATATATATATATATATATATATATATACATTAAAACATAATTTTTCAGCAAATGTATTTATTGTTAAAAAAAAAAATTTTTGTCATCATAACATATGGCGCATATAAACACAAATTAGATTGTAAACAAAGGTAATATTCAACTGATAAAGAAGTGAATGTCTTAAATTTTTGTTTTATCAGAGTTCGATATACCTCGAGAAAAAAATCAATTTTAAAACCTTAACGTTCGCTGGATTATCTGTCTTACGATTTATTGAAAAAACGGAAATTATAGTGAATAGCTTTGATATTGTTATAACTCTTCGGTACCACTTTATCCCGCTGCTATCGCCAGTGAACAGATGTATATTTTACAGTGATTGGGTAAACTATGGCTGTTATGACATCAACATTGAAAGTAAGAATATTGTTAAGTGTTCTACAAGGAAATCACAACACCGCAGACGTTGGTTGAATAAAACATATCATTTAATAACTTATCGACAATTACAATGTCCATCATTGTAGACTGCAGGCTTCACCATCACAACTCCGCTGCTCATACGTCGCACAGTCACTGCTTTCATCAGGGTTCTCTGATCTAGGAAACTCCCTATTCATTGTGTAGCACCAATGACAGGAAGAGACTTATACACGTACCTCTATATTCATGCATTTTAAAACTAATTCAATAAATTCTATAGACTAGCAATTGTTCAGTGTCGCAGCCAGAAAAATATAAAGTCCCATAAAACAAAAAAAAAAAAAAATCATAAGTCTGACCACCATCTCTTACTATCACGCAACAAATAAAGAAATTATAAACACTTACATTTTGAAAATGACGAACTTTTATACGGTCCATGAGGTGTTCATATTTCTTCCTACTATGGTTTAACTGAAGTACGGTTGAAACATCTTGATTTTCCATAAGCCATAACGTAATAAAGAAAAGAAAATCAACCAAAAGTTGACAACAAAAATGTGGATTCTAGAGGGTGAGTGGGGAGGGGGAATAACAAAACTGCCACCCTCCCTCCTTGCCGCACTTCAATGTAGTCCTGGGATAATCATTACGGCACATACAATCCCATTGTTACATATGCTACTCATTCTTTCAATATAATGGTTACGCTTATCCTTCACCCACTTAGATTTAAAATATACACGACAAAACGTCTCCAGGATCTAACATATTTGTGTTACTATTAAAAGAGCCCGTGTTGCAGGGAATTCTAGTCAGAACTCCGTCTACTAGACCAGGTGACAAAGTTGCGTACACATGTACATATAGTGTAAGTATACAACTCTGTACATATAGTGTGTCTACACCTGTGTACGTATAGTGTAAGTCTACAACTGTGTACATATAGTGTGAGTCTACATCTGTGTACATATAGTGTAAGTCTACAAATGTGTACATAATGTGTAGGTCTACAACTGTGTACATGTTCATTAGCTTGAGTGACGAACACTGCTTCTTTTTTTTTCCTCTTGGTAAAATAACAAAGTCATGTAAAGAAAGTGCTATGTAATGCCTCTGATGCCCTGGCACCCCCGACAATAATTGCCACTAGATATATTTTTAAATGGGTGTACAATATCAAGTCGCTTATTGTAAGCATGTCACTCAGTTAAACTACTCTGTGACGTTATAAACATAAGACTATTTAGTAGCTGTTTTTCCATTAGGCTCAAAATGGATTATATAGCAAACCATTTCTCAAAGTTACCTAACCTGGAGACCTACAAATGCCTTAAGGTCATACTGTAATGTTAAGAGGGTGTTTCGAGACACTAATCAAACACTTCACGTAAAAAATATCAGGAACAGAAATGATGCGTAACAATGTATCTCTATCCTAAGAACAGTATAGAAGAAATGCTATGATCTAAAGTATAACATCTAATTCAAAGTAGTATTACATTAGACGACCAATCTCCTTTTTCCATTAACCAAACTATACAATTTAATTTTTTTAAAAAAAAAAAAAACACAATTTTAACCATAGATGAAAACCCGGAGCCATAAAAATGTAACAGGCTAAATGAAAGGTCCATCTAAATTGGTGTTTAGAATGCTAAGATGAACTAGGAAAGTCTACACAGACTGTCGGGGGTCATATGTAGTTGGGATGTTATGTTCTGTGTTGTATTGTGTTTCTACACTTCCCAGCTACATTTACATTCCACAACAAACGTCGGGTACCCGTTTGAAAAGTTGTATGGATTTATGGACTTCGATGGGGCTAGAAAAGACCTTGGTCTCACAATGGCTCAAACGGGTGACATGTATGTAAATAGTTGAGCGTTATGTCACACAGTAAACACAAGTTTAGCGCCATTAATTAACTTCATTGAAATGTTAAAATAATAAAAATATTTTAAAGGAAGATAAATGTTTGAAAAAATAATATCCTTCGATCGGAATTCGTTTTTTTTTTTTATTTATGGGTCGCAGTATTTACTGGAAAGAGCCACATGTGAACATTGAGAGGCAAGTTATATGATTGACTTATAAGTTACATTTGTTTAATAGTGCTTGAAATAGATATTGTTGTTTTCCCCAGCCAAATCATAGGTCAATGCGTGGGTAGATTCCGCACCAGATCGAAGATGAAGGTTAATCCGTGGGTGATCCGCGCCCAACCCAAGATGGTTATCGCTGGGTGGATGACAATACTTCATCATTCAAATTAATATAAGTCTGACCTTACTTAAACTAGGTGTAATTATAAGGGATATGACATGTATAACATTACAGTCACTAATTTAAAAAAAAAATGTTGTTTTTGTGACGTATTAAAATGGTTTCTTTTTTTGTTTAGTTATATCAGTTATATGTGTGTCATGCATTAAATTTATTTTTATGTCCTTCAATACATTTCTACAGGGTTCAACTGACTTACGAGTAATCTGGAAGATTGCAATACATGGCATTATGGCTGAGATTAAATATCCTTATGATAACCACACCCACACCACTGGGCCAATGATGGGATACAACTGTCTGAGATGTGAAGTAGCCATATTTATATCCAAGTTAAGGTGGTCCATAGGGCATTTAAGGTTTCTGCTACTTTTTTTTTCTATCTTTTTTTATTTCTTAAGCTACACTGGCCATTTTTGGAGGTGTTAGATGGTGGACATAAATTGAGTTAACTTGAAAAACAAAATAGCCTTAATCAGTCTGTTTTTTAGTATTGAGCTAAGGAAATACCAATTACTTATTCACCCCTCTCCCCTCACTGAGACGCCCGTTTCAAGTTGTATACTTTCCGCAAGTCAAATTTGTGCTCTAAAAAACATCGTTTTTCTATGTAATTAGTAAATGTCTTGGATATAGCCCTCATTTTATTTTGAGGAAACGGATGCAATAAATATATCTAGGTGTATATACCCTACCCCCATATCCGCCCAATCAAATTACCCCTGAACCAGTTGGTCACGCCTACTTTCTTGTATCATTTAACAACAACTTTCTAACAATGACAATGTACACGTGTCAGACAGAGGAGGGAGTTCATTGGGAAGTCACAGTTTCCCAGAATTCTCTGTAATTTAGGACAATTTTTAAACAATTTTGTGCAAATTGTAAAATTCTTTGATAAAACCGACTTTTAAAGCCCGAAAAACTGGTTGACAAATGCCTAAAAAATCAATAAAAAAAACGGTTTGTCGCCGCCTTTTTTTAAAAAAAAAATGACAATCCTATGCCATACAGCCTAGAATTTTGTTTACTTTGGTTTCATTTGATTATGTTTAATAGATTATTTGTTGAACTTAAAATCTAGTTTCCTCTGGTGTGTCAGATTGCGACCTATGATTCGAATCTCGTCGACTATCAATGTAACCAACAGTTTATACTGATGTTCTTAGTCCTATCTGTGTGATCTTCTTCTTTAAAATATCAATTCTACACTGATATCACAATGCAGTTTTTGTTAGATTGCAAGGGTTAAATCATTTTAAGAATGTTTATACATTAATTATCAGTACATACCATTTTTAATAGATATATGAGACTTAAAATTTTAAAGATTGTAAGGACGTTGTGAGGTTATATCCTAGATTTAGTCCATCACTGTACCAGTAATATTTGAGCAACATAAGGCTCAGTATAACACAACGTAGCCTTAGCCTTAGCCAAAGGTCAAATATGAAGTCTGTAACAAATTGAGTGTAATTGTCTAGCCAGAAAAAAAATGATGTAGCGATAAGTCATCTTAAGCCCACCGACTCAAGGAAAAATCGGGCCCTATAGAAACCAGTAATATATTTGAGACTCAATTTTTTCAACTCTATCCATATGCCAAATGTCACCACTCCAGATACAGCTTATTTAACGAAACCTTTCTCACATCCTAAACTCGTTAGAATAAATGTTATTGACGTATTCCAAAAACGTTTACTGAACTATTTCACTTTGAATTCACATCAAAATATGTTGCTATTTAACATCGATTTTTAGCGCATTTTCGAGAAAAATTGCTCGTTTGTGTCCGCTTTTGTCCGTCTGTCATCAACCTAGATCTCAGCAACCATAAGCCATAGCCCCATGATGCATATACCATTGTGTAGGTATTGGCCTGACATTCCTGCATCAAAAGTCAATTTTGCGATCTGACTGAAAGCTGGGCATCAGTGTTTTTACCGTTTTACTATATACGCAATGTTAATATTTTTGCCATTTTCATGGCCCCGTTCTACACCTTATATGTTCAATAACACATTCATTTGGTGCGAAATTCTGCAGCACGTAGTTTCACCAAGATTGACATCACTCGTGTTAAGGGGCAGTAGAGTATTCTTTCTTCAGTCATAATAATTTTATTTTCGAAGAATACTTAAAAAGCTCATCAAACAATAATAAAATAGTAAGAATATTGCTTTGTCATTGAGTTCTGAGCTATATTGAAAGTATCATAGATATAGCATTTCGGAAATGTGTCTAAAATTGGTGCCGAATTCCGTTACTGGGTACTATATTTAGCACCAGTAATTTCCCTTGATTTAGACACGATTGTGACCTATTCGCCATACATATTTCATTTTATTTATTAAGAAACTCACCAAATGAAATAGTAGGCTTGGGTTCTGAGTTTAATTGAAAGTATCAGAGCTATGCAACGATTGACAGAGTTTTCGGATGATTAAATGACTACAATTTAGAAGATTTTCAATTATGAGTCCTATTTCAGTGACCACAAACCACTTGTAGATGGATTTAAGATACATATTTACTGAAAGCTAACATATGTGCTGATACATAACACGAAAATGCGTTAACACGTCATTTGTCCAGAATGGATCAGGTTTATTTTACTTGTTTTCTCATCACGTTTAGAAAAAAAAACAACTACATATTTCATAAGTGATTGTAAAAGATAAACATTTAATTGTTTAGCTCTTATCAGAATAACATTTTGTTACTTTTTATTTTCAAAAAAGTTCCCCTACATCAGTTTCGTCTAGAGATGTGTCAACTTTTCTAAATCGCTGATTGACTGTTTCATCAAACACTTCCTGTAAAGCAAAGAGAAAATTTAAAAAATGTGTAATGGCGGATAAGGCATCTCTCTTTCTCTCTACACACAAACACTCGCAGTCAAACACAAGTATATATATATATATATATATATATATATATATATATATATATATATTAAAGCTGATGTTCGATTAAAAATTGATCTAAATCAACGCATGATTAAAATTGTAACGCAAATATACGCACATTTTAATCGACACAATATAGTACTTTGTTTGCATTCAAACTATTATGTCATAATATCATAGCATACTATTGACATAATCAGCTAGTCAAATTAATTTAGCAAATAGGTATACATAATTGCAAAGCAAGCATATAATTCCATATATGTCTATTGAATTAGTTATTGAGACCAGTTTATTGGCGTGTATCAATCACGTCAAGTGATTCGAACTGTCTTCGTTTTAATCAACATCAATGCCAAACTGGTGTTTTTCTCGTATTGTAGTTTCCGAACTAATGACGTATGTCAACCCCTGTTTAGAATAGCACGTGTCAAACTATAGAACGAAGATGTTTATAAACTGTATTCAAAGTGATAAATTACAATTGAGAAATGATAATCCTTTTGTTTCAAGTTCATATACCTTATTTTATGTAAACGTGACACAGTGTTCGAGTATTTTTTTCTTGCTTTTTTTTTAATCTTGTCTGATCTATTTATAGAAGTGGCTAATTAACTGATTTTTTTTTCTGCAACTATCAAATGCTAGCATACGAGTAAAATTTAACGCATTTAAATGTTTGTGTTAAAAATGTATTGTTTTTTTAACGCATTAATTACGCTTTAATTGCGGTAAAATCAACATCCTTATATAAAATTTAACTCAGTGTCACAATAATTCTGAAAAAGTACAACCGCTGTCTTGTGTACAGACCATTTCTAGGCACTGTCTAGACAATGATTACAGGTGTCATGTATATGAAACTATTAGTGCAGTGGTTACATACACAAAATACAACAGCTGTATTATAAAAATTTAAAAGAAATATAATAAAAAATTTAAAGCCTCTCATTATTTTGACCTAATTATAACTGGCTTAATAATACACATGATTTTATTTTAACCATCAACATTAAACTATTTACCTCCACCAATAGACTATATTATATAATGTAAACTAGTGAATGAAACTTTTCTCTTTTTACATCGACCGGGAAGTGATTAGGAGGTTTACTTGTCTTCATTTTATCTCGCAAGAGGGGCTTTGTCGATATACCTGGGGGCTAGGGTGTGAGCAAATTGCGAAAGAGTAGGGTGGTAGACTTACATAATAAGTCAACGGACCTTAATATCGTATTGTTGAGTGAAATTCTGTTAATTATCGATTTGGTGAAATGTAATCATTTTTTGGTGAAACTAACGCATATGGGTGTTGTGTTATACATTTTAATCGCAAATTATTGTTGGCGAGTAATCGTAATTAAATTCAGTTTAATCAACAGCCCTAATATATATATCAAAAATGAGTCGAACATTTCAAGGTCTGGCTTGACAAAGACTTCACACACACACACACACAAACACACACACACAAAGGTTTAATACTTTATTGCTTAGGCCAAGTAAGTGCGAAAAAATAACAACACGTTGTTTCAGATTCATATGTAATTATTATCGGGATTTCCTTTCCCTCCCCTGTCATATTTTGTCACAGTGTAATTCGGCAAAGTTGATAATCTTTTCTCCATTCTTATAATAGAATCGCAAACGGAAATATTATTGTCAAAACTAGTGGTATTGTTGTTTGCAAATATTTCAAAAAAAGAATTAAAATACCATCGCAGCAATTCATCTTTGAAATATCATTTACAATTCAAGCACGCGTTCATCAATCATGACATTCCATCGACATCGGCTGTTTCAAGCTTTAAAGTCAAATCAACTCATCGCCAAACTACATTGTTTGAACATAAAGAAAAGGCAAAACCAATGGAACAAACGAAATATAACAGAATAACCAACACTATCACCCAATGGGTTGCCAAAAATAATCGGCTAATAAACATTGTAACCGACGAAGGGCTACAGGATGTTATTCGGGTTGCCACTGGTAATCAGTCATACACTTTGCCTTCTAGATCTGTGATCAACAACAGAATTGATGACTTGTACCACCAAGAGCGGAAAAACATTTTTCAAGCTATTTCAGAAGTTGAATTCGTTGCTTTAGCTGGCGATTACTGGTCATCGGTGGCGAACGACAGCTACCTTGGTGTGACAGGTCATTTTATTGATAAAGATTGGAGTTTCCGCTCAAATGTTCTGTGCGTTCAACTTATTGAAGAACGCCATTATTCGGAGAAATGTGCAGAACACTTCTGTGGCAAGATCTTGAAGAATATATGATAAAGTGACCACCTTTGGTACGGACAATGCACGATATGTGACAGCTGCATTATAATTGTTGCCGTTTCATTCTATGCCATGTGCGGCCCACAATCTTCAGCTGTCAGTTAGCAAAGCCACCAAAGAGTCCGGAATCGAAAGCATCCTTGCTAAATGTCGTAAAGTTGTGGGACATTTTAAACATAGTCCGGCAAATAACACAGAATTAAAAACCAAGCTGGCGCAACTATACAGTCGAGAAGAAGCGTTAATTCAGGACGTTCCTACACGTTGAAATTCATCCTTGTTGATGGTTGAGCGACTCCTTAGCAGTAAAGAGGCTGTGTTGAAAACACTATCAGAACCAGGCCACAAACACAGTCTTGTTCTTGTAACTGAAACATAATGGAAGAAATCGCGCTTAATTCAGAAGGTCCTCGACCCATGCCGATAAGCTACAGAGTTATTGGGTGGGGAACGATATGTTTCATGCTCAATGATTCTTCCAAACATATGTCATCTTGAAATCGAACTAGCAGTGTCTGATGAAGACCGAGTCAGCATTTTACGTTTCAAAAATTCTTTTTTGAGTGATCTTGATCAACGCAAATTAAACCTCAACCTATCGTGGTTGAAAATTGCTACTGCTCCGGACCCTCGTTTAAAAAATCTGAGATGATTGCATAAGGATATACGAGAAGAAGTTTGGCAACAGCTTGTGGTAATTGTAAAATAATCTGGGCTTTGTAATGATGATAAAAAAAAACATCAAAACAACGACGAAAGAAAGCGCGAATACAGGAACTATCATCAGATTATGTAGATAAGCCATTGATGCCTCGCTCCACCCCGACAGTTGTTGATAAATACAGACTGGAGCAACAAATCGAAAATGACATGGATCCACTAAAGTGGTGGAAGTTACATGAGGACAAATACCCAGTTTTGGCTACATTAGCGAAAAAATATTTAGCCTCTCCTGCCACAACTGTTCTTTTGTGAAAGTCTTATTTCTGTTTCTGGGTATGATGTGAACAAGAAGAGAGCATCATTGGAACTTACGCAACTTAAGCAACTGGCTGAATAAATAAGACTGCTTCAGTTAAGTAAACTGTTATATCAATTAAATGTATTAGTTTAAAATGACATGTTGATAGAAATAAAAACATGTTACAACTAATAAATAACGTATTTTTTGCATTAAATGTGGGTTGATTTGCGATTTTTTTTTAATTATGCGTTAATTTCGATAAAAATTTCTCTCTCTCTCTCTCTCTCTCTCTCTCTCTCTCTATATATATATATATATATATATATATATATATATATATATATATATATATATATATATATATATATACTACTTGCAAGTACCCGGCTTTGCCCGGGTTTAAAAGAAGGTTTTCTGTTTACCTTCTTTTTTCTCCCTATCCCCTCTCTCCCTCCCGCCCTTTCTCCCTCCCTCCCTCTCCCTCCCCCTCTCTCCCATCTCTCTCCCTCCCTCTCCGATCTCCCTCTCTCCCCTCTCTCCCTCCTTCTTTCCCCCTGTCCATCCCCGTCTCTCCCTCTCTCCCCCTTCCTCCTTCCCTCTCTTTCCCTCCCTGCCCCCTCTCTTTCTTTATCTCTTCCTCACATTTCTCCCATCCTCTCTCTCCCTCTCTCTTTCCCTTCCTCTCTCCTCCCTCCCTCCCCCCCTCTCTCCCTCCCTCCTTTCCCCCTCCCTCCCCTCTCCACCTCTCTCTCCATCCCCCTCTCTCCCCCTTCCTCCCTCCCTCATTCCCTCTCTCTCTCTCTGCCCCCCCTCACTCTTTATCTCTCCCTCCCTCTCTCCCACCCTCTTTCCCTCCCTCCCCTCTATCTCCCTCCCTACCCCCTCTCTCCCTCCGTTCCTTTCTCTTTCCTTCCCCCCTTTCTCTCTCCCTCCCTCTCTCTCCCTCCCTCTCCCATCTCCCTCTCTCCGCCTCCTTCTCTCCCCCGTCCATCCCCCTCCCTCTCTCCCCCTCCCTCCCTCCCTCCTACCATCCTTTCATCTCTCTCCCCACCTGCCCCCCCTCTGTCTCTTTTTCTCTCTCTCCCTCCCCCTCTCTCTCTCTCTGGGAACAGACAGACAGACAACAATTGCGTATTGTAAGTATAGAGATTATTCTGAAAAGAAAAAAATTGAATAAAAAAAAAATTTCACTGTCGGTGTTTGAACCCACACATAGTCGGCCAAATTTGAGTCACAGCCAAGCGAGTAACCGACTGTGCTAGGGCCCCACACAAACATAATTTCAATTTTAAATAGGTTATGCGCGCAAGTTCTATTCGATCATCGGGAAATGACGTCACAGAGGAATTTTATTTATGGCGCCGTCGAGATTACTTTAATATAGTAAAGTACTAAAATAAAAAAAAAATAATTAAAACTAAACTACCCATCAAGATGAAACGAAACCTGTCCTATAACCTTTCCCATGTGTATGTGTAACAAATTTCACGTTATTTGATTTTCTGGATCTTGAGTTATAAGGGAACAGACAGACAGACAGACAGACAACAAATGCGTCTTATAAGTATACTAGTTGCAAGTACCCGGCTTTGTCCGGGTTTAAAATAATGTTTTCTGTTTACCTTTTGTTTTCTCCCTCCCCCTCTCTCCCTCCCCATCTTTCTGCCACCTTACCCCTCTCTCCCTTTCTCTTTCCCTCCCTCCCTTTCTCCCTCCCTCCCTCTCCTTTTCTCTAACTCTCCCATCTCCCTCTCTCTCCCTATCTCCCTCCCTCCTTCTCTCATTCCCGTCCCCCGTCTCTCCACCTTCCTCCCTTCCTCCTCCCCCCACTCTCCCTGCCCCCTCTCTCTCTTCATCTCTCACTCCCTCCCATTTCTCCAATCCTCTCCCTCCCTACCCCCTCTTTCCCTCCCTCCTTTCTCCCTCCCTCTCTCTCCCATCTCTCTCCCCCTTTTCCTCTCTCTCTCCCTCCTCCCCCTCTTTTCCTTTCCCTCCCTTTCTCCCTCCCTCCCTTTCTCCCTCCCTCCCTCTCCCTCCCTCTCTCCCATCTCTCTCTCCTCATTCATTCCTCCCTCATTCACTCTCTCTCCCTCCCTGCCCCTTACTCTTTCTCTCTCTCCCTCTCTCCCACCCTCTCTCTTCCTCCCTCACCTCTATCTCCCTCCCTACACCGTCCCTTCTTTTCTCTCTCCCTCTCCCCTTTCTCCCTCTCCCCCTGCTTCCTCTCCCACTCTCCCCCCTGTCCAACCCTCCCTCCCTCTCTCCCCTCCCTCCATCCTACCTTCCTTTCCTCTCTCCCCCCTGCCTCCTCTCTCTCTTTCTCTCTCTCTCCCTTTCTCTCCCTATATCCCCCCCTCCTTCTCTCACCCCCGTCCCCCTCTCTCCA
Organism: Bulinus truncatus; assembly: GCA_021962125.1. NCBI lineage: Eukaryota > Metazoa > Mollusca > Gastropoda > Planorbidae > Bulinus > Bulinus truncatus. The sequence continues at coordinate 1,018,043 of JAGDYQ010000031.1, read as the reverse complement.
GCATCCTCCCTTCCTCCTCCCCACTCTCTCCCTCCTCCTCCCCCTTTTCCTTTCCCTCCCTTTCTCCCTCCCTCCCTTTCTCCCTCCCTCCCTCTCCCTCCCTCTCTCCCATCTCTCTCTCCTCATTCATTCCTCCCTCATTCCCTCTCTCTCCCTCCCTGCCCCTTACTCTTTCTCTCTCTCCCTCTCTCCCACCCTCTCTCTTCCTCCCTCACCTCTATCTCCCTCCCCTACACCGTCCCTTCTTTTCTCTCTCCCTCTCCCCTTTCTCCCTCTCCCCCTGCTTCCTCTCCCACTCTCCCCCCTGTCCAACCCTCCCTCCCTCTCTCCCCTCCCTCCATCCTACCTTCCTTTCCTCTCTCTCCCCCCTGCCTCCTCTCTCTCTCTTTCTCTCTCTCTCCCTTTCTCTCCCTATATCCCTCCCTCCTTCTCTCACCCCCGTCCCCCCTCTCTCCAGCATCCTCCCTTCCTCCTCCCCACTCTCTCCCTCCCTGCCCCTCTTTCTTTATCTCTCACTCCCTCCCATCCTCTCTCTCCCTCTCTCCTTCCCTCCCCTTTCTCTCACTCACTCCCCTCTATCTCCCTCCCTACTCCCGCTCTCTCCCTTCCTTTCTCTTTCCTTCCCTCCCTTTCTCTCTCCAACCCTCCCTCTCCCTCCCTCCCCATTAATCTCCCTCCCTACCACCTCTCTCTCTCCCTCCTTCTCTCCCCCTCTCTGCCCCCTCCTTCCCTCTCCCTCCCTGCCCCCTCTCTCTTTATCTCTCTCCCCCTCCCTCTCTCTGTACAATTAAACGTCAAATTACGCTTCTTAAATAAACAGAAAACCTTATTTTAATCCCGGGCAAAGTCGGGTACTTGCAGCATGAAAAAAAAAGAACAATAGTATTTTTCTTTCCCGTCCCTAGCCCTTTCTTCACCGTCCGTTCAATTACACATTCACTTGGTGCGCGATTTTTATTTATAGTGAAGGCGATCCCATACCGTGGATACTTTAATACAGTAAAATACTAAAATAATTAATTACAATTAAACTACGCATTGAGATTGTATTAATAATGTTAATAATGTCACAGAAACATTTTAATTAACGTATTTCGGTTTATTAAAGTGTACCTTTAATTTTAACCTTCCGAATACATAAAACGATAGGTAAATAGATATGACTATTGATTTCATCATGTTTACAATTGGAGTTTCCGGGAGTTACCCCTCTTTTAAAAATGTGTCATAGGGAAATGACGTCACAGAGGAATTTTATCTATGGCGCCGTCGAGATTACTTTAATATAGTAAAATACTAAAATAAAAATAATTAATTACAATTAAACTACCCATCGAGATGAAACGAAACCTGTCCTATAACCTTCCCCATGTAATTATGTGTATGTGTAACAAATTTCACGTTTTTTGGTTTTCTGGATCTTGAGTTATAAGGGAACAGACAGACAGACAGACAACAAATGCGTCTTATAAATATATATATATATATATATATATATATATATATATATATATATATATATATACATACATACTTCATAAGTGCCCTTCTCTTCTTTCCATGTGTATTATAAGAAAAAAAAAAAGAAATTTAGTCACATTAGGCCAGGTGTGAAACAAATCATTGATTGACTTTTATGGCGCACCGACGGAACAACACATTCATTTTTTCCTTATTCCTGATCAATCCTCACTTAAAGATAGACGTGTAAGGTGTGTTTATACACGATACTAGACTATATATGTTGTTATGCACTTAATAATGTATAATACAAACGTATATCCTCAAAATTGGATTATTTAACTCATTCTTTTATGATCATGAAAAAAAAAATAGTTTGGATGATGAATGAGAAACAAAAATTAACTTTATCAAAATCTAAGTGTTATAAAAAATATCAAGTGGCATTTTCACCCCTGCTCTCTTGTACCGTATCCTTCAGAAAGAGACTACAACTACGCAAATCTAATTTATAATTTTTTTTAACTTAAAAATGTTTTTCTTTTAATAGTAAAAACTTTATGTTTAATATTTCCACATACCAGACATTTGAGAGAAATGATTTTATTTACATAAAAAAATGCTTCTAATTTAAGATAAGCAACTAATTTTGAATACGACAACCTCTAACTGCCATATTCCTCACTCACCCAGCTCAACACAACACCACCTGGCAGTGATCGTGATTAGTACGGTTTAAATTTATAATATGACAGCTGTTAAGTGTATAATCCAGTAATGCTAAACCTTTTTTTTTCTCTGGCCAACATTGTCTGCCAAAAACATTTAGAGGGCCAAAAATATATTTTTTTTACATGACACAATTATTAGATCAACGATAAAGTAAACACTATTAAATAATTCTCAATTTTTAGCACACCAAATGAATAAAAGTGATGAAATAATATATTTTTCATATGTACAATAAAATTAATGTGATCCTTGACTTTGGATATCAGATACCCTAAGATCATATTGTGGAACATATTTTGTTGTAGCTGCTCTCAGGCAATGAATCAAATTTATATCAGATAGCTTTTTTCTGATTTCATTTTGCATAGTTTTCAATGCTGAAAAAACTGCCTCACATCTGTATTTTGAGCCAAACATTTATAAAACTGGCAAAGCTATATCACTAATCTGATCATAATTTGGTTGAGCAGATATTTTTTTCCACATATTTATTATATTTGATTTCAAACAATTTTCATCTTCAGGAAATTTAATTACTTTGTAATTAGGAAATCTTTTGGACAACTTTTGTTCGTTGGATTCCATGAAATCATCTGGTAAAGGAAATACATTCTTTGAATGGTAAAAGTGCATGCATTATTTGACAGTAGTTGATAATTTTGGGAGTGCTTTGGTTATTTTGATAAATAACAACCAAAATAGTTTATTTTTTTTTTATTAATCTAGGACCTAGGTAAGAAAAACTAATCTTTAAAGTCTAAAGATAAAGACTGAACAATAAGATATAATTCTGCAATTTAGATTTCAAATGGTCCATTTTTAAATCAAGAAAAAAAATATTACTTATTATTTAAAAATGGATTTTAATTTTTCTTTTTTTTTTACTGTAAAATTGTGTTAACATTATTTAACATACATATCCTGGACAAACAGCTGCCTCCGAAATTGGAAAATAAAGTCGTGTAAACGCTTGTATGTATGTATGTATGTATAGTTATAATTCAATTTTTATTTTTTTTAAATAGTTAAATAAATATAAAGTTCTTAAACAAAATGTTACCTTTTGCTTTCTTGGTCATTCTTTTGAACATTTCATATTATTTGATTTTGATCTCTTCATTTTGAAATAAAACTTCGATATATTCACTTTATTTTATAAAGGCTATAGATTCTTTAATTTTAAATAACTTCTGTGAATATTTAATTAATAATTGACGATAAGGCCTCCAACAACAAAATTTAAATCTAGAATTACACGATTATACTAGGTACTTCGATAAACTTATTTTGGATAACGTTTCCAACAGCTCCGGAAACGGTATAACAAAAACATGGTTCCACTGTGCTGTCTGGTTAGGTGATTGTGTATTTGTAGCATTTTGAAGAAAACTATGTGGGAAATTTGTATTAAAGTACATATTCTTAAGTTATAGGATGATTGCTTGTGTTTTTCTATTTTTTATCGATATAGGTTGGAAGTACCGGAAGTTTTTTTTTTTTTAACATGGCAATAAAACTTTTATATTAATATTTTGAATTCTCTTATTGAAGTACCTAATTTTACATAGAACCCAAAACATAGAAAACGTAACAAAGAAATATATCCTTTTAAAATGGATTTCAATTTTAACTATAGCTCAATAAGTGCCAAATGTGATGTTATTTTTTTTTAAACTTGTGGGGGCCAAAACATTATCATAAAGGGCCAAATTTGGCCCGCGGGCCAGTATTTTAGAATCGCGGGTATAAACAATACAAATTTGACATCTGCTAACTGCATTAACAGTACAAAAATTGCATCAGTTAGCTGCATTAACAATACAAATATGACATCTGTTAACATTAACGAAGCGTTTTTAGAAAAAAAATGAGCACTATTTAACTGTATTAGCAAAACGGTTCCAAAAGAAAAAAAAAGAAACGCATCCCAAAGCCGTAGCATCCGTTTGGTTTTATAGAAGATAACTTTGTTCGTGCCCTTTATTTTGCGCGATAAATGGGATATTCCCAATACGAGCGCACAAAACACATTTACTATTATCAGTGGATGCATGGCCTAGAAGCCGAGTAGTGACGAACAAGTCTGGAGTAGTGGCCATAGTAGATGTGTATTGCTTATACATTATTATATGGTATGTTTTATTCACACTACGCCTGGGCTGTTGTAGTTTGTTTCATTTAGACTAATGACTAATTTAGCTCAGGAAATATTTCTAAAGATGCATAAAAATAGAATTTAAAATGTTGGTAAATAAGTAGGTAAATAGAAAAATAAACAAAAAGGTTCCCTTGTATAATTGCCTTTTCGCAATTTATCAATGTATATGCCAAAAACTTTAGCAAAGCCTCTTTTCTGAACGGTATAGTAGTTAATGTAATAGATATCAACATGTCTGTAAGTACAAGTTTAGGTTGAAATATGAGCTTAATTGATGAAATAAAAAAATAAAAAAATATGGTATATACCTTAACAAATGAACTTTCTATTGATCTTCCATCAGGGAGTTGGACTACAGGTGTCGCTGTTGTGTTACCAATCATTGCCACTAGACATAGAACACAAATAATTGACTTCATGGTGTAGAGCTATGGATAGATACATTGATTTATTACTCATACATTTACACATTTAAAGTAAACTAAGGCAAATTAATACTTCTTAAACAAGTAAGCATAGCAGTAAATTCTGACAAAAGTATGTTTTTATTAAGATTTGTAAAAATCTACTAATAATACAAAAATTAATATCATAAATTACTCGATTCTTTTGTGAAATCAGGTATTTTTCCACATTTTATATAGTATATCAGATCAAACTGATGAATTAAATAACTCATACGTTTGTATAAGCCACACGTCGCATTATGTTAATAATATTCATGCATAATTTTAGTACCTTCATCAGCAAAATCTGTTGATTTAATTAACAACTAATTTGTTTTAGATTAACTATTAACTTAGTATATCCATTGTTTTCAGACACATTTTTTAACTAATAGCTAATCTTCATATACGTGTTGCATAAATTAATATTGCCATTAAAGTTAATTCTACAAATGTGTCAGCGATAACGTTATAAATTACCATATGCTTTCTAAAACCGTATGCGTGATGAAGTTTGTGGCAAAACATTGTGAATAAATCGAGTAACACATGTCTGTTTAATCTAGCAATGTGAGTCAGTATTTGAAGACAACTGCAGTGTCATATCAGAGTTTAGCCTATGGGTCATCGAGGCAGATAAAGTGTATAATTCATCTTCTTCTCTGACCACTTAAAGGATTGTGTGGTCAGTATAACGCCCATCATTTTCCCTACCTAAAGTCAGCTTTAATACTTTGTACTTATGTGGGACTTTTTAATCTACTCTTAAGCTGATCAAATGTGTTAGGTTATTACCAAAAATCAAACCATGGGCTCCCTGATCGAATGTCGAGCTGTCTACACTTCTTGTTCATCCGTCCCTCTTTTCGGTCTAAAGAGAGTTAGAATAAATTAGATAGTTAGATCAAGCACGTTGGTCTACCATGGACATAGTCATGTTAAGAATTAGTATGAATGAAGTATGCCAACTGCTTGTGTCCTAGATCGAAGGTGTAAACTATAACGAATAGTTTTAGTTTAAGCAAAGACAGAGTCTGAAGAGTCCCATGACGAGAAAACCCGAGGCCGATAGTCGAGAAGAAAGACAGCTGTCAAAGTACAGATTTAGAATTCAGAGATGTTTACCAGCCACCAGACGTACCTGCTGGAGATTGTTAACCGGTACACATTGCAGTACTTGCAAATGTAAACTCTTGATGCTGTGGGAGAAAACAAATGCAGTCAAAATGCATTCAATAATATAGTTTATCATTCTACCAGTTTTTAAAAGTCATCTGTAGGTTTTGTTTTATGTCAAACTATTGATAACATTTAGGTTGTAGTTAATGTGTTTGTTTGTACGGTGTTTTGCATATAAATATATATATATATATAGTTGCATGTACTCGGCTTTGCCCGGGTTTAAAATAAGGTTTTCTGTTTACCTTTTGTTTTTTCCCTACCACCCTTCCTCCCATTCTCTTCCCCTCCCTCCCGTTCTCCCTCCCTCCTTCTCCCTCCCTTCCTCTCCCTCCTTCTCCCTCCCTCCCTCTCCCTCCTTCCCTAACTCTACCATCCCACTCTCTCTCCCTCCCTCCTTCTCTCTCCCCCTGTCCCTCCCCCCATCCCTCTCCCCTTTACTCCCTTCCTCCTCCCCACTCTCTCCCTCCCTGCCTCCTCTCTCTTTATCGCTCACTCCCTCCCATTTCTCCCATCCTCTCTCCCTCTCTCTTTCCCTTCACTTTCTCTCCCTCCCTACCCCTCTGTCCCTTCCACCACCCTCCCTCTCCCATCTCCCTCTCTCTCCCCATCTCACCCCCTTCCCCCCCTCCCCTTCCTCCCTACCACATTCCCTCTCTCTCTCTCCCTGCTCCCTCTCTCTCTATTTCTCTCCCTCCCTCTCTCTGTATCTCTCCCTCCTACCCCTCTATCTCTCTCCCTACACCCGCTTTCCCTCCCTTCCTTACTCTTTCCTTCCCTGTATTTCTCTCTACATCTCTCCCTCTCTCTCCCCCTCCCTCTCTCTCCCCCCTCACCCTGTCCCTCTCTCTCCCCTCCCTCTCTCTCCCCCTTCCTCCCTCACTCTCTTTAACCCTTCTTTCCTCTCTATCTCCCCCCATCCCCCTCTCTCTCTATCTCTTCCCCCTCCCCCCTTCGTCCCTCCTCTCTCTCCCTCCCTGTCCACTCTTTCTTTATCTCTCTCTCCCTCCATCTCTCTTTATCTCTCTCCCTCCCTCTCTCTGTACATCTCTCCCTCCCTCCCCTCTATCTCCCTCCCTACCCCCGCTCTCACTCCCTTCCTTTATCTTTCCTTCTTTCCCTATCTCTCTACCCTCTACCTCTCTCTCCCCTCTTCCTCTCTCCCCTTATTTCCACCCTCCTTCCCTTTAACCCTCCTTTCCTCTCTCCCCCCTGCCCCCTCTCTCTCTCTTTATCTCTCTCTCCCTCTCTCCCTCCCCCTCTCTCTCTCTATATATATATATATATATATATATATATATATGTATATATATATATTATGGCTTCACACTTCTTCTAAAACCCTTCTTCATTCCTTTACCTTCCTCAAACTGTACAAATCAGGGAGCATGAAAAAACATCAACGATTCTTTGCTGTACAAAGGCACGATACAGCACCAGCGCACAAAATCTATTCGACTTTATTAGTAGGAACATTAAAAAATGTAAAATGCATCATCAGGAAATGACGTCACAGAAGAGTTTTATTGATGACGCCGTCGAGATTACTTTAATATAGTAAAATACTAAAATAAAAATAATTAATTACAATTAAACTACCCATCGAGATAAAACGAAACCTGTCCTATGACCTACCCAATGTAATTATGTGTACGTGTACCAAATTTCACGTTATTTGGTTGTCTGGATCTTGAGTTATAAGACAGACAGACAGACAGCAAATGTGTCGTATAAGTACATATATATATATATATATATATATATATATATATATATATATATATATATCCATATTAGCCTATTTAAAATGCGTTAAAGGTGTTTCGTAGTGCATTCTTTTTTTAAATATGATTGTTAATGTCTAACTATCTAATCTCAGACAATAAAGTGTATAATTGGAGCATTCGTACTTAACTATAGATGAAATCTAGACACTAATTAATTTTTGGTGATGCATGTTATAGGGAGGAGCAAACTAGTAACGTCCGTGGACTAACAAAGTTAGCAAACGAGTGACGTTCGTGAACCTGTGAAGTTACCCAACGAGTGACATTCGTGGACATGTGAAGTTAGCCAACGAGTGATGTTTTTGGACCTGAGAATTTAGCGCCAACGAGTGACGTTCGTAGACCTGTAAAGTTGGCTCACGAGTTACGTACATGGACCTTAAGCTTAAGCGCATGAGTAATGTCAGTGGACCTATATTAATAGTGCATTAGTAATGTCCGTGGACCTGTAACAATTGTGCATTAGTAATGCCCGTGGACCTGAAACAATAGTGCATGAGTAATGTCCGTGGACCTGTAACAATAGTGCATGAGTAATGTCCATGGACCTGTAACAATAGTGCATGAGTAATGTCCGTGGACCTGTAACAATAGTGCATGAGTAATGTCCGTGGACCTGTAAGTGCATAAGTAATGTCCGTGGACCTGTAACAATTGTGCATGAGTAATGTCAGTGGTCCTGTAACAATAGTGCATGAGTAATGTCCGTGGACCTGTAACAATAGTGCATGAGTAATATCCGTGGACCTGTAACAATAGTGCATGAGTAATGTCAGTGGTCCTGTAACAATAGTGCATGAGTAATGTCAGTGGACCTGTAACAATAATGCATGAGTAATGCCCGTGGACCTGTAACAATAGTGCGTGAGTAATGTCCGTGGACCTGTAACAATAGTGCATGAGTAATGTCCGTGGACCTGTAACAATAGTGCATGAGTAATGTTAGTGGACCTGTAACAATAATGCATGAGTAATGTCAGCGGACCTGTAACAATATTGCATGAGTAATGTTAGTGGACCTGTAACAATAGTGCATGAGTAATGTCAGCGGACCTGTAACAATAGTGCATGAGTAATGTTAGTGGACCTGTAACAACAGTGCATGAGTAATGTTAGTAGACCTGCAACTATAGTGAATGAGTAATGCCCGTGGACCTGTAACAATAGTGCATGAGTAATGTCCGTGGACCAGTAACAATAGTGCGTGAGTAATGTCCGTGGGCCTGTAACAATAGTGCATGAGTAATGTCCGTGGACCTGTAACAATAGTGCATGAGTAATGTCCGTGGACCTGTACCATTAGCGGACAAGTAGGCCTAGCGTACGTGTACCTATAACATATGCACACAATTAACGTACTTGGAACTTTAACTTTAGCCCTTGAGTAATGTATTTTTTCTATCATTGATCACTAATACTACCTGATTTAAATTGATGTATATGGTTACTTGAATATTACAGTCGTGTTGTTAATTAAAGTTGTTAATTCATGTAACATCTACAGTCGTGCTTTCACTCTTCTTATTAGCAAAACAACGTGGACAAAGCCAGTCGCACACAAATAAAATGAAACAAATTAAAATATTATAAAAAAATAATAAATTGGAATAAATTATTTATTTTAAACCTTGGACTGATGGTGACTGATCTTTACAAAAATATTAATATTTCAAAATATTTCATAATTTGTATATATATATATATATATATATATATATATATATATATATATATATATATTAAATGTATATTACCAATATAGTTTATCAACTACAGATTACTGGCTAGATTTCTCCGGACACCAAGTTATGCTGTAATTGTCCTCTGAGTTACTGCCACTGTGAACGAACTCGGTTTTGAAATAATCCTGACTGAATAAATGAACTCGAGACCCACTACTTCCTGCGCATGTATTGGCGTCATACGTAATATGGTATTCTGGCAACGAGTCGATTGTTTTCTTCTCCTTACCAAGACAATAGGCTATAGACACATGTACTTTCTTGTCTTCTCCATGGGGGTGAGAAACAACTACAACCAATCTTTGACTATATTTTCTTTCGGATGGGCTCAGTTGTTTGTCCTGTTGATATTTTTCTCTTATATGCTGCCATAGTAAATTAAACGTTATGATAGTCTGTTTAAGATAATTGGCCAGCTGTGTGTCACACGTTACACAAGCCGGCAAACACAAATCACCAGATACATTAGCCCTCAGTTTCCTAGCACCATAAAATACTTTCTTTTCTCCATGGGATGCATCATATCATTTCGACTTACCTGCCAATATTTCTACCTCGACTACTATACCCGTCGTATCCATTTCGACTTCCCTGCCAGTATTTCTACCTCGACTACTATAACCGGGGTATTCATTTTGACCTCCCAGCCAATATTTTTTCTACTAGGACTGCTGTATTGTACAGTAATGCAAACTGTGAGACCAGCCACACATTTAATAAAGTCATACACATCACTGTCACGGAAAGTTTCAGGCAAATTTTCCATTGTTAAATTTTTCGGTAAATTATACTTGTCATGATTTTTTTGACAATTTTCTTTATGAGGTTTAAATGCATGTCTGTGTGGAACTATTGCATTCTCACGAATACATTTGTTAAAAAAAACAAAGATTGTATTGAAATCATTGATGAACTTTTTTTTTTCAGAAACAATACTAAAGCTCATATAAAATTAAAAAAAGAAAAATGAATAAATTCGATGATAATTTCTCAAAACATTAACAAAGAAACGTATGCTTAACTTAAAATAAAAATATTACACCCCCGAATACGCTGTTACTAAAAACGTTATTTGACGTAACTCAAGATCGACAATAAAAGACGTATTCTGTATTTCTTTGAATACTATACAAACAAACAAACAAACAAAAATTTCTCTGCAACTACTGTAAGCATAAAATAAGCCACATGATTTTAAAACATGTATATTCATGTATTATCGTGTATAAGTGCACAATAGATAAATACGTGTGTTGCTGTTGTGTTTTAATTTAGACATTTCAAACTACGTGCACCTTTATGTAGTTTTTTAATAGTACTATTCTTTTTTTTTTTCACATACTTACTTGGTTTTGCCTATTTTAAAAAAAAAATTGCTGAATGTATATCTCTATATGAAAATATGTTGGCCACATGTTATAATATCTTGACTAATAACATCCATGATGTATTTTAAACTAAATTCATACTTAATATTTACCGTAATCTAACTTTGATTTTTTTTTTTTGGCCTCATGGATTTTAAGACAAAGTCATCAAATGATTAGAATTTCTTTGGCTCAAAAAATAAAAGAAAGTTAATTGCATATTGGTGTGAATCTTGACATAAACCCTCCCCCCCCCCAACTCAATTTTCCCCAATATGTAAACATTGTGTTATTTTCTATCTTACTGCACCATAAAACCTGAAACCTTTTCAAAGACTATCTTAATCTATTTTATTTAATACAGTTAGCATGTGTATGTTAAGGTTTTTAAAAGTTTACTAAGCAGTAAAAATATCTAGTTACAAAACTGTAAATAACGGAGTATAGGTCTGTTCAATGAAATATTATGCAACAATTTTATGCAAGAAATAAACTAGGCCTACATGATTTTAAAAGTAATCATTCACTTACGATCGTTTTATAAACAATGTTATTTTATATTTTTATAAATGCATTTCAAAGCTAAGTACACCATAATGCTGTTTTGTTATATTAATATTTTCAATAAAATATTCAAATGTATATTTTAACGTATTTTAAATTACTTACATTTATGAAATGAAATACAATCTTTGGTTGAAAATACATCAACTACAACATGTGTTTGGCACATTCTGATTTCTCTACTTAAACATGTTCTTCTCAAACCAATAGTTTACAAATAATCGATAATGTGAAAACATTTCAGTACATATGATTTCCCTATGACCTAGATACATCAGCGTTATATCAGTGTAAAGCATGTTCTCTTTCAGAACCCGGAATTAAATTGACCTTAGTTTAAATTTAGTGGTTCTTAAAGTTGATTTTAGCTTTCACATCAGAATAGGGCAGATGAATGATTGCAACTTTAAAAAAAAAATATGGATTACAAGCTTTTATTTTTTTTTACAAATTGATTAGTCATGGTTAGTCCTAAAGCCACCACATGAACTAAAAAAAATATGTATGATACTCAATAAATATTTATTTTAAGTACGAATTTGAGAATGCTGGAAAATATGTCTCATTATCGATTGACAGACATATCGATTTTATAATGTGGCTTCTTCTAAACAAGTATGTGCTATTCTTTTTTTAATTTTTTTTTGAAGTTCTGCTGTGTGTTACAAACATTAGCTTTCATTATTTTCCCCACCTAACTTCAGTCTTATCTCCTATTTGTTAAGTCTTCGGCGTCCGAACATAGTAATTTCCTTACTTATTTACGGATGAGAATGACCCCCCTTTGAACCCAAAAAAAATATATTTTCTTTCAAATTATTGTTATATATATATTTTTTATTTTAAAGAGCGATAATAAAATTAGTTAAAATAAAAATGAACAATAAAAAAAAAAATTTTGAAATTTAAAATATTACACGAGAAAAAAAACCTTTTGTGCCGACACGACAGTCGCCATTTTGGCTGGTTCGTTTACAGCGTGTATCTGTCGGCACACTTCTGTAGCCTTTTAAATAATAAAACGGCTTCAGACGACTCGGATTTTAGTTCAAACTATTCCCCTAGTTAAGTTCTCATGAATGGGAGTCAGATGGTAGCCTTTATTCATCATATCTTGAAGATATTTCATTAGTTTCTCCACTGAATGCTAATCTAAGAATGTAAGTATGAAGTTTTATGCTAATAATTTTAATTTTTTAAAATGAAAAATATTTTGTTTTCTATTTTCCTGGGTATTATTAGTTAAAGTATTCATTTCTATGTTAAATAAATATGATTTTTCTTTAAAATTTTATAATTTTCTGTAATGAATCAATACATAATAACACGTGCTAAAGCATTGTATATGTTATCAGCTGATTTTAATTTTTGGCTAAATAAATGAATCATTTATAAAGAAAATTATGGAATATTCTTTCATGTAATTTAAAAAAAGATATAAATTTGTAATGGTGTTAACTACATTTTGTTAAACCTGATAGTCTATATAAATGTAATTCTATTATTATGCAGTATATTTATATAAATATTTTGTCTTATCCTTAACTTTAGGGAACAAACATATATGACTATGACATTAGTGATGATGGACCTCTCAAAGCGATTCGACACTTCCAGCAATGGGACCAGGCCTTCATCTTTTCAATGATGAATGACAAGAAACAAGACAATGTTATCTTGAATGTCCCTCTTTTTTTAAAATGTCTATTTATTCAAACGCATCAATTCGGTTGCGCACATTTTGTGTTTATTAAAAGAGTGGGGTAATGAACAGAACAAGTCAGAACTTAAAAACAAACATTGTTAATAGTCTTACTTCAACAACATTTTTGAAAAATTCTTCTAAGTTTTACCTTATGTTATTATTCAATTGGAAAACAAAATAACTTTGAATTAAAAACATATGCCGGTACATTTTTACATGAAGTTGGTATTTTAAATGTTACAGAAAAAATTTTATGTAAGTAAAATGAATTGTGTTTTTAAAAATGAAATAGACAATTTTAAATGTTCCCGCTCATTTATGTGTTTGCCTGTATATTTATTTCTGTTTATCTGTGTCTATATGTCTGTATATTTTTGTCTATGTCTGTTTGTCTTCAACTTTTTTGTCCGTATATATTTTTCTGCATCTATTTTGTATGCATCTTTTCTGTATGCATCTTTCTATCATTTCTACATGTTTCAGTTAATATCAGTTTTGACAATACGATTACCAATAAACACAATTATTTCTTTTAAGATAGTATTGCACTGTTGGGAGCAATTGACATATAATTTATGTTATGTGAATGTTGATTACATTGCTTTTAAGCGTCCTTCTCACACACGTCACAAGTAAGTCTTTTTCATTTAAAATTAATAATTACAATCATATCATTGTACCCGTTTTCTTCGGTTTTCGTTGGTTTGATCTCACCAAATTATGTACACTACCACGTAAGGTGTTTACATTTTACATATATTAATTTTCTATATTTATTTAAAAACACTTTTTTTCGATCTAGGTTAACACTATACATATGTTCAAATGCAAAGAGATTTTAATTAAGTATTATAGCGTATTTAAAAAGAATATAATAGGTTTACATTTATTAATTTACAAAACGGTCGCGACATCGTAAAAATTACCGAAAACAAGGTTTGGCTGTACATGAGCATGTAGTAACAGTTAGTGCGCATAGAAAGTACTGACATAGTGAATGAACAAATAATGACAGCTAATATACATGCATATAAAATAGAGTGAAACCATATTTTAACGGCGCTTTGTTGACCTAAAAAGAAGCGTCAAAATTATGTGTGTAGTGAGTACTATGATGAAGAGTGTTAACAATATACATTCTTTTTTTAATAGCTGTAGGAATAATTAAATTCAGTGGTGGTTGAGACAATGGTACACAACATACACTATCATAATAACTCGTGGTGTAAGCTTTTTTGTAATCTTTGCAGTTTTCTTGTTGTAATTTAAATTTAAGTATTTCAATATCTTTTTTTTTTTTTTCTGAACAGTGAAAGAGCCAATCTTGGACAAGGAAAACATTTTCGCTGGAGACACTTTCACTGTTACGTGTGATATGAAAAGGATTGATGGTGTTCCAGCCACTGTAAATTTGTTTACATCAATGGCTGTTGGACGTAAAACAAAATCCGACGATAACTTTCATTATCTGGCCAACTATACGCCGTATAATACAGAGAACATTTACTCCGAAGTGAGTTACTTGGAGCATACACACACACACAGACACGGACACATATATACCTTATCAGAATAGTAATCAAATGTACAAAAAAAAACAGTCTATAACAATAGAATCTGTACATGAAAGTTAATCTTTTGAGAAATATATGTGTGCTTAGGTTAGGGCAAGTAATGGGTCAAATGGGTCGCACAATTGGATGGGTCACAAGGGTCATGGGTTAATGTTCCTTGACCCACGACCCATCCTTAGTCTCCGCCCGACCCTAAAAAACCCGTCGTCGCGCGATTAGTTTAAATTTCAAAATTGTTTACATAGGGACGGCGCCATCTTGAAAATAACAACATTCAATTGGTCATGGTGGGTCTGAGTCAAGAACTTGATGGGTCATATGGCTCATGGGTCAAGCTCAGTGACCAATTACTTTCTCTGGTTTAGGGTAGAAGGTACATTGCATGTCAAGATTAAAGAAGCTTTTTGTCGGGGTCAACATTAACCCAAGGGGCCCAAGATGTATAATGGCTAATGTTAATAATCAAGTTTAAATTCAGGAGGGAGGGGGGGGGAGATATGACGCTACCCAGGTGTCAAGTGGAACTCAAAGTTTTTTGTTGTTTTTTTTTATTGAAAATGTCATCACTTGATCTTGCGTTTCGACAGTCCCTTCCCAGTGGACGGGATATGTTTGTGAACCACACAGGCGAAAGACTGGTTCAGAACCAACTCAACCGGCACAGCATCAGAATCAGTCTGACAGTTCGCAGTTCTCTTTGCACCGATGCTGGACAATACCAATGCTTGACGACTGGAGTCGATACCGCCAATGCTCGCTTCAGTAGCGAGGCTACACTTACATGTAAAGGTTGTGACCCTTTAAGTTTAGTTTGTATCTCTAAAAATAAAATATGGATCGTTTAACTTTGTATATAAATGTTGAAGGACTGTACGCTTGTTAGTATCTCTATAAAACGTTTAAGTCTTTAAGTTTGTAATTAAGTGTTGTGGTTGAGCAAGCCTATCTGAATCTTACAAAACTCTTGATAATTTAAGTTTGTATATAAAAGTTGTGGTGCTGTACCCTTATCTGTATCTCATTAAAAGTGATGTACCTCTAAATGTAAAGCTCCGCATTATCAGTGAAGTAAAGGGTTGAGGAGGTGGGGTCTTAACGTAATTATTTTACTGTTTTTTTTTTTATAAACTCAATTTACTTTATAAACCGTTTTACAGACGCTGAAAAATATTTATTTGTGTTTTTTTTATTTTTTCTCCTTTAAATATATTATTTTCTGACTTAACAAAGACGAAATATATACATAATCTTTGTTTGTAGATAAAATGTAAAATAGGTGTCGACTCTTTGTTTCTTTGTTTGTAGATAAAATGTAAAATAAGTGTAGACTCTTTGTTTGTAGGTGAAATGTAAAATGAGTGTAGACTCTTTGTTTATAGGCGAAATGTAAAATAAGTGTAGACTCTTTGTTTATAGGTGAAATGTAAAATAAGTGTAGACTCTTTGTTTATAGGTGAAATGTAAAATAAGTGTTGACTCTTTGTGTATAGATGAACCAAGTAAAAGTTCGCTTAACCCGCAAAAGTCTCATCGTGGCAGCTAAAGTGTAGAATTTATCTGTTTCACTTAATCCAAGGGTTGGGAAGCCAGTGTCGGTGGTGTCGGTAGTTTTTGCCGATGTCGGCATTTGTAATTTGCCCGGTGTCGGTGTCGGTGTCGGCATTTGTATTTTGTCCAGAGTCGGTGTCGGTGTCGGTGGTCTCGGTAGTTTTTGCCGGTGTCGGCATTTGTAATTTGCCCCGTGTCGGTGTCGGCATTTGCATTTTGTCCGGAGTCGGTGTCGGTGTCGGCATTTGTACTTGTCCGGAGTCGGTTCGGAGTCGGCGCAAAAACTTCCCCCCAAAAAATACTGGAACTTTCATTAAATAATCCAGAACAACGTCAGATAGTTCTTAGCCAATCTTTAACTTTAAGTTTTCTTAAGTTCTTCTTTTCTTTTAAAATAAATACTTGGTAAATCTGTTTATCAAAAAATGTACTATTTTCCAAAGTCAGATTCTCTACATTACAACAACTTGTCTACATTAACATATTTGTGACTGAAAGCAGATAGGAAGGCTACTAACTATGTTTACTCTGTTATTCATTCAATCATTGTAAATCGTGAGAAATTTTTAGTTTGCATCTCTCTATCAATATCCATGTGGGAGAAAGATTACACACAAAACTATTCATGTCTTTTAGAACTTCAAATAATGATCACACTCTCCACAGCTTAATTTCTCTCAGCCAAAATGAAACATTACCAATCTACGTCATAATGGCACTACATTAAAGTCCAGTCCGTAGATGGAGCTGTTGAGGCGTCCCCCCCCCAACACCTTTTACAATACAAACATTTTCAATACATATTTCAGATTTAATTCGGGTTTAAAATAACAATTCCTTCCTTTATTAACTGTTAAGTATGTAGTGTCTTCATACGTCTCTCTCTTTTCTAAGAAAATAGGTCTGGAATAACCATCTTTTATCATTATCTGTAGCCCATGCCATGATCTTATTTCAACATTCTGCATTCTCTGAGTGACCAATTATAAACTTCCAAGCATCAATTCACTAGTATTGTTGGATATGTCTGCACTTTGCAGTGACTTGCGAACTTAAGCAATCGTTAATAATAATCTTGACTAATATTTGAGCATAAGTCTACACATAAATGAGAACTTATTAAAAGTAGCGACATGGTCGCTTTAGGTTTACTATAAAAAAATAACATCCCGTATACTGTGGCATATCTTGTAGTAAACCATTCACTTTTGTTACTTCAATGTAATCACTGCAGCTACTCTTGATGTCCATATCTAGTATTTTTTGTGACCTTTCAATGTTACATGTACAACTGGGTTGTAGAGCCAAGTAGATTAAATATACAATTAGACGTGCATCTTATATATATATATATATATATATATATATATATATATATATATATATATATTATGAGATATATGCGGGGGAAAAATGTACAATTATCTCACTTTGCCCCCCCCCCCAGGTGTCGGCAGACGATAGAAATGCCGACACCTGTGTTGATGTCTGCGAATATTTTGGCCGACACCCCAAACCTGGTTTGCTCGGCAGATGAAGGGATTGTATGGTTAACACAACGCCCAGCCACCTATACTTAAAGTCAGGTACCCATTTTAAGCAGTGTGGTCTTGGGGACTTTCACCAGGACCTAAAAAAGTCCCTATGTTCTCACTGAGATTCGAACTCGGGACATTCAAGCGCTCTACACCACTCGACCACCAGTCCTTTAGAGATGAAATGCAACTATCTAACTTTCAACCACGACAGTGCAATAACTTAACGTCATTTCTTCATCCTTAATGAGATACGCATTGGTACAATCCTGGATTCCCGTTTTAGAGGCGAGTGGTGCTAAGAATGAACGGCCGCAATAAGTTCTATCTATATCGATAGTGTCAGAGTATTTAACATTATTCGGGGAGACAGATTGTTAACTTTAAAGGTCGTATCCAACAATTTCAGTTTTAAGATCTTAATGCTACAAACATTAATTGTAAATTGCTTAGTGGAACATCTTTAAGCAAAAAGAAATGTATTTGCCAATCAACGAATTCATAATTCATGTTAAGTTGTTTCGTAAAATACCTTTATAATTTCAATCTTTGTGAATCGTCTTACGGCGCACGTTTTAATATACCGAGAAGGCCAAATATTTTTTTAGCTCTATATATAACTCATTTGCCGCTTAATTGCCCATCTCACAATCAGCTACGTTGTGGGTAAAAAAGATCACTACAAAAACCATCCCATTTATAAGACCTAAGATATATATATATATATATATATATATATATATATATATATATATATATATATATACATACATATATGTATATATACATATATATATATATGTAGAAAAAATAAAATCGTGCGATAAAAACATATCATGAAAAGATTTTACGATAGCCAACAGTTTTATTATATTTTTTTTTTTTAGCCAATGACAATATGTGTATGTAAATTAGTTTTATGAATAAAAAAAACACACAGTAATATGACTTTAACCTCACATATAATACTAGTTGCAAGTACCCGGCTTTGCCCGGGTTTAAAATAAGGTTTTCCGTTTACCTTCTGTTTTCTCCCTTCCTCTCTCTCCCCCCTCCCCCCCTCTCTCTCTCTATATATATATATATACTTATTATTATGGCTTCACACTTCTTCTAAAATCCTTCTTCATTCCTTTACCTTCCTCAAACTGTACACATCAGAGAGCATGAAAAAACATCAACAATTCTTTGCATCACACACAATACAGCACCAGCGCGCAAGTTCTATTCGATCATAGGGAAATGACGTCACAGAGGAATTTTATTTATGGCGCCGTCGAGATTACTTTAATATAGTAAAACACTAAAATAAAAAAAAAATTAATAACAATTAAACTACCCATCGAGATGAAACGAAACCTGTCCTATAACCTTCCCCATGTAATTATGTGTATGTGTAACAAATTTCACGTTATTTGTTTGTCTGGATCTTGAGTTATAAGGGAACAGACAGACAGACAGACAGACAGACAACAAATGCGGCTTATAAGTATAGAGGTTAAAACATGCATTAAATATCTTGTATATGTTAACATCGCCTCGTTTTAAAACTGAAGTCTCTTCTGTGTTTTCAGGGAACGTAACTAACCCCAGTTATCACTCACTGAATGGTTAATTGTATTATTCCCCTTTGGTCATATGTTAGTGTGCTTTTGAATGTGACATTTTTCGTTCGAAATTAATTTTGTTACATTAATTATAAATTAATTTCGTGACCGGTGTGACCGTTAGAGGGTAGTGGTGCTAATTGGATAATCACGTGTCATGGTGGACAGATAACGTGGTCAGTCCAGTCGGTCGGAGCATGATAGTCAAAAGAAGGACAATGTGTCCAAGGGTTTATGGAATGTTATTTATTGATAAGGTGAATTATATTGTATATATCATGTATTCAAGTTCAGTCGTTATTACGCGTTTTATTCACAACGACCTTAGTGTTATTATTCTAGTACAGTGTGCCTGTTTACAACAGTAAGCCTGTATACAACAGTATGCCTTTATACAACAATATACCTGTATACAACAGTATGCCTGTATACAATAATGTGCCAGTATACAACAATATACCTGTATACAACAGTATGCCTGTATACAACAGTATGCCTGTATACAACAATATACCTGTATACAATAGTGTGCCAGTAAAAAGCAATATACATTTATACAACAGTGCGCCTGTTTACATCAGTATGCCTGTATACACAAATACCTAATTAATACATCCACATAACTATATATTTAAGCAACAATATTTTCAACATTTTTGTTTTTGTCTTAATTGTAAGTAGTGCAGTAATTACGCCAACTGCTGACCAATGTTGTCCATCGTTTGTCTACTATTTCCATTTTTTTTATTCTCAAGAGCCCATTGTGAACAAGAATAACTTTGTTCCGGGTGAGGTTATTGTCGTTACTTGTGATGCAGACAGATTTGAAAACATCCCATCTAGGAAGTCGTACTCGTTTAACATGACCATCAAACGGAAAACTAAATCTGACGATATGTTTCAAACCCTGGCCAGTCACTTATCTCGAGATGAAACAGAAGAACATGTGAACGTGAGCAAAACTGTTGAAATAGATCGCATCTTTTCTTCATCAGGCTTACTTCATAGATCATCTTTTAAAATTATATTATATGTATTTAGTGAGGCAGGGCAATATTGTAGTGCTCTAGACTACAACAAGAAACATCCTGTGTTCCAGCCTCGGTGAAACTTGTACCTTTCTTGTGACCTTTTGTATGTCTTTAACTTGAAAATGTACATTTAAATTGTTAGGAAAATTATGTATCAGGCACATAATCCTATAATAATTTTTTAATACATAAATAGAGTGTGATCAACTGACCCTGACTTTTCTGTTTAGTTTATGTAAAAATAATGTATAGAAACAAATCAATAAATAAAATATGAAATTACTTTTACAATGTTGTTTTTTTTAAATGACAAAGGTTTTTAAAAAATCCGACAGAAATAACCATAAGCAGGCTTGCGGAGCCGCCACATTTTTTTCCGGCTCCGGCTCCCACAAAATTGACGGCTCCGGCTCCGGCACGGCTCCGGCTCCCTATTATGATAGTATCACACGAGATAAAAATGTCTGTAATTGCGTCACGCAAACATGCCGCTGATAAAACGTTATGCAAATTTTTCCGCGTTCACCCCCATAGTCAGGAACTTTAAGAAATATACGCATGTCGGTTTTACTAAAAACAAATCTTTTCAGTGCATCCAGAATCATATCATTATTTTCGACCGAGGTTTCACTAGTCGCCATTTTCATAAGTAATAAAACGTTATTTTAATGATCAAATTAGTAAATAGTAAAATGATACATTATTTAAAATATTTTAAAGACTTCAGTATTTATATATATTATTTATAAATTAGAAGTGACTATTCGGACCCGGATACAAATAAACTCCGATTTTTATTCGGGCCCCGTCCCTATAAAGTCTGATTGTTATTCGGACCCGTGGCAAATATGCACTTAGCTTAGCTATACATAAACTTTATTATTGTTTTTTTTTAATAATTATTTGAATTGTTTGATTTAATCGTTACTCAGTGTCTAGGGTTCCACTAAGCGGACTCTGTATTATTATTTTTTCGGGTTCCGTCTAATAAAGTTTAAATATAGCTAAGCTTAGTGCATATTTGCCACGGGTCCGAATAACAATCGGATTTTATTAGGATACAGGTCCGTATAGCCACAGCCTTATAAATTTATCTACTCTATTTCAGATATTCTGTTTATAATACAATTGTTAAATACAGAAAGCGACTATTTTGTTTTTAGTCTATTACAAATTCGCGGTCAAATAATAATACGAAATGAGGCGTTCTATTTGTCGTCGTAGTAAAAAATATTTTAAATGATTGATACAATTATTCTATGAAATAAAACTGTTTTAACTTCATATATAACAAAATAACTTGCCATTTAAAAAAAAAACAAGATTTAAAACGAACACAAAACTATTCCCTTTTAAAGATTTCTTGGGGTGATGTGCGTGCACGTAACATTTGAACGCTGTTACTGATGTGGGCTTATGGCGTTCGTAAAAATGACAAAATTTCAAATTGTAGGAGGCAGACAATCAAACAAATATGGAATTTTAAAGCTAAAAAAAAAAAATCTGCTGTAAAAAAAATCATTTGGGAGCCGTGGAGCCGCCAGATTTTTTCGGCTCCGGCTCCAGCAAAACATAGCGGCTCCTGGCTCCTCGGCTCCTGCTCCGGCTCCGCAAGTCTGACCATAAGAAATATTATGGAATATTTTCTTTCCGAGAGCTAGGAGGAATCAGATGTTTGAAAATGAATAGACATTTATCAAGTATGTCTTATATTGACAGACTTAATATAATGTCTCTAAGAGAATTTAATATCTACAAAAAGTCGATGTGTTATAATAGATCTCAGTTCTGGACACTTTCTAGATGGGTTTCTTGTAATTGAATTTTTTAAGCTACCTCTTTATAGATTATAACGATTCATATTGTAGATATATTATGTTTTATTTCCTTAAACGCAGTTGTTACTCGACCAGCAAACTGCAATATTTTTTTTCCGCCGACCAGCAATAGATGTGCGCATGAGCGACTAGACGGAATCCGTATTATTTTTTTTTTGGGATCCGGCAATAGATATTGCGCCTAACCCTATTCCTAACCCTAAACCTAACCCTAAGCCTAAACCTAACCCTAGCCACGAAAACACAAAAAAATATGCAATAATATGCAGTCCGAGTCCATCTTGTCGCACATTCGCACATCCAGTTTGCTGGTCGAGTAACATTTGCGTTCCTTAAAATATTACTTCCTTTTTCTAACCAATCATTTCCTATTTAATCTAGGACACACCCAGAAGATGGAAGTGGGACATCAATACTACAGGTGCAACTCTTGTAAGAGGTCTACAGGACAGGAGAAAATTGAAAGTCTCATTGACATTGTACGACACTTGCTGCACGGACGCTGGCCAGTACATGTGTTTAGCTCTGCTGGACGATGAAATATACTTATCACAGCCTTATAGTGTAGCTTGCAATGGTAAGAAAACAATCGTTATATATATATATAAATAATAGTTCTTCAGCAAATTGATTTATTGTTAAAAATAAGGATATTCTGTCAGCGCAACATATAGCTCATACAATCACTCATCAGATTTTGTACATATCTAACAGGTAAATAAGCTAATGTCTACATTTTATGTTTTATCTCATGAGCCTCGAGAAGAAATCAATTTTAGAACCTTAACGTTTGCTAAATTTTCTGTCTTAACAATTATTAAAGGAATGGAATTCACACTTTCACACATTCACTGCTTTCATCAGGGTGCGCTGGTCTAAAAAAAAAACAACTCCTTATTCATTTGCGCACTACCAACGGCAAGGAGAGAGTTATACCAAAACTAATGCATTTTAAAACTAATTAAATGCAGTCTATTGATTGAAATTGTAGAGTCCCATAAAAAAAAACAATCACAGCTGTGACCAGCATCTCCTACAATTCTGCAACAAATAAAGAAATATAAACAAATACATTTTAAAAACGACGAGTTTTTATACGTCTCTGGGCCCAAAACAAGTGTTCATATTTCTTCCTACTATGGTTTTACTAATTTCCCATAAGCCATCGCGTAATAAAAAAAAAATGTGGATTCTTGAGTGGGAATGGGGAGGGGGAGTAAAAAAAAAACTGCCACCCTCCCTCCTTGCCCCCATTAATGTAGCCCTTGGCTAATCATTACGTCACATTGATGCATATAAAAACATATTGTTATATTTGCTACTCATTCCTTCAATATAATGGTTAGGCTATCCTTCACTCACCTAGATTTAAAATATGCAAGGCAAAAATTACTCCAGGATCTAACATATTTGTGTTAATATTAACAGAGCCCGTGGTGCAAGGAATTTTAATCCAAACTCCGTCAACTAGACCAGGTGACAATGTTGTGTACACATGTACATATAGTGTAAGTATACAACTGTGTACATATAGTGTAGGTCTATAACTGTGTACAATACTGTACATATATTGTAGGTCTGCAACTGTGTACATATAGTGTAAGTCTGCAACTGTGTACATATAGTGTAGTTCTACAACTGTGTACATATATTGAAGGTCTGCAACTGTGTACATATAGTGTAGGTCTACAACTGTGTACATATAGCGTAAGTCTACACTGTGTATATTAGGGTGCATCACCAAAAAAAAATAATTAATAATTGATCTGTCTGCTATTTAAATTTGTTCCATTGATCAAAAAAAGCATTGTGTAAAAAAATAAAAAAAATATTTGACAATATGTAGAGGTCCCCCGGACTTCAACAAAGTTTGCATAATAAAGCGAAAACTAGATAAAACCATCCTTCTTGTAAAGTCTTACAGACTTACATACAAAATTGAAGCGCTATATAAATTGTTTTATAGTCTTTGGTTTTATAATCATTGGTAGATATGATTGATTTTGATAAGCAGTTGTGCTAGATATAAAATTTAAAGTTCAAATTTTATTAGCAAAAACAACACTTTTTCTTACCGCATATTGATGACCTAGGCAAGCATTTTAATTTCTTTATTTTTTATTATTTTAATTTCTGATACACACGACCTATAAAATCAGAACATGGAAATGATATGAAAAACAACAATAAAATGTTTACACCTTCTAAGGAAATGCTGGCTGACCCTGGCATCACTTCAACAGTTGCATATCCAGTTATTACTGCGCCTCCTGCCTCGCGAACAAAGAAACCACAAACTCTTCTGAAAACTGAATTGTTTGGCATTGGCCCTGCAATCTGTGTTGATGATGCTATAACTACTGGAATTCTTCGACTACCCACTTGTTTACAAGTTTTGAGGAGCATGATGTATCACTGCAATGTAGCAGCACACAATGAGCGTCCAGGTTCTCTTGGTGCACCTTCTCGATTTACAACTGCCAAAATTGTGTTGAATCAAGTTACTGCTTTCTACGAAAAAGCAAACATTCCAATGGTGACAGAGAGGAGAGCTTGTGAAAAGATTGTTCAACTTCTTGATGAATACATTAAAATTCGTTTAACTGATAAATGTCGCCGAAACACACCAGCCACCAAAACGTAAACTGGAACAAATAAAATCTATGTTGGCAACAACTTTTCAACTGTGGCCACCAAATGTCGAGACTATTATCAAGAATGCAGAAGATCTAGCATTCTTGAGGTCTATGAAATGAGACAGGTCTTCCAGCTTTGGATCATTTGACAAAACACTTGCAAAAAAGTCGCTCGACGCCATTCTCGAGATGTCGCAACATTGGAACGTCAGAAACGCACAAGAAAAGAAAATGCAGCATGTTCAACGATATCAGTGCCTTCCAGCGAGGGTAGCAGTGACGAACCCGATGATTCTACTTCTAAATCTGAAGATACTATGGAGTTTGTTGATAACTGTTTGGATGATTTAATGCCATTGCAAAAGCGAAGAAAGACAACAGGAGCTTTGGTATTTGTACCTCCAGATGTTTTAAGCCGACCAAATCTTGTGTCACTAGCGACAAGATTAAAGATTACACCAACACAGCAGGCAGCTTTCACACAGGGCTTTATTAGCGAGTCTGGGGGTGATGTATCACTGGTGGCTTCTTCCTATGCCACTGCAGATCGTTCACGTCGCAAAGTTGTAAGTGAGATATCTACAAAGATCCACGACTCCTGGGAACCACCCAAACTCTGCACTCTCCACTGGGATGGCAAACTGACACCTTCTCTAAAAAATCATCGTGTCACTGAAGTACGCAAAACAGTTGTTGTCGGTGATGTAAAGAAAATGAAACTTCTAGGAGTGCCAAATTATGCCAAGGCAACAAAGAAACCCGTTGGTGAAATAATTGCAGAATTAACCATGAAGCTAATGACAGAGTGGCATTGTAATGATTGTATCGTTAATATTACATTCGACACAACAACATCAAACACTGGTCATCAGACTGCTGCCTGCATTGCCATACAAAATATGCTGCAACGTGTTTTCTGTGGTCAGGTTGTCGCCATCACATTGGTGAAGTTATCGTCTCGCATGTGTTTGCAGGCATGAAAATATAAGTTTCCAAATCCCCGGATATAACTCTGTTCACCAAGCTCTGAGTAATTGGGAGTTGGTGGCACATGATTTGTCTCACTTTTGTAGTTCGTTTACGTTAGCTGATCATGATCTGAAGGCTCAAGAGCGACTGACGATAATGAGAGAGTCGGTAATTGCACATGCCAACTCTAGTAAACAAACCGAATTCTTGCGAGACGACTACCACGATTTCCTTAACCTGTTTCTTGTTTACCTGAATGCTACAAATAAGGAGGTTAACTTTAAAAGACCAGGTGCCTTACACAAAGCACAATGGATGGCAAAGCTGATATATTGTCTCAAGATTGCACTTTGTGAGAAACAAATTCAATTATTGACTCCAGGTACTATTACCAGGCTTGCGGAGCCGGAGCCGAGAAGCCGGGAGCCGCTACTTTTTGCTGGAGCCGGAGCCGAAGCCGAAAAAACTTATTTAAGTTAATAAAATAATATTGACTTCTGACTTCACTTTTATACATATGTATAATAAAATAATAAAGTACAAACTCCGTGTTTTCTGAGTGATGTTATTTATTTTGCAAATTTACTTTTTAACAGAATTAATTTTATTTTAAATTGAATAATTGCGACTGGTCATTTGTTGTTGATAGATCTGTTCTTTGTTTTCAATATTTTTTAAGAAATATCACACAAATAGCTAAGCTATATTCGTGCATCTTTGTCGTTCTTCCCGGGTTGTACGTTTAACCAACAGTATAATGATATAAATCAGGTATCTATTATGTAACAATTGTGTAGCAGAACAAACGGTCAATATATTTATAACAGGAATCAGAAATTGCTCAGCCTCAATAAATTTTTGTCATTAAAACTCTTTACTATTTAAATTATTTTTAACAAAACTGCAACATGCATGCACTATTGAAACGTAGTTAAAATTATATATTTCTAATTAATAGCTAAACAATCGGTACTAAAATGCACCATTCCAGATATGGAACTGCAAAAAATTTCTTGGGGAAGGGACTCACTGAGGTCCCCTCCCAAAACCCCTCCTCTCCGTTCGCAAGCTTTCGGCGCTTCGCACCTCCATCTTCGCCCCCCCCCAAATATTTCTTCTACCCCACCAGGGGCGGAATTATGGGGAGAGGCCGGGGGGCATACCCCCCCCCCCCCGGTTATCGCAAGTTTAGGTAATGCATCATTAAATTATCAAAATATTTTTTGTTCAAAGACCAATTTTCAACACTGAAAACAGTTTCGCCCCGCCCCCCGGGGGTCAAAGTTTTGCCCCCCCCCCCCGTCAAAGTTGTCTAGATCCGCCGCTGTACCCCAGAATCAGTTCTTCTGCACGCCCCCCCCCGGCCGAAAAAAAATTCTCCCCCCCCCCCCCCCCAATGCAATAATCCTGGCTACGGGCCTGCCCGGGTCCGAATAGTCACTTCGAATTAATCAATAAATAAATATAAATACTGAAGTCTTTAAAATATTTTAAATAATGTATCATTTTACTATTTGCTAATTTGATCATTAAAATAACTTTTTATTACTTTTGAAAATGGCGACTTGAGAAACCTCGATGGAAAATAATGATATAATTCTGGATGCACTGAAATGGTTTGTTTTTAGTAAAACCGACAATGGACAATGCGTATATTTTTCAAGTTCCTGACTCTGGGGGTGATCGCGGCAAAATTTGCATAACTTTTTATCAGCGGGATGTTAGCGTGGAGCAATTACACAATTTTTTGTCTCGTGTGATACTATCTTAATAGGGAGCCGGAGCCGGAGCCGTCAAAATTTGTGGGAGCCGGAGCCGAAAAAAAATATGGCGGCTCCGCAAGCCTGACTATTACCACACGTGATCAAGTGCCAAAGATTCGTGCATTTGCTACATTTGTAACACATGTTTATGTCGTGTGGTGGCTCACTTGCAAAAAGAGTGTGGATGCACCATGGAATGATCTACAGCTCTACAAGCGACTTTTGGATTACAACGATGTCAACAGAGACATATCCAAGTCAGCAATCCGTGCCCTGAATAGGTATCTGTGGTACCTCACTGCAGAAATGATCCCACTTGCTCTGTTCAGCAATGAAGTACCTGTGTTGGAAAAGCGAGCTCTAGCAGATACTCTGCTAAGGCTTCGACCATTGGTTGCCCTCCAAATTCCACAGAATCGATTTGGAAATGGTTGGGGAAAACCACGATTCCAATCATTTGATTCTAAAACTCGGTTGTGTGATCTGGCTGGAGTTGACTCGTGGTTTACTATGTACAGACTTCAACTGGACACAGGGTTCCTCCAACTGCCTGTTGATGATTGGTGCCAAACAGCTTCTTACATTGCCAGTACAGAAAATGTTGCTGCTATTAACGTTGTCAACGATTGTGGCGAGATAGGAGTGAAACTGGCATCTGATTTTGTTGAAGCAGCGCGAACGGATGAACATTTTCAAAACATTCTTCAAGTGGTAGAAATTGACCGCAAAAACATCTCAAATGTGCGTATACCTTACAAACGTGCAACAAAGTGAAACTGAATTAAATGCAACAGTAATAAATAATTTAATACTTTAATGTAATTTTTATATAGGCTAGAATAAACTTTTTTTTTCTTTACATGTTTTGTGATTTCTTGGGCGGGGGGGGGGAGGGGCGACTCTGATTTGAAAAATATTTGACACAAGTTATTATTAATGATATTAGAACAAATTAGAAACATAGACAGCTCAAAAACAATCAATCATTTTTTTCCTCTATTGTGGTGATGCACCCTAGTGTACATATAGTGTAAGTCTTCAACTGTGTACATATAGTGTAAGTCTACAACTGTGTACATATAGTGTAAGTCTTCAACTGTGTACATATAGTGTAAGTCTACAACTGTGTACATATAGTGTAAGTCTACAACTGTGTACATATAGTTTAAGTCTACAACTGTGTACATATAGTGTAAGTCTACACCTGTGTACATATAGTGTAAGTCTACAAATGTGTATATATAGTGTAAGTCTACAACTGTGTACATGTTCATTAGCTTGAGTGACGAACACTGCATCTTTTTTTTTCCTATTGGTAAAATAAAAATTCATTTAAAGTAAGTGCTATGTAATGCCTCTTATACCTTTGCACCCCCGACAATGATGAGGGAATACCGTAAAAGTACCAATATACATATATATATATATATATATATATATATATATATATATATATATATATATATATATATAAGTGGGAATTACATTTTCAGCTGGCTTATCGTAAGCATTACACTCAGTTAAAATATACCGTGACGTTATGAACAGGTGACTGTATGGTAGCTGTTTCTCAATTAGGCTCAAAATGGATTGCATAAAGGGAACCATTTCTTAAAGATACCTAATCTGGAGTTTTACAAATGCCTTAAGGTTATATTGTAATGTCACGAGGGACGTTCAATACTCTTTTCAAACCATTCACCTAAAAAAAAATAATCTTGAACGGAAATGATGCGTAACAATGTGTCTCTATCCTAACAACAGTATAGAATAAAGGAAATGATCCAAAGTATATCATGTTATTTTAACTAGTATTACATGAGACGATCAGTCTCCTTTTTCCAGTGAACAAACTATCCATTTTTTTTTTTTTTTAAAAAGCAATTTTAACCATAGGTGTAAACCAAGTGTCATAAAATGTAACAGGCTTAAAGAATGGTCCTTATAAATTGGTGTTTAGAAAGAGAATGTTAAAGGAGGCACTAGGAAAGCCTACGCACACTGTCAGGATCATATGAAGTTGGGATGTTACGTTCTGTGTACTGTATGATGTCTCTACAATTCCTACCCACATTTACCTTCCACAACAAAAGGCGGGTAGCCGTTTGAAAAGCTGGGTGCACTTAGGGACATCGATCGGGTCAAGTTAAAGCCTGGTTCTCACAATGGCTGAAACGGGTGACATTTATGTAAACAGTTGAGCGTTACATCACACAATAAACACAAGTGACATTTATGTAAACAGTTGAGCGTTATATCACACAGTAAACACAAGTGACATTTATGTTAACAATTGAGCGTTATATCACACAGTAAACACAAGTTTAGCAGCTGGATCCATTAACTTTATTGGGAATTGAAAACAATAAAAAAATTGTAAAGGAATTTAAACGTTTGAAAAAAAAATAATGATACGCTAATATATGCATTCCTTATTTTTAAATTATGGGCTGCAATATTTATTGGGAAGGGCCGCATGTGACCATTAAGATGCCAGTTTTATTGGTTGACTATTATGCTAAATGTGTTTAATAGAGCTTGAAATAAATATAAGATTACTGTGACTAATTAAAAATATTTTTTATTTTTTTGTGGCGTTGTAGAATGTTCTTTTTTAGTTATATCAATTAAATGTGTTTCAGAAAATACATTTCATTTTGTGTCATGCAATAATTTTTTTTTTGTTTTTCTACAGGGTTCAATTGACTTACGAGTGATATGGAAGATTGCAATACATGGCATTATGGCCGAGATTAAATATCCTTATGATAACCACACTCACACCACTGGGCCAATGATGGGAAACAACTGTCTGGGATGCGAAGTAGCCATATTTATATCCAAGCTAGATTTCACTATAAGTGTCAATGAAAACGCCACCACATACATATGTGTTGTTTATGACAGCGCAGTGGAGAAAAGTCGTGCGAATGTGACGCTTTATGTTAACGGCTCAGCAGGTTTGTGAAGTCCCTGTAAGAATGATATAAAACCATTTAGAACCGATAAACAACTGTTGTCTCGGTGCCCTTCTTTCATCCCAAACATAGTCGATAGTGCAATGACCATGAAGGCTCCACGGGGGACTTTTACCATGACTAGAAAATCTATTGGTCATCACCTGAGATCGAACCTGGACCCTAAGGTAGACAGTCGGACACTTTACGCAAACAATAGTTGTAAAAATCATAAAAAAATCGAATATATCCGAAATCAAAATAACCAAGCCTACTGATCTAAACCTAAGGGAATATGCAAATGTTTTGCAAGGTTCAGCTAGTACAAACTATATCAGGTTAAAAAAAAAAAAAAAAGAATTTGTGTTTAACATTCCACTATCTAAATTTTAATGCACTAACCTCTATTTTCAAAATAATATAATCAAAGAATGAAACACAAACATATTTAACCGAAACCAACTTGGACATATAAAGAAAGTATTATAAGATGTAAATGTATGACGTAATGAATGTTAATGATTAGCGTAGCGTCTTTAAATAGGTCATTAAATACTATCAATTAATTGAAGGGCATTTGAAGTTGAAAATTGATATGTTTTAATTGATCGACTGATAGTTTACAAGTGTATGTATTTGCGTAAATTGCCATAACTTGTATATTTTAATGGTTAATCGCCTAACAAGTGTGTGAGTGTGTGCGTCAAAATATGTATTTTCCTTTTACAATAAATGCATTTTTTTTTATGTATACATACTAGAGATATAGTCAGATAAAGTCTATAAAATAGATTGATTGTGGATTGTCTCGGCTCTATATTTAGGTCGGCATCCTAGACCTATACCAAGTAATAAGCCTAAACACGTAAAATTTTGTTACAAACAATGGAACTGTTCAACTTTATGTACTTTATTTGACCGATAAAAACAAACATTAAAAAAAAAATGTTGCGAAGTACTTCAAATAATGTTGCGAGGTTCTTTTAATAAAGTTGTAGTAGATGTTCCAACACCAGTGAACAACAGTAATATAATAAGTCGACTCCAGTAACAATAATAATATGCAATTATGTCAATATAACTGCATGAACATGAACTGATACATAACGGTGAACTCAGGAGGAGTACAACAACTACAGTCTAGATACAAGCTACAACATGCATCCGTATACTACGATGCCCAGAGCTCGACTGATTTCAGAACATCTAAAATAAAGCACGTGCTCCCCGCTGTCGATTGTAGAGTACGTCATTTCTACAAAAAAAAAACCTTCCAATAATGGTCACACCAAAATGTCCCTTATGTTGAACTTTTTTAAAATGCATGCCTTGATCTTCACAAAATTGTGCTAACAGAAACGGATGTGCACACGTACGTGTTATGACCTAACCTTTGATCCCTTTATTTACGTTTCAAACTGAAGCCATGATTGATATTTCTTTTTCTTTTTCTTTATTTCGAACATCATACTATGGTATGGTGGGAGGTGGGGGTCGCTACACATACAATCTAGCCAATTAAATGTCACCAAAAATGTCAAATAAGGGGGGGGGGGCTCAACACAGCTTATAACCCCCACATTCATGCAAGCTAGTTGACGGTCACCCTACGATAACCAAAAACCGATGACCGTACATGCTATCGAGACAGCACACCATTATCAGGGACGGATGGCCAAGGGATGGATAGCGCCTGATTATCATGGCCTGTGAGTCCGATATATCATCATCAGTTAAAACCATGTGGATTTGTCCAGTTCCTTATGAAAGGTAGTAAAAAAAAAAAAACAAGTTCACCCTGACCTAATTGTGTGCCTTACTTTAACATGAGGAATTGAAGGCAGCAGGGCGTTGTGCCAAGCCCACAATATTTGTACACGAGCAGGTTTGAGAAACAGATGTATTATACTTTACACCCAACAGCCATCTAACGTTAAGAGAGCTTTACATGACATAACTATTGGCAGTTAAATTGACCACGAATGGCGGTCATCCATAACAATTATCCTCTACCTTCTTTTTTTTTATGCGGTGCTGTAACGGGAACTACCTTCAGGTGTCATGCTTTTGTTAACGTGCTTTCAGTGTGCCACTTGGCGCCTTGTCGTAGCTAGATCGTGCCGTGAAGTGGAATATACTTGTCCAATTTTCCTACTCCTTCCTTGTGGTTGGTTCCCTGTCTATAAAAGGCCGTATGTCTCTCCGTTCTCTTCATTTCATTTCTCTGATGACATCACTACGTTTTTCTGCTTATAACTAAAACTTTTTTTTTTGTATTCATCTGCCTGTTCAGCACTAATTTGTTGCTAGTTAGTTATTATTATTATTTATCTTCTAAATACTTAAGACTTTCTTAACATTGTTTTATCTGACCTATTTTTAGTTTCAGTCTATATGCACTAAACTCCACTACGAAGCGCACTTTTTTAGTCTGGTACGACGATAAACTAATTGACGTATATATGCCACACACACATACACGCTGTATTTCAGTAGTTGTGTGTTTTTTTTACCACAGACCATTTTATTAATGAGCACCAAGTTTAAAGTGGGACGGATGTCCGAGATGTGTAGATACTCACCTGTCGACCTGAGAAGTCTAGGTTCGATCCTATATGAAAACCATAGGAATTTTTACTATATATGGGGAAGTAAAGGCGGCTGATTGTTTTGCTAACTACACAATCCCTTCAAATGACGAGGTTATAAAAAAAACAGCTGAGTTTTACACTTCATCTCTCCCGATAGCCCGCTAGGGTTAAAGGAACTTTACTACCAAATCAATTAATATTGTACATATTATGGTTGTTTTTTTTTCCATAAAGTATTTTCATATTAAGTAAAATGTTTTTTTCTTTTTCACTTCATTTATTACAGGAACATACGATGGTGCAGTTCTATCTGCCATTTGCTCTAGTTTTGTCGTGCTAATTCATTTTGAATAAAGTATATCCACTTTGAAAAAATTCAAGTTATTTTTTTAATTGATATGTTTATTTGTTACCTTGATAGATGTTACATAGTTAAATGCCTGCAATGGTGCAAATATGAATGTTTTAAACCAGATACAAAATTGTATTTTATTTAAATTAATTCGATGATTTGCTTCTTTGTTTTTAAGTATCAGACTTACTAAGTGAATTACTACAATTAACCTCAATACGAAAAGCATAAGAACATTCGTATAACGTATAACACACAAAGAGTAACTCAAATAATTTAAAAGTAGAAAACATATGCAGGTTTATTTTTTTTTCTTTAATGTCTCAGTCAGTTACAACAATCTATTTCTTATAACCTCCGCCTCCCGTGTTCTGCTATGTTCTTAGCCCGGTGACGTAGTCTGATCTGAATATTACCTGTTTATTCCAGGATGTTTCACCTTTGTTAAGATGGCGTTGACTGGCGGTCTTCACGTGTGTGTCTGTGGTGATCTCTTGCAAACCTATCCCTATGTCTACAACACTTTGACATTTTTTTCCTTAAGCTGCTGACGGAATATGGCATTGGGGGATAGGCGGGAAGAAATACCAAATGGTGTAATCGCAATCTAAAAGAAACTGTAACAATTACATTGATGAATATGTTACCGTTAAAGTATATAATGGAGATATTTCATACAATACCGAGTTATTCAGTGTAATTACTGATCGTATCCGATAAAGTGTGTAATATTTTATTAATTTGACACTTTAACTAGTTATTCTATGAAATAACTAGGTATTCTATGAACTAACTAATGAGATACAGTTAAAGTGTAAAATAAACAATTTATCTAACCTAAAAAAACTATGTGCTATATAAATAAACTAATACTAGGAAATTAAAAGGAAAAAGAAACATTTTGTCTAATTTATGCGGCGTATACATATTTTTTATGGAAACGTACCATAAAATCATTTGTTACAACAATGATTTCTAAAATGACACTAAGAGTTACAAAAAACATTATTTCTAAAACAAAAACATTTTTTGTTGGCACACTGACCAGTACCTAAACTTTGAGCTGCAGCAATCGATTGGAGCGATAGTTTTACATCCAGTACTTGTTCGATTTTAATTATTTTTTGTTCGCAAACAATGAACTGGGATCGAGAATATCATAGTTTTATGCAGCCGTTTCCGTGCCAATCGGAAAAATCCTTCTTTTGTTATTTTTATGATGATAGCTAAAACAGATTTTTCATCCCCTGTCAACTTTAGGCACTGGGATACGGACGGTAAACCCCACAGAGGCTTCAGAATGAGATTTATCCGACATTAATTTTATCTTTTTCGCTTGAATTTCTAAACAATTTTGGACTTATTTCTTCCTCTTTGAACAATAAGTGTATTAAAAAACAATTTACAGATTTTCTGCTCAACTTCATCTTCTGAATTATAATCTCCCAAACATGAAATATGGACAGGCTCCATTCATTTGAAGCACTCTCTCTTCATCTCTCTCTCTCTCTCTCTCTCTCTCTCACTCATAAGTTATCTAAGTTTCTAACGTTATCTATATATGTGACACAGTACACAAACACATGTGCACCTCTATGGACCTACATGGAGTGCACATTTCAAAACATGTTTCCACTGTTGCACTCTAAATTCACTCCTCGCCCCACCATTCATACAATTATCACCCTCATCCTACCACCCCCCAACCCATCTTATCCGTGATATGTATTAGTTACACTAGTCATTACAGCGGGTGTACGTCGGTCCTGCCTTGTTTATGTTTAGACGGGTTGGTGGTGGTGGTGGTGGAGGTGTTGGATGCCGAACCTAAATTTAGTCAACTTGAAAAAAAAAAAACAAAAGCTCCACTCTGTCTATTGTTTAGTAATGAACTAAGGGGAGATACACCCAACATTTATTTCCCCCCCCCCTCCCCTCTCCTGTCTCAATGAGATGCCAGTTTCAAGTTGTGTACTTCCCGCAAGTCAAATTCGTGCGCAAAAAAAAAAACAAAATCGGTTGTTCTGTGGAATTAGTACATTGCTTCGATCTAGCCCTCTTTTTAGGTTGAGAAAACGGATGCAATTAATCTCTCTCTGTGTGTACGTACGATTCCCCCCGGATCCTCAATTTACCCCTGAACCACTTGGACACGCCTACTCTCTTGTATCGCTCAACAATTACTTTCTAACAATGACAATGTACACAGGTCGTACTGAGGAGGGAGTTCATTGAAAAGTCACAGTTTTCCTGATTTTTCTGTAATTTCGGGAAATTTTTAAACATTTTTTGCTAATTGTTTCTTCACTAAAACCGGCTTTTAAAACTCAAAAAACCAGTTATCGAAAAAATAAAATCGACATATAAATACAGTTGAAAAGTAAATTCAGTGAAGTTTATCAGGCATGGCAGCATGGTGTCAATGTTCAGAAAGATAATCCAGCATGTACATCCGTAGATAATTTTTGACTAGAAGCGTCAGACATTGATGCATTTTTTGTACAAACTATATTTTTGTTTAGGTCATAAGAAGATTATACGTATGTTACATACGAATTTGTCTATCTAAAATGCTTTGATTAGCAAAGATAATCAAAACAGAGAACAATGAGGATGTGTTAGACGATTGTTTATAATCCGCCATCTTGAATTCAGGACCGCACGCTCGACAAATAACGCTTCGGATTGGTTGATTTTGTGTTACATCGCCGATTATACTTACGAAGCGTTCACGATGCTTTACGGTGGTGTCGGAAACGTACGATAATGGAAAAACCAATTTTTGTTACTTTTTTAAACTTACAATTATGGTAAAATTCAAATTTCGCTCTTTTGATTGATATACAACAGTACTGATAAAAATTATAAACTAGGTGCGTCGCTAAGGTGTAAACATAAGAGTTTTCTGAATTTCAACATAAACATACATCGTTTAGTGATTGTTTTCAAAGTCAAAATATACATATTTGGAGATTGAAATCATGATAGAAAGAATAAGGAAATGTATAAAGAATTGGATAAATAAACCAAATTTAAAATTTTAAAAAAAATGGTGAAAAAATGTATTTTATCATTTTCCACATGGTATTCCCCCTTAAACCTCATTTTTTTTTCATCATGTTTAAAGAAACCAAAAACATTCTTCATATTTCATAAGTGATTGTAAAAGATAAATATTTAATTGTTTCGCTCCAAGCATAATAACATAATATATATATATCGGTAAATCTTAATAGTTAGGAAATGAATGGTGCATGGCTGGATCAAGTCAGGTGTAAGATGTAGTGCTTGTTTATTAAAAAAAAAGATAGCCCCATTAATTGAACATATATACAATATCTGTAGACAGTATCTGACAAATATACAATATAAACATGCCCCCTCCCATTGATAAAAATGTTATGGTCCATCTATTTAAGTCATGTTATTAGCAAGAAGAAATTGAAACACTTTTTTTCTATTTTTATCGTAGACCAGTGTGATAGACACTAACCAATTAAATTAATACATACATATACATATATATATATATATATATATATGCAAATACTTCATATGAACCTGTGACGTGTAAATTTTGTGTAGAATTAACCCCCACCACCTCCAATGTACTAACGCCCCATCCTAACGATCATTCTGCACATTCCAGGTTCACCACTGGGTCGAGGTTCCAGCAGTTAAAATATTTTGTAGTATCGTGGGTCACGCCCTCCCCCCCCCCCCGACCGTAGCTTGACCTGATGTTTTGACAGGATGCTAGTGACCTTGGACTTCTTTAGTTAGCACGGTGCTGGAAGTCATACGAGCTAGACGTAGTTAGAGTAGTGTAGATAGTTCTAAGATTCAAAGAGTAAGTTCGATGCAGACAACCCTGAGTAGTAGTTGTAGATTGTAGTGTAGTAGTAGTTGTAGATTGTAGTGTAGTAGTAGTTGTAGATTGTAGTGTAGTAGTAGTTGTAGATTGTAGTGTAGTAGTTGTTGTAGATTGTAGTGTAGTAGTAGACGTAAAGACATAACTAGACAAGGACTTATGTTATATATTGTATACCTATTCATCTATGTTAGTAACCATTAAAGTATATCTTTTGTGTTGGTAGACCAAGCGTTGGCGTTGATATATTAATATACATATAAATGTTGTGGCTGTGTAAAGTCATATAGGACCATTAGTCCAGCTTGAAAAATAGATATCTAAAGTAACGTATATACCGTTACATAGTGAGCAAAAACCAACGTAACATTTGGCGATCCTACGTCTTGTAAATATTAAAGTAATATAATAACGTTACAGAACCCTTCTATTCTTTTAATCTGTATTATGAAAAGACAATTTAGCAACATTAGGCCAGGTGTGAAGCAAATCATTAACCGGCATTTCTGGCTCACCGATGTAGCAACACATCCATTTCTTCCTCATTCCCGATCGCTCCTCACTTAAAGATAGATGTCCAAGGTGTGTTAATATACGATACTAGACTATATCTGTTGTAAAGTACTTACTTAAGTATAATAAAAGCTTATATCCCTAAAATTAGATTATTTAACTCCTTCTTTTTCGATAAGGAAAAAAACAATAGGGATGATAAATGAGAAACATTAACTCACTTTATCAATATCTAATTGTTATAAAAAAAAAATCAAGTGTAATTTTTACCCCTTCTACCCTGTACCTTATCCTTCAGAATTGGGCTACAACTACGGAAATAAATTTAAATTTATAAATTTTTTTTTTACTTAAAAATGTTTTTCATTTAATAATATAACTTACTGTTTAAGCGTTCCACATACCAGACATTTGAGAGAAATGATTTTATTTTTATTTTGATTGAAGGTTCTAATTATAAGGACAAACTACTTATTTTAAATACGACGACCTGTTACTGCCCTATCCTCATTCTCCCAACACAACACACCACCACCTCGCAGCGACCGTGATTAGTACGGTTTAAATTTATAATATGACATCATTTAACTGTATTAACTGTTTAAATTTATAATATGACATCATTTAACTTTATTAACAATACAAATATGACATCAGTTAACTGTATTAACAATACATATATGGCATCAGTTAACTGTACATATATGGCATCAGTTAA
This sequence comes from Bulinus truncatus, assembly GCA_021962125.1. Lineage (NCBI taxonomy): Eukaryota > Metazoa > Mollusca > Gastropoda > Planorbidae > Bulinus > Bulinus truncatus. Next base: position 979,399 of record JAGDYQ010000031.1, on the reverse strand, counting down.
CTGTATTAACAATACAAATATGGCATCAGTTAACTGTATTAACAATACAAATATGGCATCAGTTAACTGTAATAACAATACAAATATGGCATCAGTTAACTGTATTAACAATACAAATATGGCATCAGTTAACTGTATGAATGAAACAAATGAATTATACACTTCATATGCTAAGATTACTGAAAGAGATGAATTATAAAATTCATATGCCGAGGTTACTGTAACAGATGAATTCTACACGTCATATGCCGAGGTTACTGTAACAGATGAATTCTACACTTCATATGCCGAGGTAACGGATACAGATGATTTCTACACTTCATATGCCGAGGTTACTGATATATATGAATTCTACACTTCATATGCCGAGGTTACTGATACGGATGAATTCTACACTTCTTAAGCCAAGGTTATTGATACAGATGAATTCTAAACTTCATATGCCGAGGTTATTGATACAGATGAATTCTACACTTCATCTATCTCGATGATCCATTAGGATTATAACGAATTTTTTTTTTAATACAAGTTGTGGCTATATAATGGAAATTAGACAAATGCGGACTTGTGTACTTACTGTTTATGGTAGTCTCAAATACTGGTCATTCGTGTCTCATAAATATTCACAAAGAGACCAAAGTCTATGATAAGAGAAATTTAATCTTGTCATTTTTTTTTTTATTTTTCATTTATTTTAATCATTTTCTATATCTAGAAAAAATAAAAATAATCATTGACTTTGTATACCTACAATAGTCAATCTCTATGTTAATGAATAAATATGATAGGAATACTTGTATTCAATAAGACATATTTGTTTATATTAACTAAAACAATTGCACTGGACAAACGGTTTGTCATATAAAGACTATATGAGTTTGAAAATGTAGAATTCATACACTAGTATACATGTCTATATTATTTATTTTTTTTAGAGTTAACAATGCTGTACGAACTCATTTCATAATTAATGTTATAAAAAGGTTAAATAAAATGTTAAAATTCATGAAACATAATTTATTATTAACTTGATTTAAAATATATTAATGTATGCATTTGTAATAAAAATAAAAAAAAAATAGTTTAACATGTAGATAAAAAAAACAAATACAATGCGTGAAGTCCCTTTAAGGATGCGGTGAAATCTGTTAGATCCTAAAAACAACTAATGGAACAGTTTTTGCAATGTCATACTTTCATTCCGATCATAGTGCAATGGCCATGGAGGCGTCACAGGAGTTATAGCGGGAACTTAAGCCAGCACCTGAAAAATCCATTGGTCTTCACCGATGATTGAATTCTTACCCTCAGATCGACAGTCGAGCGTTTCACCACTCGACCACCCGTCCCCTAGGCTCGGAGAACCAGATCTTTATATATTTCATGTTTATATTAATAGAATCAATGCCCAAAGTTAAAAAAAAAGGTCGTTTATACAAAATGGTTTGTCTTGTTATTTAAAAAAAATGTGTTAATGCTTGTGGTCATACGTGTTTCATATAATAAATAACTATCCGGGTTACTATTTGTGTTAATTTAAGTACTACACAGTACTACACAGTTGATTTCTTATGCATTTTAGTGTGTAGCACGGTATACTGTCACTCTAAGCCTTTTTAAAATGTAAGCACAAACTGATTCTTGTAATAGACTTTTCTCTGAAAGAAGTAGAAGGAAAATGCCCGATGCGCACCATGAGTTCTCATAACTAAGCATCTCAAAAAGGGATTCTATTGATAGTAAGTAAAGTTCCCTTAACCCTAACGGGCCATCGGGGCAGATAATGTGTAGAATTTATCTGTTTCTATAAAATTGGCATATGAAGAGGTTGTGTGGTTAGCACAACGCCCAGCCGCCTTTACTCTCCCAACTTAAAGTCAGGTACCCATTTAAAGCTGGGTGGACTTGGGGACTGTCACCAAGACCTGAAAAAATCCCAAGGTTCTCACTGAGATTCGAACCCGGGACCATCCGGTCGACTGTCGAGCACTCTACACCACTCGACCACCCGTCCCCTATTGATGTAGACAACAATTGTCTCATTATACTGGACGTTATCAAATGAAATAACGATTGAAAGCTTTTACGAGATCTAAACAAAGTTGGAACGATGAAAACAACCGGTTGGATGCAAACAGATTTATACCAGACAGCTAGCAAAAGCTACACTGTTAAATACACAGTTTTTTAGGGGGGTTAGCGAGAAGGCGTCAAAGCAATCGATTAATTCCAATGCGAAATAAAATATTGCAAATGTTAATTATGAGGATCATGACGCGTTAAAGTAACCATCTCCCGCCATGGTACTGCATCAAGCAAAACGAAAGTGTCTCATAATAAAGGCCCAACGTATTGAGGAGAATTAAAATCAACCTAGATATCGTTTAGAAGAAATATTCTAATTTTGGTAAATGCTTAGTTTACTAATGTAACAAGAGTATAGAGTGATTACAACAAACATACATTTAAATAAAAATGAACTCTATTTGAAAAAAAAAGAGGCGAGAAAACTAGTTCTCATTAAAAACATTCAAAACAAAGTTAATTTAGTAAATATCATTTTTTGTATGATTTCTACTAAAATATGGATGAGGAGAACAGGGTTCTCACACATTGTTCAGAAAGAACACATTGGTTAGAATGTTTGTCAGAATGATAGGATAATATATTAAGTAAATTTTTGAGAGGTTAAATCTTTGGGGGTCTAGTTCTTTACATTTCCTATCGACCTGTGTTATGGACGTAACATATGATACTTAAGCATTTGTTCCGAGAGCAGGAAGAGAGTAAAATAACGTTCCTGACTAATAGATAAATCACCGGACGCAACTGAAGGTGGCAAATGCGCTAACCTTTAAATGGGTTTACTTTAACTGGCCAATCCAACAAGTTGGTGCAATAAGCATGATGGGAAAAATTCAATAAACGGGGATTGGTAGGGCGCGTAGAAAGATTGGGAAAAACAGATTTTTAGATATAGCAGAGAGTGGTCACTAGTAGATTATAAGTTAATACTGAAGTTATTGTACTAAGAGTAAATGATGTTGGACAATACTGCCTGTTATGTATTTGATTTGTAAAAAATATTACCATATACACGGCAACCATAGTGCCTATGTTATCAATACTACTGTGCGGAGTTTGAAGGCGTCTGTATTTAGACATACCTATAATAAAACGACTGGCTACAGAGTAAAAGAATGACATGCTGACAATATGCTAGATATACGGTATAAGTGACAATTAAACCAACACGTAGAATGAATATTGCACTTTTCTATTATTTATCGTAAATGTTGGAAGATATTCTCTCTTTAATATATTTTAGTTGTTTGTATCTTATTAAACTAAATTTATTCAAACTATTCTTGGCCCGTATACCACAATAAACTTTGTCCGTAGGTCATGACATATTTTCTAGACCAGGTCTAACTTTTATTTATTTATTATTTTAAATTATTTTTTACGCCGCCATTGCCAGCATGATATGTTGCAGTGTGCATACACACCAACATTGTTGGCTACGCTGATGCATGTCTGCTATGCCTACAGAGCGGCGGGGTGAGTGTGCCCACTAACATCTGCCGGAAGAGTTTTAAGACTTGTTCAAAAGGGCAAGACCAGTAGGGTGTGTGTACTAAAAATCCGTCAAAATGGTAAAGCAAGAGTTTTTTCCTGCCACTCGGACAAAGGGGAGGGTGTAATTTGCCTGTACCCTCTGCCCGAAACGGCAGGCTGCGCAGATGTGGTTGAGTGGGACAGAGTGGAAAGGTGTTGTGTGCCGACCACATCCGTCGCCACCGCCCGCTGTGAATACTACGGTCTCGTTTGATCCTCATTGACCACAGTACCACCACCCTCGCACAAATGTTTTTTTTTTCCTGACTAGAGAAATACAATGATTTTATCCCGTAGACTATGGTGTGTCTCACAGACCAAGACTAGCAGTAACCACGTCTCGGTAAAACCTCATTTACTATGGTACCGCAAACGGATAAATAATAACCAGGTTTAACGAATTTTCTAAAAAAACATATATTTTATTATAAATAGTTGATTTGGACAAAATAATAGTATGTTAACTTCATGAATATTGCTGTTTAAGTTCTGTAATGAAATATGCTTGACTTTGGCCAATAATAATAAGGGGATTAGCACGATAGCCTATATTTTTAATTACGATTTTGAACAGTTACCGATTTATTTTTAATTGACACCAGTTAAAAATCGTGATTCTGTTATCATCTATTATTGTTGTGTTGACATACTTAACTTATCTGTACTAATGTAAAACTATCGCTAATACAAACAATTAATCTTTGATGTCTATGCAGAATGAAATGTTTATTTTTCATATACTAGAAACTATTAGTAAGACTGTAATTTGAAATTACCTTCTTACGTTTTAACTATAATCGAGTGCATTGCACATGGAGGCACCATGGTAAACATGAAACGTCTTTCACGATGAACTGGAATTTTTTTTGGTGTTCACAAATTTAGTAATTAAACTTAGAAAAATCATTATTTAAACATTATAACAATTTTAGTTTCTCAAAAGTTACTACATAATTGAAATATCATATATAATAATTGTGAAGTGTCTGTTATTTGTTCCACCAATGGTATTTGATAAAGTAATCACGTGACCAGCAAAACTTAAAATTCAAAATAGCGTCTTGCCCCGCGTCCTTGATTCGATATTTCTTTTTGAAAAATCTACAGTTTTAAAAAGTTTCTGTGGTTTTTTATTATGAATTGTAAAAGTCCCAAATATTAATTAATAATAATAATATATAATATCATTTAAATCATTTTAGTTTTTATTACAACAGAGAGCATTTTAACATCGTAAAACGTAAACAATAAGACTAAGCGAGCTAGTTCGTAAATAGCAAAGTCAAGATAATCGAGCATTTTTTTTTTAAAGCACATTAAAATTATCACTTAAATTGTGTGACGTGGTGACTGAATGGCTAAGCAGCTTGCGGATTTTTATTTTTATGCTGACTATCCAGGTTCGATTCCTCTCAGGGACATATTTTTTTTTTATCCTTTTAGTTGTTCCACTGAAAATTAACTTAATTAGATCTCTTTGACATTATTTTATCGAAATAATTTATCTTTTAGGAGATTGTAAGAAAAACAAACAACTACTAATTAGATTTTTAATTATTTCATAACTTAAAAACAAAAAAAAAAAAGAGAACATTATGAAAATATGTATCAAAGCTGAACACAGAGGCGTACCTAGAGTGGGTTGGGGTGGCTCAAAATCAAAAGTCCCACCGGGCTCCAGCTTGAGGGGAGCCCCCCAACATTATTTTTAACATTAAATATTAAGTACAAAATCTCATGTCATGGTATCGAACGTCAAAATGCAGGGGCCCCAAAAGAGGCCAATCTCCTGGGCCACCAAATCCCTAGGTTCAGCACTAGCTTTACATAGCACATAGTCTATCTCTTTGCAAAGACTTTGCAATGTACAGCTTCCGACCTAACCGATCAAGTGACTTGCTTTCGATCCGGAAGAGCATACACACCCCAAAATATAGTCGCAAATAAAATATAAAATTCCGCCCGTCGATCCGCGGGCTTAAAACACTCATTTAATAACATGGTATTTTAAAGAAAATATTTAATAAAATTTTATTTTTAAGTAAATATTTAATAAATTAGTATTTTTAAGTACATATTTAATAAAATGAGGGAACAAAAAAAATGTAAACGTTAGTGATTCTATCAGTAAGCAGACTGTTTGTAGTTTGAGTTGCCGTTCATCACTCGCTCACAATTTTTGTGTGGTTGTTGACAGCTGAGTTTAGTTGGTAGTTGACAGCTGAGTTTAATTGTATTGAAAAATGGACGAGCCTTGCTGTTAAAAAAAAATGGCCGTCTGTTATCTATTGTGATTATGTATTAAGTTATATTGGGAAGGCTATTTTGTTTTTGTGTCCACATTATTTCAAATTTTTTTTTTATAAAAAATAGAAAAGTCCACCAGACTTTCGACGGCTAAAATACTAGTATTGACATAAAGAAGTAAATGTTTTGTTTGTTCAAGGCCAATCTAAAGATTATGTAACTGGCACACTTTTGTTTTTCTGTTAGAATATCACAAAATCTGTATAATTTGACTAACAAATGTAGACCTTAAAACTTTATAGAGTATTATAAAAAGACGATTTATTTCCGTTGAGATTAAGAGTTAGCTGTCCTGAAATTCAAGATTGAATTGGTAAGCAGTAGATAACATTACATATTTATTTAGAGCGTTGGACCGTTAAATGTTGGTTTACGAGTAACTTGTTTTACTAGTAACTTTATTTATGAGTATATTGGTTTAAGAGTAACTTGCTTTACGGATAGTACTTCTTAACATTACTATGATATATCTAAACGATCACAAAATATATCTCTGTGCTGCATTGTTCTCTTATTTTAAACACAATACATCATCAAAGATACAGCTGGTTTTCAAATTGTACATATTAATAATTCCACAAGATAACAAAATAAATTAAATAAGGATAAAACTTTATCATTAAATATGTGTTCAAATTTACTTCAATCAAAAAGCTGTTATTTAAATGTGCATACTACTCTCTTACAAAAATACACTAAACATATATCTATATCTCTATGTTATCAATATATCCCTCTCTCTCTTGTCCTCTCGCTCTCTGTCTTACATATCCATGCATTTGGTGTTGCACTATGATAAGGGAATTCCTGTTGACCAGCGCATCGTATAATTTACGTATGGAAAGCAGCGACCTCTGTTGTGATGATTGTATAAATGTGGCTAATTTAGATGCTCATTGTAAATAGATTATAAAACGCTTTGTATTTTAGCGCATGCCAGTGCTTTGGTGATTTTTACTTTTCATTAAAAAATTTAAAATCCGGTAGATCACTAACACACACACACACATATATATATATATATATATATATATATATATATATATATATATATATATATATATATATATATATTAGGGCTGTACCGGAATGATAATTTCCTAATACTATAAGAACTAAAACTGGCATCGGATTTAATATTTCAATCCTGCCGGAATCGAAACAGGATCCGGATTTTATCAAATTACATGCAAACTCTTCCTCAATCAAAAATTGATCAAATGTACTAGACTAAACATGATTCAAATCATATATTTAACTTATTTTACTTACATATAAAACTGAAAGCAGGAAAGGTAAAAAAAGAAAGTTATTGTTTTACTTTAATTCTAAAGGGCTATATATTGAATAATCATAATGCTTCAATTTTTTTTTCTTATACCAAATCCGGATTTATTTAAACTGCAGGAATCCGACTTAACCGGTACATCCCCTATATATATATATATATATATTAGCTTTATTTTTAAAGTCATAGCACTAATAGATCATACAAACTTAATCATGGTTGAATCTATTCATAAATCTAGGTAATGATGTTCAAAATTGTAGCCACACTCACATTCAACGCTAACAAATATTATCTGTAGTGGACAATGTAAACTTCATGCGAGCAGACTGTCTTTCATATATATATATATATATATATATATATATATATATATATAGAGAGAGAGAGAGAGAGAGAGAGAGAGAGAGATGTTTAGCTTTAAGAAACCTATAAATTCATTTGTTTGTTTTTGTTTTTAAAATGTTAGTAGTGTATGTAGAGAATATTCAACCATCTTGCGTTTTAGCATTCTTCTTCAAAAAATACAAATCTCTCTCAAGTGAAATACTTGTACCATAAAATATTTCCACTAGTGGTTTCTAAGATTTAAGAGATTCTATCTAATTGTTGCAATGACTTAATTCACATTAGGTATATGGCTTCAGAACAACACTTGTATTGCATAGCATCAACAGATGACTTTTTATTGTAGAAACACAAAACCATATCAAATTTATTTAAAAAGTTGAAAAATGTCACCCACCAAACGTTTTGAAGTTTTAGAAAAATTGACATTTGTTAATAATTTCAATTTTTGTTTCATAAACTTTTATTTGTAAAAATGAAACGTAAATTCAGTTTCTCTGGTGAGTGGCAAAGGGGAATAATATCTTGCAGAACTTTTATTGCTCTTTCTGCACACACTATGCTACGTGGAGTGAGTACTGTAGATGGTCTTTCAGGCCAATGAGTTCGAAGACAGCGCAACCCCTTTGGATAATCATTAACAACATCCAAAAGAAGTTCATATTGTTCAGCTTTGTAATGATGATCACTAAAACAGGCATCACTCCATTGTCCACAGATAAATTCACTCAATTTCTGAAGGTTCTCTCGTTCATTAAGCAATAGTATGAAAGCCAACAATGCAAAAATTGCTCGAGAGTTCCATCGGGCATTGCTGAGGCCAGGCAGTGTGCTAAAATTAACGTTTTGCATTTGTTGAGAATTCTTAAAATTCTTAAAAACGCAAATTAGATGGTGCAAAAATTTCATATCATCTCTCCAACCTATTTCCTGTTTTTCTAAAATTGGAGCACATTTCTTTGTTTTACTTTCAAAATCTTTTTTTAACATTTCATAATCTTTAAGTATTTTATTTACAAATGGATAATTTATGTTAGGAGACTCAAATGAATCACCGAGCAATGCATCACACACGTGTCTAAGAACACGGTCAAGTATATGGTGCTGACAACCTATAAAGACTGGTGCAGACTCACCATGTTGAACAAACAGTTTCTGAAGTCTCACCACAACACCAGACTTCGATCCTGTATTAACATTTGTAGTGACTGACACTATCATCTTTATAGCTGACCATAAGTTATATTCATCTAAAACTTTTTGAATTGCATTATTCAATCGTAGCAGCTTTGCCATCAGGTAAAAATAAGACGGCTAGCCTTACTTCTTTTGCTTCATTTTTTAATACAACTACTCGGTGTTCTTTTTTCTTAATAATTTTACCATCAAAATGTAAACCCCATAAGCTATTACGCAAAGTAATTATTAATGTTTCTTTTAGTTTACTTGCTTCTCTGAATGCAGCTTTATAGACACCCGACAGAGAATGGGTTGCTATTTTCATACCGGACTTATGCAAAATTTTGCTTACTAATGCTGCTCTTCGAACTGATAGTTTCCCAGATTGAACTAATGAAACTGCACTAAAAGTATATTGCTGTGATTGTTTCAAATGTGTGCTTTGATCCAAGCTTTCTGTGGATGACAGCATTGCATCAGCACCATCAGAGCTACTTTGAGAATTCTCGTTATCACTTGAATCACTGGAACTTTCAAAATCGCTTTGTTGTCTTGACTAGCAATTTTAGATGTAGCATATCCCGTCTTACATTCACATTGAATTTGTATTTCGTAAAGTTTTTTGTCCTCGGCACATAACCATGAACAGTTTTGTTTGTGACATCAAATAACTTATTAAACTGCTCCCGTATGTCACCCACAGGTTTTTTCAAATGAAAATCATACCTTTTAATTAAAGTTTCAATTTTTCTGCTTACTGATCGCAAAGACAGTATTGGGAAATTCAAAAAGCTTATAAAAGCTCTACTTCTTTTCTGAGTGCTGCAACTCTTTTTCAATCTGGATTTTTCCATAGAGGCCAAGCCCATGTAGCGACCGATTATCATCCACTCTTTTGGCATTCTAGAATGTGGATGCAATGGCTCGATCTCGATTTCAATTTTGTTTCTTTTCTTAAGAGTGTTTTGGATTTTTTTTCAAATTACTCGCCCATTTGTCCTTATTTTTACCAACGGAAAGTTATGATTATTTTATAAGACGTTTTTAAGAATAAAATTAAGCAAAATTAAAATAATTATTCAAACTCAAGAATAATTGAAAAAATCTAACATGGAGAACAGGAAATATAATTTTAATGGTAAACAACAGGAGTAAAAGTGAACTTCAGTAAAAAGAACCAAATGGATTATTTGTAAACTAAAAAAAATGTTTTGGTGGGTGAACTTATTCAACAAAATTGATGATTTTTTGTTGTATTTATTATTTTTATATAAAAGTTCATCATAATCTGGCACGCCACTTATACAATTACAAAATTTGTTTTTCAAGTCATATACCTAAAACATATACTATGACATTGTTAATGGAAAGAGACCTATAAACTTTCATTTAGAACAGCGGTGACTTTTTTTTAGAATCTGAAATCTTTGTATCCTCAGAATGTGACATTGACTTTTCAAAATGATTGCTAAACTACTTGTTCCAGTTCTGCTCATTGGCTGTGTATCGGCACTTCCGGTAAGATGTTTTCAATTGCAAAGTAAACAATATAGGGCCTATAAACGTAAAAAGTAACTAAATCACTCGGGTAAAAACATCCACTAAAAAGATAAGAAAATTGTGATGTAATAAATATTGTCGGTTATCATGCAAAGCTATCGCTGCTCAGTTATTAGAAAAAATTTGAATGTTTTCTCATCGACATACGCTAAACAGTTGTATTTTTTAACTAAGAATTCGATTATGGTTCTTCTAAACTTAATGCATAATCTTTCAATCCCTTTTTGCACTAACCAAGTGTAATTTACATTTAGGTACAATGCATAAATTCGATATATATATATATATATATATATATATATATATATAGTTTTATCTGGCTTGAAAGCGTTACTGACCTATATATTTATCTGCTCCTTACAGAATAACACAGACACAATATTATCAAAATAATTAAATAATCTCTCACAACAAAAACAAAAATCACAAAATAAAATTGCTATCTTCAATAAAAGTGGTTTTAAAGGTTAAATTGTTTAATGTAAATTATTTGTGAAATGTGTTTTTGAATATCTTACCTTAAAAAAATCAAATTAAGTACACCAATGAACTTGATTTTTATAAATAATATTTTTTTATTTAACTCAAAATTTATATTTTAGGTACAAGAGCAAGAAAAAAGTGTCTGGACAGACATCATTACACTTGTTCAAGAAGTGGGAAAGCGAAACCAGGAAATTGGATTAACTGAAATTGTCAATATTCTTAGTGCAGTTGGAAAGAGAGAAATTTTCATTCCTACTCAAAACATACTGGATTTATTCAATAATTTTGGCAAAAGAGCTGAAGAATTAGATGCATTTGACTGGAAAACTCTTCTTACGACTATTGCACCAATAGCAGTCGAACTCCTTGGCAAAAGAGCTGAAGAATTAGACGCCTTTGACTGGAAAACTCTTCTTACTACTATTGCCCCAATAGCAGTCGAACTCCTTGGCAAAAGAGCTGAAGAATTAGACGCCTTTGACTGGAAAACTCTTCTTACGACTATTGCACCAATAGCAGTCGAACTTCTTGGCAAAAGAGCTGAAGAATTAGACGCCTTTGACTGGAAAACTCTTCTTACTACTCTTGCACCAATAGCCGTCACACTCCTTGGCAAAAGAGCTGAAGAATTAGACGCCTTTGACTGGAAAACTCTTCTTACTACTCTAGCACCAATAGCCGTCACACTCCTTGGCAAAAGAGCTGAAGAATTAGACGCCTTTGACTGGAAAACTCTTCTTACTACTCTAGCACCAATAGCCGTCACACTCCTTGGCAAAAGAGCTGAAGAATTAGACGCCTTTGACTGGAAAACTCTTCTTACTACTCTTGCACCAATAGCCGTCACACTCCTTGGCAAAAGAGCTGAAGAATTAGACGCCTTTGACTGGAAAACTCTTCTTACTACTCTTGCACCAATAGCCGTCACACTCCTTGGCAAAAGAGCTGAAGAATTAGACGCCTTTGACTGGAAAACTCTTCTTACTACTCTTGCACCAATAGCCGTCACACTCCTTGGTAAAAGAGCTGAAGAATTAGACGCCTTTGACTGGAAAACTCTTCTCACTACTCTAGCACCAATAGCCGTCACACTCCTTGGCAAAAGAGCTGAAGAATTAGACGCCTTTGATTGGAAAACTCTTCTTACTACTCTAGCACCAATAGCCGTCACACTCCTTGGTAAAAGAGCTGAAGAATTAGACGCCTTTGACTGGAAAACTCTTCTCACTACTCTTGCACCAATAGCCGTCACACTCCTTGGCAAAAGAGCTGAAGAATTAGACGCCTTTGACTGGAAAACTCTTCTTACTACTCTTGCACCAATAGCCGTCACACTCCTTGGCAAAAGAGCTGAAGAATTAGACGCCTTTGACTGGAAAACTCTTCTTACTACTCTTGCACCAATAGCCGTCACACTCCTTGGCAAAAGAGCTGAAGAATTAGACGCCTTTGACTGGAAAACTCTTCTTACTACTCTTGCACCAATAGCCGTCACACTTCTTGGCAAAAGAACTGTAGTATTAGAAAATATTGACTGGTCTACCTTTGTTCCAATATTGCCTAATCCGTTAGTGATCTCTTAAGTAAATTTTAGAAAAGCATACTATAATATAACAATATTGCTTAATGTAATCAGTATGATCTTTCATTATTTAATTGCATTACTGTTTAATCAAGCAATAATTATAAAAAAGTAAAAATAATTAAATATATCTCTAAAAATTGTTTCTCTTTTTTAATAAGCAACGATTTTGTATATAGCAAAATTATAATTTTATTTTTATGTTGCATATCCATCACTTTGATCACTCCAAATATTGGGGAAAAAACCTGTATTAACCATAGCAACCTTTTTTATATCACGCCGAAATATCCACTGGAAAAACTCTTTTGCAGGCCTAATCTGAATTTCACTATTAAAATTCCAATCAGATGAGTATGTTAATGGAGCATATTGGTGTTCAATTAAGCAACCTCTCTAAAAATACTTTTTAGAGCATTTTCGAAAAAAATGCTCTATTGTCCTCATTTTGTCTGTCTGTCGGTCGGTCTGTCCGTCATCACCCTATATCTCAACAACCATTAGTCCTAGACACATGATGTATCTATCATTTTGTAGGTCTTGGCCTGCCATGTGTGCATCAAAAGTCAATTTCGCGATCTCACCTCTAAGGGCCGAATAATAGAGCTTATTAGGTACCGATTCTTTTACTATATAAGCTATATTAACAAAGGGGCGTACAAAGGGGCGTAACTCATAATTTATTTTTGTAACAGTTATTCAACATGACTTTGTTCCCTTACTTATAACACGAAAATGATCTAACACGTCCTGTATCCAGGCTTAGATTGCTTGTTTTAAATACATCGGTATGTAACTATCATGAAACTAATTTACTTACTAAAATATTTTATACTAAATGTACGCTTTTTCACATATTTTTAATTTTTAGTTATTCTGGTTTTAGTATGTATAATTTTTTACCTTAATATTGGAAAATACACACATTTATTTGATGATTCAAAAAACAAAATACATAAGAAACATTTCTTATATTTTTTACACCATTATCATTTTTCATGTGAACTTTCTTATCATTTTGCGCATTTTATCTCCTTTATCATATTAAAATTTAGAAAGCCCTTATCATTTTAATTTTAGAACGCCATTATAATAGTTTACACTAAAACGCCATTATCATTTTTTATATTAGATCCCCATGTCATTTAGTTCAGTATACTGTCCTATTCATTGTATACATAAGAACAGAGGTGGGGAGTCGGTGTAGGTGTTGGTCTCGTTGTCAGCTATATCGTTAGTTTCTGCCGGGGTGTCGTTGTCGATGTTAGCATCAGTACTTTGTTCGATGTCGTTGTCAATATTGGCATTTGGTGTCGGTGCAAAAAAATTAGAGAAAATACTCGAGCTTTAATTAAATATTTCAGAACACCGTCAGACAGTTCTCAGGCAATCATTTTGCCGACATTCTATCCTAGTATTGGTATTCCTCATCTCTGTGTTTAGTAAAACGTTCATGGTTCATTTAAAAATAACAAGAAATCTAAGCCTGTTCCATTCTGGACACAGGAGGTGTTAGAGCATTTTCGTATTAAGTATCAGTACGTATGCTATCTTCTAGTAAATATCTGTAAATTTTGGAAATGTTTATAAATTCAATTGTGTAATGCATATATCTGAAAAAAAGATATTAAAAAGACGTTTCTTTATATTTGAAAACAAAATTATTTTCTCTTAAATCTAACTACAAGTGGTTTGTGGTCACTGAAATAGGACTCATAATTGAAGCATTCAAAATTGTAGTCATTTAATCGTCCGAAAACTCCGTCAATTGTTGTTTGATAATTTTATATTATGGGTTTCATAAAAAGTACGGGAAGTAAGTCATGTTGAATAACTGTTACAAAAATAAATAATGATTACGCCCCTTTGATTAGCTTTTATTATTTATTTTTAAAATATAAGCAAAGCGGTACATAAAAAACTCTTATATTTTGGCCCTGAGAGATCAAATCGCAAAATGGACTTTACAAGCCCCCTTTTACGGCCCTCAGAAATCAGATCGCGAAATTGACTTTTGCTGCACACATGGCAGGCCAAGACCTACACAATGATATATACATCATGGGTCTAGGACTTATGGTTGTTGAGATCTAGGGTGATTAAATCATTTAAAGTCACAACCTATATTATTAAGAATGAAATTTTCAATCATTTTTAAAAGTTTGCAAATCGTGCAATTTAGTCTTTTTTAAATCAAATAAAGATAATTATAACACAGGCAGTGTATTCAACATTTGAGATATTTTAGTCCGTAATACAATATATATATATATATATATATATATATATATATATATATATATATATATATATATATCTAAATCTAAATCTATATCTAAATTTATTAAGGATAATGCCGTTTTTCATCTTTTAAACAAAGGACGCCAGATAACAATGTAAACAGTTTTAAAAATCTCGATTAATATTAAAATTCCCTGTGTAACGAATACGTGATGGAGGTATCGTTTATTTATGTAATAGATGGCTCTTGACCTCAAACACATGGTGAGAGAGAAGCACCGCTGTATAAGACGTGTGCACGATAGTGTTCCAGGTTATCCAATAAGTAAGCTTTATCTATTGTCAATGTGTGAAATTCTTACATTCTTTAGAATACCTAGGAAAAGTATATACTGATTATTAAGCATCGCAAAGAATGAAATATTAGTTGTTTTTATTTGTAAAAAATCGTGATGTTTATACCGGGAAAAATAACAACAGCTGAACTGAGGTTGAAGTTTTTGCTACAGCAGGCTACACTTTAATGACACTTGGAATAGTAATGCACTAAGTTTTCTTTTTTCACACAAAAAAAACTTCAATTTTGCCACTTTGGTCCCTTGTGCAGTTATAAGTCCGTAAAAAGCCTTCATATGTCATGCTCATAACAAATGCCATAATATTTCGCCAGTCTGCCTTTGTCAACATCGGGAATCATAACATCACAGTACCACCCAAAAGGAACAAGGGAAACGGTTTTGTCTGAACCCCGTTTGGCCTGCATTATAAGGGCCAGCACATCATTGAATGAGAGGTACATAGAGTAATATATGGAATAACTAGCAGTACTACAAAGGCTTATAGATCATTCAAATTAGGTGAGGAATTGATTATACAGTTCAATAAATATGTTTAATATATAGAATGATTACTAAGCATTGCTTTAATCTTCCGAGACCTATGTTGTTGTTTTTTTTTTAACTATCAGTGGGTTGCTCTGTTCAATGAAGTTTTTGTTTGTTTAGAAATTTTGAACATACCCCTTATCGTACATCAACTCATTCAAAAATGCAGACAAATTAAAAAAATTTGCCTCTTTTGTTGACATAACTATTAAAAAAATAAATTTTGCATACAATTTTTTTTTTCACAATTTACAAACAAACATCAAGCACCAAGAAGAAAAAAAAAATCTTTTTCAGATATACGGTTAATTTTATTCGTATGTTGAACCGCAGTCAAAATTACATATCGCAACACCAAATTCAATGAAATCTATCAATAAATAAAATAGTTATGATATTTTATATAAAACACACACACACACATTTTATGAGCCAAAATTATCAGATAACCAAAACAAACAAAAATTAATTTTAAATTGAATAAAATGCCACATATTATATATTAGTGAGAGCAGAAATGTTTTATCATTTTTAGATTACTTTAAACAACTTTTTAATAATGATTTTGTAGTATGTAAAATGTAGAAAAAAGACGGTGTTAAATTTTTTTCACAATTAAAAAAAAAACAGGTAGAAATATTTTTTACAACAATCCATGTAATTCTTATGATTATATTAAATCTACATTAAACATACACAATATACTAAGGATTCATAAATATTTATCCACAAAGATATTTAAAAAATCATTTTCAGTAAAAGATGCATTCACATGTCTTTATCGAAAAAAATATTTTCTTCTTAAATTAGGTGAAAGACATTTTAACATTGTGCTCATTTCTTCAACATCTATCAGCTAAAACCCAAATGTCCATTTCCCATGTAGTTGTCTTATCTTTAATGTATTGTCATTATATTTACCAATGTAGATTCTTTCATCTATAGTAAGATTTTCATAAGGCTGGTAGTATTTCATATACTTTCTTCTAAAGAAATAAAATTAATTCACATCTTACCTAAGCTTGCCCATCAGTGTATTGTTCTGTCTCAAAATTTTATATTTTCAAAATCCATGAATTAGTTTGAATCTGAGCTTAGAGATGAATAATCTCGTCCAAAGACCATGGAATAGCACATCGGTTGAAAACCAGGGTTGTTAACAATACTCTTAAATTGTATCGTCAATACCGATACCAATACTTCATGAAAATAGTATCGCCAATACCAATACAAACACTCAAGTAAAAATGTATTGCCAAAATCGATACCGATACAATACCGATACTTTTGAGAACAACAAACTATTTTTATTTTAAATAATACGTTTTTCAAGTTAAAAAAAAGTGAAAACAATAAAATACAATGTCAAAGCACATATTTAATGCTAATCATTTTAGTACTTGACGGATGGCCAAGTGGTGTAGATACTGGACTGTCGATTTCAGAGTCATGGGTTCGATACTCGGTGAGAACAATGGGAATTTTTCCACAAGTTCACCCAGTTTTAAATAGGTACCCGACTTAAAGCTGGGGAAGTAAAGGCGGCTGGGCGTTGTGCTAATCACAAAATCCCTTCATATGCCGAGGTTATAGAAACAGTTGAATCCCCGATGACGCATCAGGGCTAAGGGAGCTTTTCTTTACTATTTCACCACTTGGCAGCACGTACGAAGACCATCATTTCAAAACAATCAAAACGGAATGGCATAAAAATACGCCCACCTAATGAAAACAGGCGCTCAAATCAGCACTAGTCGATCAACTCAGCAATATAGTTTCTTAATGCTTGGGTAGGTTGGGTAGGGTGCTAATGACAGCAATTCTGGTGAGTTATCTTCAAGATATCTGTCTACTTCAGCATAACTTTTACTATTAAGCCGGTTCTGCCGTCGTGCAGTAAAACTGCACAGCTGACTGTATTGGCGCTGCACCACCTGCCGAGTAAGTTGAGTGGAAACTGCACTCAGCGCACTGCAAGCACGCTTTAAGTTTTGTTCAACTTCAGCCTTGTGATCCAAGTTGTCTTGGTGGGGAGGTGGGTGGTATAAATAGTGGTAGGGTTGATGGGTATCATTACAATCAGTGATTTAATTTATGAAGATTACTTTTAAAACAATGTATTAACATCGCTATTGTTATTCTGCAATTAGCTAATAGTATCAACAGAAAAGTATTGGTGTCGAGTATCGAAAATTTTTCGTTTAAAATGTATCGACGATACACAAATCAATACTTGATACAAAAAGGATCGGCAATACAGCAACCAATACTGAAAAAGTATTGCCGATACTGTATTGGCCGATACCGATACTTCGATACTAACAACCCTGTTGAAAACTATGAATGTGTACAGCAATATGAACGTTACATAGGAGTCTGTAAAATACTTATGCACCAAACAAAACATATGTAAAGCTCATTGGGTGTCACTTAGTCCAGTACTCCGACAGGAAACTCTTCAGGTCTTTCTCGTGTTTTGCACTGCTGTTTATATAGTTCCCAATTTGTACCATAACTTCAGAAGAACACAACTTGATAAAAGCTCCTGCAGCAAACTAAAAACAATACAAATTTTGAATGGAATTTTTTTTCCATTTATGCAAAAGTGCAATATAGTTTGTAATACATAATTTCTTACTCCGTACATGTTATAATCAAAATTCGGATAATATACAACTTAATAAATTATTAAAAAATAACACTTTTCTTCCTTAGTATAGAATACATATGCACAAATGTATTTGATATTATTAGTAATTTGATATTATTAGTAATCTATTTATAAATGATTGTTACCTGGCATAAGAAATTCAAGATAACATTGTCTTGTTTCTTGTCATTCATCATCGAAAAGATGTAGGTCTGGTGCCCTAGCTGGAAGATGTCGAATCGCTTTTAGAGTTCCATCATCACTATTGCCATAGTCATATATGTTTGTTTCCTAAAGTTAAGAATAAGACAAAATAATTGTATAAATATACTGCGTTATAATATAGTTACATTCATAAAGGCTATACGTTTAAAAAAAAATTAGCTAACACCATTACGAGTTTATATTTGTTTTAATTTACATAACCGAATATTCCATAATTTTCTTTATAATAAAATATTCATTTATTTAGATGAAAATTAAAATCAGTTGATAAAATGAACTAGACTTTACCACGTGTTATTATTTATTGATTCATAACAGAAATTTTAAAGAAAAATGAGATTTATTTAACAAAGAAATGAATACTTTAACAAATAATATCCGAGTCGTCTGAAGCTGTTTTATTATTTAAAAGTTGCCAGAAGTGGACCGACTGAAACACGTTGTAAACGAAACAGACAGAATGGTGACAGTAGTGTCGGCACAAAAGGTTTTTTTTTATCCTCGTGTAAAATATTTAATTTCAAATTTATTTTTTTTATTTTTATTTTAACCAATTTTATTATCGCTCCTTAAAATTAAAAAAAAAATATGTAACAATATTTTGAAAGAAAATATCTTTTGTTGGGTTCAAAGGTGTGCTATTCACATCCGTAAATAAGTCAGGAATTTCATTTGTTATATCTTTCAAAAAGAAATGCTAGAATGTGGAAAACAATGTCAACGTAAATTAACAGTGTAAAAAGCAGCTTATTATGGACGATTTTCAAGATGGGCTTGTAGTACTGTTAGTTATCACATATGCTGCTCTCTGTAATTCTCATTTAATGATGTGACTACCCTTTATAAATGTATTTTGTCCTTCATGTTTCCGGTTTGGTTCTTTCAAAGTACTCCAGGGTGATTCTCGTTCAAGTTTAAAAGCAGTCTTAAAGGTTTCATTGCTTTATTGGATTGCCGGTTGCCTTTAGCTATGCAGCGGTGGGTTTAGTGTGTGAGAATCACCGGTTCCGAAAAATCAATATTTCAAATACAACTTGTGGTATTATCATTTATGTTGTATGTTCCTCAAATATTGACGGCTCTTATTCCTTGAACAGACAGGAAAGCGTCGCACATCTACTATCGATGAAATCAACAACGACACGAGCGCTTGCAGCAACTCAGCTCCATGCTGACTTCTCGGCCATGGAAAGTCGCACAGATCCCGAGAGGAATACACACCAGGGCTGGGAGCCGGTGTCGGTGTCGGTGGTGTCGGTAGTTTTTGCCGGTGTCGATGTCGATGTCGGTGTCTGCATTTGAACTTGTCCGGAGTCTGTTCGGTATCGGTGAAACCCCTCTCCCCCCCCCCCCCAAAAAAAAAATACTAGAACTTTAATTATATAATCGAGAACAACTTCAGATAGCTCTTAGCCAATCTTTAATTTAAAGTTTTCTTAAGTTGTTCTTTTCTTTTTAAATAGATACTTAGTAAATCTGTTTATCAACAAATGTATTATTTTCCATAGCGAGATTCTCTACAGTACAACAAATTGTCAATATTAACAGAATTGTGACTGAAAGCAGATAGGAAGGCTACTGGCTATGTTCACTCTGTTATTCACTCAATCATTGTAAATCATGACAAATTTTTAGTTTGCATCTCTTTTTCAATATCCATGTTGAAGAAAGATTACACACAAACCTATTGAAGTCTTTTAGAACAAAGAATGATCACACTTTCCACAACTTAATTTATCTCAGCCAGAATGAAACATTGAAAAACTACGTCAAAATGACACTACTTTAAAGCCCAGTCCGTAGATGTAGCTGCTGAGGCGTACCCCGCCCTAACCACCTATTACAACCATGTTCAATATATATTTCAGATTTCATTTGGGTGTAAAATAACGATTCCTTCCTCTATTAACTGTTAAGTATGTAGTGTCTTCATACGTCTCTCTCAATTTCTAAAAAAAAGGTCTGGAACAATCATCTTCTATTATAGTCTGTAGCCCTTTCCGTGATTTTATTTCAGCATTATGCATTCTCTGAGTGGCCACCTATAAACCTCCAGGCATCACTGTTCTAGTGTTGTTGGATATGTCTATACTTTGCAGTAATTTGCTTACTTAGGCAATGGTTAATAATAATATTGACTAATATTTGAGCATAAGCCTAATCCTAAATGAGAACTTATTAAAAGTAGCGAATTGGCCGCTTCAGGTTTACTATAAAAAATAACATACCGCATACTGTGGCATATCTTGAAGTAAACCATTCACTTTTGTTACTTCAATGTATTCACTGCAGCTACTCTTAATGTCCGTATCGAGTATTTTTCGTAATCTTTCAATGCTACATGTACAACTGGGTTGTAGAGCCAAGAAGAATAAATATGCAATTAGACGTGCATCTTTATATATATATATATATATATATATATATATATACATATATATATATATATATATATATATATTTATATATATATATATATATATATACATATATATATATTAGGGTGGCCGAAAATCATATGGAAAAAAATAAAGTTTCTCCCATCTAACGGGCACCCCCTTTTTAATTTACATTTGTCTTACTTAGTAACTGACAACCATTTCAGCTTCCTACTGCTATTCGAAGAGGATGCTCAAGAGTTACAAAATTTTACTATATTAATAAAAAAAACGCATTTTCGTTGAATTTTTAAATTACATTTTCAAATCATGCCATTACTGTAATGTAACTTAACTGTTAGGTAACGAAAATGTCAACATAAAATGTACAGAGCAAAAGATCTCCTCCAGGTGCTTCCGCTGCACAGGATGCTTGAATCCAAGACTTTGTATACAACAAGGTTCCAAATTGTACAAATCGTTTGAGTTGGCTCTCTTCCTTGGATGTAAGACTGAAAATTTCCTCTCTGATGACGAAGGACGTAAATTTTGAAGGCATAGATCAGCTTAGTCATCGACCTATCATGATGTACATGACCTGGTGCTCTCCAGAGATTGGTTTTTGGTGGATCTCCTAAGATGATCATTGTCAGTTCAATAAGTTCTTCATAATCATCTCTGACCTGGGACTTCAAGTCAATACAAATTAGTCAGGAAGCTCACCGTGTTTTCTCGGAAAACATCAGTGCTTGAAGGCAGTTCCAAATTACTATAGTAGTCAAATGTTATGCGTCCCCAAACTTATTTAAATCTTTTGAAGAAAGGTATGTTCGGCGAGTTAGAAGGACCGCCACACAAACTGAATGCCATTGCCAATGCCAGTTCAAGAACATGATGACGAGATGCCAGCCACAATAGTTCTCGACCAATACGAATCTCAAGCAGCACACAAGCTCCATTGAAACGACCATTGTTGACATAATTGGTGTCAAATCTCATATCCTGAATCGGTGTAGGCAAATATTTTGGCCGACACCCCACCCCTGATATACACTGCACCAGTTTACTACTTAAAGCAAACCAACACATCCATGCACATGTTCCTTGATCAGGCTCAATCACTAATTAAATAGTGATTTTCACAACTGACCATTAGTATCATGATTGGTCAAGCCTGCCTTTAAACTAAAACGTCACTATGTGAGAAACAAAATAAAATTTCATTTTGCAAGGAATGAATCATTTTGCAGCTTATGATATCTGCTTGTCAATGAAACTTTTTTTTTTCATCTTGTTAATTTCTTCGTCATGCAACCTAAATGTTTATTTAAAATGCAGGCGTGCTGTAATTATTTATTAGCTCTGGGTTCAATGTAATTAGATCATATGGCGTTGTAGTATTTGCATTGTCCTGTTAAAATAATATACTTTAAATAAGGGTGAAGTTTCCCGTTGTACCTTTAAAGCCATTGTAAAATTTGTATACGACAATGATACAAGGGCAGTAAGATACAGTACTCTAGAATAATCAGATATCTAAACATCTAACAGATAACATCTTGACTTTACAGTGACTCACATATGGTGTTCTTAAAAACAATAATCTTACAGCGATCTTCAACAGTTATATAACGTAACAAGTAATCAAAGCTAAGCACCATATGTACTTAAAAAAAAAATTCTATGCACTTTGTAACCTAATTTCCACCGGTT
>JAGDYQ010000031.1:916940-954440 GCA_021962125.1 Bulinus truncatus | reverse complement strand
TTGCGTTGCCGTAATAGTTACATTATTTACCTGAGTCATATGAAAACATTTATAAAACTAAAATGTTATTCTATTAAGAATACAAATATTTACAGCCAGATAACTGTGAATGGATTACAGAATTGTAAATAATTTAAATATGTTTTTATTAAATTGTAATCTATATCAAATTATCACTTGGCGACTTTTTTTAAAATAAATTTCGCGCATGATTTTCTTTAAACAATACAATGTGTAAATAAATGCATGACTTAATAAAGAAGATGGTAATTTATCAAACGCTTGATATACTTCACCATGGGCTTTGTGAGTGTTTGTGTATTCAAAGACGTGAACACATTGCGTACTGTATGTACATAATTGTAGTTTTTAGTAATTCAAAAAAAAAATGTGCATTTTGAGATTCAACGGACTATGATTTACATGCAATGTAAGTGTTTTATATGCCTTTTTCCTGACATGTAGGCTACCATACCTTCGAGGCTAAACTCGCAAACTATAATCACAACGTTTATCACCCATGAATCGTAAAAAAACACGTTTTGTTTTAAATGATTGTGTCCAAATATAAATGTTGATGTAAATGTATTCTCATGCGGCATTAATTATCTGATTTACTAAATAAAAAAAAATTGTGTAGACCTTTATCAACTATACATTTTTAAATGCATATCATATGAGATTCATACATATAATGACCCTATATATATATATATATAAATAAATAAATATATATATATATATATATATATACATTTCTATAATTAAAAAATCTAAATATTTATGCGCGTGAAATGTTTATAGGAAAGCAAAAATATTTGATACTAATTATCTTTTAAAATAAAATAATAAATAAATCATAAAGAAACATTAAAAATTGATTTTATATAAAAATTTACCAACCTTTAGGGCTGACTAGATTTTAAAAAAGTGAGCCAATGTAAAAGACTGGCAGCAATATTTGATACCAGCAATCACTAGGGACCTTTATTTTATCTCAGTTTTAGAAATGTAGGAAAGATCAAATATAAATAAATTGCAATTAAGTAAATGATCTAGATATATTTATTTATTCCTTTATTTTATAATAACGTATATTTATTCTTTTTTTTTTATATTTCAGTGTTTCAGTGTATCAGAAATTATTTATAACTAGTGTTATTACAGCTTATTACCCAACAACCTCTAACCATCTCAAAGCTATTAGAAAAAAAAACATTAAGAAAATCGAGTAAAAACATTAGTAACTTTTCCGAAGTAGCTGCAGCTAACTCTTGCCGTTTAAATTTTGACATAGAACTGTTTTGAGCTTGATATTATAGTATTGTCACTTTAAAACATTGTTCATAGGATGAAACACATGTGGTTCTTTGGCTCCTTAAGTGCGGCTATGGCATTTAGTTTTATTTAGTATACAACTTATTTAGTGTACTACTTATTTAGTGTAATAAACATTTAATAAACAAGCAGTTTTTGCTGCCAATTTTTTTTTTTTTAAATTGTTGTAATATTTATATTTGTCTCATTGGCTGATAAGTTTGCCGACCACTGGTATAGACAATACTTCGATCAAGGCTAGCCACAAATGACGTCCTTACATCAATCCTTGAGCTATATTCTTCTTCCACATTGGAGT
This sequence comes from Bulinus truncatus, assembly GCA_021962125.1. NCBI lineage: Eukaryota > Metazoa > Mollusca > Gastropoda > Planorbidae > Bulinus > Bulinus truncatus. The sequence goes on along the minus strand of JAGDYQ010000031.1, from coordinate 952,804 downwards.
CATAGTGGTAGAGCTGCGAAAATGTTGGTGCACGCCCTGTATTGTTCACCAGTAAGCATATCATATGACACAGTGCACCAGCCATTACGGCTTCGTCCTGTCTTATATGATCTTTTTAATAGACTTTATTTCAATGCGCTTATATATATATATATATATATATATATATATATATATATATTATACTATTTTTGACTCCTGTTGCGTGCCTAGAAACTGGTCCAGGAGCCGGACCATGGTTTCCTAGTCTGTTATCAAAAGACTAGTAAACAAAGGACCGGTACCCGGACCGGCTAGTAGGCATGCAGTTGGAGTTTAAAATGTTCATATATATATATATATGTATATATATATATATATATATATATATATATATATATATACACATATATATTCCTATTCGCGACTTTGCTGGACAAAAAGTTCCCCGACTGACCATTTTTCAGACTAGCTAAAAAAAGGTAGACACATACGTGTCCCCCGACTGACATTGCTAATTTCTCAACAAATTAAACATCAGGCATGAAAATTGTAAAATAAATCCTTCTAATTGTTTTTTTAAAAAATCAATCGATTCTGTCATCGGATAATGATTTTATGAGTGTTTAAAAAAATACCATATATCTAAAAGGTCCGAAAAATGGTACATTGAGGGACATTTGTTCAAAACCTAATATCTTTACATTTCTGCCATAGATTTTTTTTTAAATTCTTTATACTAAAATGTTCTATGTTTTAAAATACTACATTTCATTTTTACATTTTTACCCCATTTTTACAGTTTTATTCAAGATATACGTTTTCAGCTAGGGATATACAATCCGTTTTTTTTTCTATTTATTAAAAAACAAAAAAATTAATTCGGTTTTATCATGTAAGTAGCTTTTTTCTACACCTGTTGATATAATTTTAGGTGCGAAAACTTTAAGGAATAATTTTTTTAATGCATTTAACTGATTTTTAGGCATGTATCGCACTTTACGGGACATATAGCTAGTGTCTCTCAAGTAACGAAAGGTAAAAAAATGTATATGTGCATTTTCAAATACCCGTTAGTAAAACGTAAAACATTTATATTTTAAAAATTTTCTATTAATATAATTTTCATTATAAAGAAAACAAACAGATTTTTTTTTAAATTATACGTACATATTTAAATTAAAATAATAATAAAAGACCATACATGTGCAGTGGCATCTTATTATATATATATATATTTTAAATGAGTTTCTACAACAAACTTAAGCAAATACGCATGCATCTCTTATTCTTTTGTAGTTTAAGTATATATTTTTTTTATATATCACAATCTTAATTTAGTAATTGGTCATTTTTTGTGATAGAATTAGTTCAACTTTACTTTTCTATGCATTTCAACTTAAAACCACCAAAAGTTGACCTTAATTTACCGGGGTCATGTTTGCGTGACTGATAGACTTTTTTTTTTGCCTTACACCCGCCACGCGTAGCCTACGTCGTTCATTGGTCAAATATGGCATGGGCGTGGAAAAAGTAAGTTTCTTATTAACGGTTATCTAAACGATGATTTGCTGTTAATACGATTGGTCGAGATAAATTAATGGTGATGTTATTCAATTCTTATAGGGAAATTCAGTGATTTTTATAATAGGAAAACCATTTTCATATCTTTTAAAAGCTGACATGTAAGCTTATTCCGCCCCCCCCTCCTTTTCCTAAAAAACAAAACATGACTTACATTTATGATTTACTTTATTTAGTCAAAATTTGCTGAATAGACCGAAGTGAACGTGTGGAATATTTAATTCATTTTGCAATAAAATTCCCAAATATTTCAAATTGTTTCTTTTGCCATAATGACTTGAGCATTTTGTCTATTATTATCTACTAGTATATACAAAAGTGATCTTTTAAATGTTTTACTTTTTTACCTAAGCACAATACAAATTTAAGCGTAATCGTTTTTTTTTTGATGATCCAAAGTGTTTGTTTGTACAAAAGGAATGCTATGTGCATGTTTAACATTACGGCAGTCATACTTAAAAAAACAAAATAGCAGTTTCCTACGGATCGGTATAAAATACTTTAGAGTTTTGGTACGATGGGGCCCCAGTTGTCAAAATTAATACGGGCTCAAGATTAGCAAGCGGTCGCTTTAAGACCACAGAAGCATAATTTAACTTTGTTTAGGCTATTCCAGTGCGATAGAAAAAAAGAAATATATATTTGTTAGTTTTTACTCCCGTTAAAAGAAAGACGACACAAATTGTATAAAAGTTGGCTAAGTATTTTGTTGGCTTTTTTCAGTGAAATTTAGCAGTACAATGTATGACAGAAAATCCGAAGACATAAGACAGTAACTAAAGTACAATGTTGCATTAATGTATCCCTTTATAACTTCCTATAGTCAAAAAAAGTAATATATAAATATAACAAAGGCATTCTCATATTTGCAGTTATGAATTAAAAATTTCATAGTAAAGTGCAAACGTTAACTTTCCTTCTACATCACACTAGTTAAATTCGCTTCTGAATGTGGTAGTGTATATACATTATAAGAAAGATGTGTTCGGTAGATACAAAAGCAGAAGTGTAAAAGAGGAGCGGGAAGGAGGACATTTCCAGATGTTAAATAGTCGGTGCTAAATTTCACACCTAATCTTTCAAGCTGAAGGTCAGCCGGCTTCTGAATTATATCTCCACAGCATTACAGTGTTGAGGTTAATTTTATTTCAACTAGACAAATAGTAATAATTACGCATTGAATTTTATCTAGTAATAAATATAAAGAATGCCATTCATAATAAAAAAATCGTTATTAAACACACATAACAACACACAGCCATAAAATATATACATATACACACATGCAAATGAAAGGATAGTTAGCTAATTGACCAAAGATGTAGAGTGTTTGTATGGACTAGTTCAAATAGTAACATAATTAGTCATAGTGTATTTAATCTAACGTTACTCAAGATATTTTATTTATAAGCTATGTGATTGACAGTTATAATAGTAACAATTATAGTCCCAGCTTCACTCTGACCAAGTGCATACATTTCATTGATTCGCAACGTGGTTATCAAAGAACAAGGTATAAGGGTTCGTCCATTAATTTCTTCAACAGCTTAGAGAGGGTAAGGTGGTCTGAAAATATCTTATAATTGTTGACATGGAGAATTGCAAAGGGGGGAGGGGGTAAGGATGCAATTTCTAAACATCAATAAATTTTATCTTTTGGGAAATGACATCAATGATTGGTAGATAAAAGCCAAATGATTTAGATTACCGGTAGCTATTATAATTTTGAAATTTCATGACACGTGTATCAGTCTGCTATTTTTTGTCAGAAATTAATGTCGAAATGGCACTGATTCGGTATCCGGACAAAATCCCCACGAAAAAACGAGTGTAAAACGACTAAAGCCCCAGAGGACATAAACATCAGTGGACAAAAACTCAAAATATTACATTGTATTTAAATCGATATCATTGATACTTTTATATAAATAATCTTGACCATGGGCTACGGGAAATATTTGTCGATAGAAGTCTGTCATCAATAAGCATGTTCCTATGTTTTTTTACCTAAATAAAGGATTGGATTTTGACCACAGCGGTTCGTATGCTGTTTGTTTTACCTTACGTTTTTTGAAGTGAATTTTTGTTTCAAAGTATCCCAGTAAGTTGCATTAGCCCTTCCAGCCGCAGTAGTCTAAAGTTAATCCATTGTTAGCTTTACATCAACAGGCAGCTTATCTTACCAGGTAAAACAAACAAAATTAAAGGTTTTAGCCCAAGGTCAAGACTGACCGTATCTTTATTCTACCTTTTAATTCTCATGTCAAACATACATTTTATAATAGACGGTAAAAAACAGCTTAACAACCACAGTGGTCGAAAGCCAATCCTTTATTTACGTAAAACAATTAGAAACATGCATATTGATAGACTGTGTTAACAGACATGATCTGTTACATCGACAAACATTTCCCTTAGCCCATGGTCAACTTTGCATATATAGAAGTATTAATAATATTGACTCAAAATCGATTTTTATATTTTGAGGGTTCGTCCGTTGTGGGTTTCGTCAGCTGGGGGTTATGTTCACTGGGGGTTTTGTCCGTTGTGTATTTATAACACACTCAAAAATAGTATATGTTAAATATGTGAAATGTCACAATCGTTTATTGTGGACTTACCACAGATGATAAAAGTATAGTAAACAATCTCAAGGTAGTGAAGTACATTAATGAAGTATTGCAGTAGGGGACTGGTTTCGTTATCCTAACAGATTCGCTCCCAGTTTACAGGCTATACAAGGACAAGAGAACGGGATCTAATGTCCCGGTATTGTGTATTGTATAGAGGATGACATCCGGGATCTTATGTACGGGTATTATGTATTGGTGAAGAATATTCGAAATCTAATGTACCGGTATTTTGTTATGGTAAAAACTATCCGGGATCTAATGAACCGGTAATGTGTATTGGTAAAGACCATCCGGGATCTAATGTACCGGTATAGTGTTTTGGTGAAGAATATCTATGTTGATAACTTTGGTTGCTACATTTATTTAATTATTACAATTAACGCCTTTTTAGCTGTAACAGATTTTGAAATCTAATAAAATATTATTTCACTTGAAAGATACAAACTATCCAAACCATAGATTATATATAATCTGTGATCCGAACTAATGACACTTTCACAACTCTGCCAAAGACGGTTAGACAGTACAACCATACACATACTAATTAACTGCCTTACACATACTAGTATAATACACTCTTTTTATTACAGAAAATTTATTCAAGAAAGTGTTTGTATCATTATTACTCAAACTATATAATCATTTATTTTTTTGCGGATAACTATTGTTTACTACGCCGGATAGTGTAGTCAAAGTATAATTATAAACCACACAGTCAATACTGTAAAACAAAACTCATTAAAGAGTAATATTATAATTGAAGGCTGGAGATGGGTTTCAGCTTTTGTTAAAAATGGTTAGAGAAGAATTTTTTTTTAAATGTCAAGTTATAGTACTGATCGTAACTTACTAGTAACTTGTTAGTCCAGTAATTGACAGATTATTTTTGTTCTATTTTATTTTTCTCTTATTTACTATGTATATATTATGGTAAATGTTTGCTAGCCGGAAAACTTCAGGAATTGGCCAGCATGATAGGTTAAACCGATAATTTTTATAAATGCATGTAGGATCTAAGGAATGATTTTCAACATTTTAGTGCATCTTAATAAAGACATATATGTTAACTGACTTTTTTATGATAGACTTACTATTAAGAAATAACCATCTTTACCAAAGTATTTTCCTCTGAAAGAAAATTCCAATGACGTAATGGTTAGTGGCAATGAAATGCGAGACGTACTTAACTGATAGTAAAAACTTAAATCCTCGATTGCGGCTGACCCCCCCCTCACCCCCGACCCTTCTTTCCCCAAATAGCCAGAGGCAATAAAATGATAATGACCCACACGGGTAGGTTAGTACGTTCGCCATTTACAACCTTCCCCCCCCCCACGGCTACACACACTCACTTGCTACCTTGACCATCCTGTTTTATTATACCCTACAACGACTCGGCTTTTGACACATCATTGTACATTCCTTCCTCCCCCCCCCACCCATTGAACTCTGCGCTAGCTTCTATTTTTAATCTGGCTCATTATCTATCTCCCACCCACCCCTACACTGGGCATAGTTTTTTAACATAATATCAGTGACCAATGATTGGCTTTTTGTTAGATAAAAAAAAAAGGATTATCTAAACAAAGATTTTTTAGTATCAACTCATAAGTAATATAAAAACAAGCAATAAAGCCTGTTCCATTCTGGACACAGGACGTGTTAGCGCATTTTAATGTTATGTATCAGTACGTTTGTTAGCTTTCTGTAAATATTTGTAAATTTTGGAAATGTTTAAAAATTCAATTGTGTAATGCATATATATGTAAAAAAAAATATTATAAAGACGTTTTTTTGTATTTGAAAAAAAAAATATTTTCTCTTAAATCTAACTAAAAGTGGTTTGTGGTTACTGAAATAGGACTCATAATTGAAAACATTCGAAATTGTAGTCATTTAATCGTCCGAAAACTCCGTCAATTGTTGCATAGCTCTGGTACTTTCAATTAAACTCAGAACACAAGCTTACTATTTCATTTGATGAGTTTCTTAATAAATTTTGGTGAAACTACGTGCTGCAGTATTTCGCACCAAATAAATGGGTTATTGAACGTACAAGGTGTAGAATGGGGCCATATATATAATATATAAGCCCCTTAGGAGCCCTGAAGCCCGGCCCTCAGAGGTCCTATCGCGAAATGAACTTTTGATGTACACATGGCAGGCCAAGACCTACAAAATGATATATACATCATGGGTCTAGGACTTATGGTTGCTGAGATATAGGGCGCTCCATTATTAATATAGCTTATATAGTAAAAAACGGTACTTTATAAGGCCCCATTTACGGCCCTGGGAGGTCAGATCGCGAAATGGAAAAAAATCATTTCTTGGCAGGCCAAGACCTACAAAATGATATATACATCATGGGTCTAGGACTTATGGTTGTTGAGATCTAGGGTGATGACGGACAGACAGACATACGGACAGACAGACAGACAGACAAAACGGGGACAATAGAAAAAAAATGCTCTAAAAAGATCAAGTAATAATAGGAATTTAAAGAAAAATATTACAACTACTTAAATCTTTCTGACCAAAAGTTTCACGAGAACCTTTACATTTTGTTTTTAAAAAAAACAACTCACATGCACACAACAACTATTTAGTAGTATTAATATTGTGAAATGTTTGTAGCAATAAACTGTTTTTTTTTTTGTTGCCCTTAAAAAATAAATAAATCGTGTGGCCACGTGGCTGACCAGGTTATAGTATAGACGGGGGCAAACTGTACGACATTACTAGGCTTCAGGCCTTTAGCGTGTGGGTCAGGGGTCCGGGCCCCCTACGTTTTGTCTGGCCCCTTCTGCTTATTTGTTCTACTTAGTAAAATGTATTACCTGGAACCCTACTATTGCCTGGCCCCTGCTGTAGAATACATGGCCCCTGTTGTAGAATTTTCACGCTACGAGGCTGCTAGGCTTAGACCACATGTTAGGTTTACTGTATCTTAGAATTGTCAGAATCCTCTCCCCATCATATTCAAGTGATTATACGATCAAGCCGAACAGACGAAACATATATAGCTTAGGTAGTTTAGGTGACTTGAGGGGATTGTAATCATATTTTCTTATGATCGGGTAACTTTCTTCTTAAAATTTGTATCACATATGTAGATCAAATTGAGTGACAGAATCAATAAGTGTTAAAAGTTAATATGCTATGAGCATTTGAATATTCCAAACTCCACAATAGTTATACAATCTATGAGTTTTATAATTTAAAATTTAACTTGATATTAGCTTTTAACATACAGTACATTATTCGAATGAATACAGTGACGGAGTTGATATCATTTATTGGTCATCTGACCAATATATATTGGTGTACTTTAATTTAGTACTTGAAAAAGTAAGTATAAAAAATCATCATGGTATTCGATTTTTAATTTACCTCGCTCGAATCATATTGTGTAAGAGGTGAATCTGCTATAAGCTATTAAACAGAACTCACTCGATTATAGTAATAGAATAAATATGTGTCATTAGCTGATCAGTGTCTAGGCTATTTGCTGCATAGGTGCAGTATTTTGCTATCGCCTTCATGAAAAGAGAAACAAAATATTTATTTGCATTTACTTTGTAGTAATAATATTGTTCTATATATAAAGAGAAATATATTTACACCGATGCAATTATAAATCATTTCGACGTGTTAAAGAATATTTATTGATTATTTCCCTAATTGTGTAATGGTTACTAATTATAAATGTTGTTTGCTGTGACAATTTGGCATTATCGTTTGAGGAAATCTTTATCACAATAATTTTTTTTCAAAAAACAATCCAGCATGTACAAAAGTATGTTTATTTTTTGTATAAACCTATTGTGTATACCCTACGTAGCGTGTAGAGAGGAAAGACGGTAGCAATGCATTGTGAGTGACGTACTGTCGGGTATCGCCACTGGTCGGCACGTTCTTTGAAGTTTAGCTCAGTGTTCATCCACGTCCGCCCCCCCCCCTTCCACCTCTTAAAAAAGTGGTTACCCCGACCACTACTTAGCTTCTGACATTTCGTTAATACATTCCTGTCTTTCCAGCTCATCGCCACCCAGCTGACAACTACTTGGCTTTCACATTTCGATGGTATATTTCTGTCTTCCCACCTCATCACACCCCCACCCGACCATTTTTTTAAAGCTTCCCCCCCCCCTTTTTCTTTGCGTATTCTATTTAAAATGTTCTTTCTCATATTTTATATAAGCAATATATTTAATTAATTAATATTATTGACAATTAATATAAACAATATTATTCACTACAATTTTGTGCCTATTAAATTATTGTCCGTAAGTGACGGAAGACGATGCTTATTTACACTTCAAATAGTTTTAATTTACAATGCCTCAGCTGCTCACAGCCGCTTAGCTCCCCGCTAGCCTCTCGTCCTTAGAAATTCGCAAATTTCGAAGGAAATGCACCACAATATCAATATGGATATTAATTTAATGTTTCTTGTTCGGTCCAGTAAATTTTTTTTTATAGATTTGTACCGGACCACAGCCCAGGTTGGGGACCACTGTATTAAATCAGTACAGTGTATTATAAATATGATTTATTTATTCAATACGATACAAGCTTTTCAAACTAATTTAGCTGCAATCTGATTATTAAAACCTCTTTAAAAAATAAAAGTAAAGTAACAGTTAAAAATGTATCCATAGAATCATATTCATGAGTGTAATACTATTAATTTGATAATGTTAACTCATCAAGAGTCATAAGGTGATGTTCAATCTGACCTCTGGTTACCTCCCCCCTCTCCCCTCCCCCACCCCTACCTTCCGCCGTTTTTCTTTTTTGCGAACAACAAAGCGGGTAAAGAATTGGATACATGGTGAGAATTTCACGGTTTCATTACTGTGCGAAAGAAACGTTCATGCGTTATACTTTTTGATCTTATTACGACATAGGTCGACAGTTGGTCGGTTAAGGAAATTCGGCTGAGTATGAAATAGTATAAAAGACACTTTAAAGCGAACATTTTGAAACTACCGTACTAAGTGATTCAATTTTCCGCCTTTAAATTACACAGACCACAAGGCAGTGCTTTTAGAGATAAACCCAACAAACACAGCAAAACACTCACCACACTGGAAATTCAACAACAGCCTCCTACAAGACCCAAAATACACCAACACAATCAAACACACAATAGGAATGTATACACAAATCATACCCGAACATAACTTAGCAAACCACTGGGACACTTTTAAGAAAACAATCAGACATGTCACTCAGGAAATAAGCAAACATATACAACAGGAAACAAGACAAGAGACAAACAAACTAAAAGATAAGCTTAACATCCTAAAACAAATTAACCCACAAGCACCCGAAATAGAGGAAATAGAGCAAAAACTACAAACATTCGCCACACACAAACTAAACGGAGCAAAAATTAGGAGTAGGATACAGACAGCAGAAGCACCCACCAAAGCATTTTTACAGATAGAAGACCACATACAAAGATCAAGACAAATAGAACACATCATCACAGGACAAGACGAAATCACAGACTCAGAACAAATAGTAAACATTTTTTACAACCATTTCAAAGAGCTATACAAAGAAGACACACTAGACGAGGCAATACAAGACAAATACACACAATACACGACAACGCTACCAGATGACAACGACCGCAACACTAATACAGAAATATCAATTACAGACATCCACACTGCCATCAAACAACTAAATAAGAACAAAACACCAGGACCAGACGGACTTACAGCCGAGTTTTACCAAAACTTCATGTCAGACATATCCCCATTACTCCTAGCAACATTACACGAAGCACACACCAAACTAGAACTGCCAGACTCCATGAAAGATGCATACATCACATTACTACCAAAAGGAAACACACCAACAGTGAACAACTACAGACCTATATCCCTGCTCAACACAGACTACAAAATACTAACCAAAGCATTAGCCAACAAACTATCAACACAACTACCACAACTCATACACATGAACCAACAATGCAGCATTAAAGGCAGAAACATCACATACCACACACACTACATTAGAGACCTAATTCACTATACACAAAACCAGAAAACAACAAACATCATACTCAGTCTGGACCAAGAAAAAGCTTTCGACAAAATATCACACACATATTTACACAAAGTACTACAAAAAACTAACCTAGGAACACACTTCTGTCAATGGATACACACAATATACAACAAACCCCGCAGCCGAATATTACTCAACCACACACTAACAAAAACATTTACATTAGGTAAATCAGTTAGACAAGGTTGCCCACTGTCACCCATGTTATTTATATTAGCATTAGAACCAGTACTCAACAGCATCAGACAAAACCCACAGATCAAAGGCATCAAGACACCAAACAACATAGAAAAGAAACTCATAGCATACGCAGACGACACATCATTCCTACTCACAGACGAACGTTCAATCAACAAAACAATCGAAACACTTCAAGCATATGGCAAAGGCAGCGGAACATCCATCAACACCAACAAATCTAGCATCATGTACTTAGGGAAAAAGACACCACCACCCAACAACATACACAACATACCAATCACCAACAAACAGAAAATACTAGGAATAACATACTACAGCACACCATCAGACAACCTCACAGAATGGAAAGAATGCATAAAGAAATTAGAAAACAAACTCAGACTATACCAATACAGAACACAGACAACTTTCGGCAGAGCAATCATCATAAACACTCTCATACTCCCAAAAATACTCTACCAAGCAACAACACTACAGCCACCACAGCAAATACTCACACAAATAAACAAAATAATTAGAAATTTCATTTTTAAAAACACACACCATAGTCTCAGCGCAACACTACTAGCACAACACAAACTACACGGAGGAATCAACCTACAACACCTACAAACAAAAATACAAGCACTTAGGGTAAAATACATCGGACTGGCGACACAAAACATAGGACAGTACCCTTTTGTAGAATATTATATCGGACAGAGACTGCACCCAATCCTAAAGACAAACAACAACACACCACACTACGCAGGACCACAACTACCCCCGTTCTACAAACAGGTTATCCAAACGCACAAATCCAACACTTCACTAATACAGATGAAAACAACAAAAGACATACACACAACTCATCCAACAGGCAAACAAACACCAAAAAACAAAGAATTCGCTGGGGTAGAGAAACAGGGATTACAGACTTCACAGAAACTTTCAAAAATCTACACATCTCACAAATGACCAATAGACAGAAAGAAATCACATACAGACTAATATACAACATGGCACCTATACCCATCCAAGACATGTGCCACCTTTGCAAGAACAGATACCAAAAAGACACAGAAAAACACACCTTCTTACACTGCCCCGCCATACAAAAAACAAAGAGCACACTACATAACCTAATACAGTCCACAACACAAACACACTTAGACACAGATAGAGCAATCACACTCAACACAATACCAAATAATGTAAGCAGACAAGAACACGACACAAACATACTAATCCTGGCGACATACAGACAGACAATATGGGACGCCAGACTAGACAGTAAATACGAACGACGGACAATAACGCCGGAAGGGCTAGACAGGCTTTACAGACTAAAAATACAAGACCTACTGACGACGGGACCATAAACATGCCTTTTTTCTACAGGAAAAACAACACAGAACACACCAGAATTCGTCAAGAAGCAAAACCTAGTCATAAGAACCGGACATGCATTTTACATTTATTTCATAATTATAATAAAAAAATATGTAATATTTAATTTTGTTTTTAAAAACAAAAATAATAATAATAACTATGTAAAATAGTCTGTAAAGAAATTCTCTGTAGTCGTTCTAAGACAAAAAAAAGAGAAATAAATAACACAAGTGATATTGTACAAACCCCCATAATATACATTCAACACCCCTTTCTCTCTACCAGAACCACCACACCAGCTGGTAAAGTGGAAAAAATTGAGAAAGGCGGGAAGTTGTGGGGAGGAAAGTCAATCCAAAACAAAGTACAACATAAGTGGCCAAAGCCATTATACCCCCAAGGGGAGAGAAAATGTGTTTTTGTAACAAGAACAAACAAATAAGAAAACCACATGTAAAAATATGTATATGAATTTTTTACTCAAAATACACTATTATAAAGTAATCACTGTATATATAAATAATATAAAAATGTCAAAATAAGGCCTTAGTATTTAAAAAATGTATACATTATGTATGTTTTTAAAAATAAATTCTCAAAAGGTGGGAACCAAGAGGCGGAGGAAAACCAATGATGATATTGGGAAATGGTAACCAAAAAATATTGAGGTCTCCTCCGTCCTCTCCCTCTTTAAAAAAAAAAAAAAAAATTCCGCCTTTATCGAGTAAAAAAGTGTTTCAAGTTTCCAGTAAAGAAAATCTACACTTTAGGTAAGTAGGCATTCATATACCTGTGCACTTTTTTAATGTATTAAAGCTTAGAATGTTTTACATAACTTTTTTTACGTCAAAAAAGCTTCTTTCATTTTAGTTTTGTTTATATCTTTTCTCCTATAGAAAATTTTTGTCTTCACCCCCAGCCCGGGGGTCCACTCTACAATTGTTAATTTCCATGTATTAATCTATTTCTTCTATTTAGTTACATGTCTTATTCTTCCTCCTAGATAACATTATTTGATCACTGTTGGTCTGTTATATCTACTGTTGTTGTATTGTATCTATTGTAGCTGTATGTGTTTGTACTGTTACTTTGTTGTATTTATTATGCTGTATTGTATCTACTGTTTCTGTATTTTCATCTATTTTGCAATATGGTATATATTGTTGACGTATTGTATCTACTGTAGTCGTACTATATCCATTGTTGCTGTATTTTATCTATATTTTGTCTATAATATTTAATGTTGCTCTATGGTATCTACTGTTGTTGTATGGTATATACTATAGCTGTATTGTATCCATTGTTGCTGTATTTTTTGTACTGTTGCTATGTTGTAGCTATTATGCTGTATAGTATCTTCTGTTTCGGAATAATATCTACTGATGATGCAAAGTATATATTGTTTATGTAAAATATATACTGTTTCTCTATTGTATCGACTGTAGCTATATTGTGTCTACTGTTGCTGTATTGAATCTACTTTTGCTGTTTTTAATCTACTGTTGCTATATTGTATCTACTGTTGCTATATTGTATCTACTGTTGCTTTTTTGTACCTACTGATGCTACATTATATTTACAGTTGCGGTTTTGTATCTATTGTTGCTATATTGTATCTTCTGTGCTGTATGGTATCTACGGTTGCTGTAAAGTATTTACTGTTTCTGAATTGCATCTTGTACCTACTGTTTTTATATTATATCTACTGTTGCTTTATTGTATCTACTGCTCTTTTTTTTTGTCATTTCTGTCGCTTTTTGTATCTACTGTCGCATTGTGTATCTATTGTCTTAGCTCTAAAGCATCTACTGTGTGTATCGTGTATTATTGGTGCAGTATTGTATCTACGTTTGCTTAAAGTATATAATGCTGCCATATTGTATATACGTTTGCTGTTTTTGTATGTACTGTTGCTTTTTGTATTTACTTTTGCTATAGTGTATCTAATGTTGATATATTGTATCTATACTGTTGCTGTATTTTCATCTACTGTTGCTTATTTTGTATCTACTGTTTCTTAATTTGTGTATACTGTTGCTTTATTGTATATACTGTTGCTTTATTGTATCTGCTGTTGATCTAAAGTATCTACTGTTTCTGTATTGTATGTTGTACCTAGTATTGCAGTATCACATCTAATTTTGCTGGATGTTCATTTATTGTGGCTTTTTGTATCTACTGTTTCTATATTAAATCTACGGTTGCATTTTTGTATCTACAGTTTCCGTATTGTATCTTGTATGTACTGTTGCTGTATTGTATGTATTGTTGCTACATTGTACCTTCTGTTTCCGATATGTATCTATTATTGCTGTTTTGAATTTGCTTTTGCTATATTGTATATACCGCTGCTGTATTGTATTTACTTTCTCTGTATTGTATCTTCTTTTGCTGTAGGCTATTGTTTCTTCTGTTGCCTTATAGTATCTTTGCTCTAAAGTATCTAATGTTTCTGTATTGTAACGTGTACCGATTGGTGCTGTATTGTTTTAACTTATGCTGTAAAGTAACTTATTTTGCCAGATTTTTCTACTGTTGCTGTATTTTTATCTACTGTTGCTTTTTTGTATCTACTGTTGCTATAATGAATCTACTGTTTCTGTATTGTATCTTGTACCTACTGTTGCCATATTATATTTACTTTTGCTTTATTGTATTTACTGCGCCTTTTTTTTTTGTCATGACTGTTGCTTTTTGTATCTATTGTCTTAGCTCTAAAGCATCTACTGTGTGTATCGTGTATTATTGGTGCAGAATTGTATCTACGTTTGCTTAAAGTATATAATGCTGCCATATTGTACATACGTTTGCTGTTTTTTTATGTACTGTTGGTTTTTGTATTTACTTTTGCTATAGTGTATCTAATGTTGAGATATTGTATCTATACTGTTGATGTATTTTCATCTACTGTTGCTTATTTTGTATCTACTGTTTCTTAATTTGTATCTACTGTTGCTTTATTGTATCTACTGTTGCTTTATTGTATCTGCTGTTGATCTAAAGTATCTACTGTTTCTGTATTTTATCTTTTACCAACTGTTGATGTATATTTTATGTTATGTTTTTGTATTATATCTACTGTTTAGATTTTTAGATTTGTATTTATTAAATAATATGCCATACCAGTGGTGTCACTATGGTTTGGTGTCGACCGGTGCAAAAAAAAAAGGTTGTCACCCCTTCCCCCTCCAAACATTCATCATGAGCAATGGTACACATTTCGAACGAATTTCCCTGCACTAGACCGTAGAGAATAAACTTTAAAATACTTAAAGCGATACTAAAGGTAGTATTACTGACAGTAATTTAGAACAATATGTATTACTTTCATTAAACTGTGAAACCATGTGACTAAATGCGTCCTTTTTTCGAACGTTCGCAAAATACTCAGGATTGTTCGAAGCAGCTCTAGACATTCTACATGGTGGCACCCTTGCTTCTTCTTTACATGGTGGCAGCCTTGTACTATAGCTGTGGATAATGGCACCATGTGTTACTACTCTGCATGGTGGCACCATGTGTTACTGTTCTGCATGGTGGCACCATGTGCTACTGCTCTGCATGGTAGCACCATGTGTTACTACTCTGCATGGTGGCACCATGTGTTACAGCTTTGCATGGTGGCACCATGTGTTACTGCTCTGCATGGTGGCACCATGTGTTACTGCTCTGCATGGTGGCACCATGTGTTACTGCTCTGCATGGTGGCACCATGTGTTACTGCTCTGCATGGTGGCACCATGTGTTACTGCTCTGCATGGTGGCACCATGTGTTACTGCTCTGCATGGTGGCACCATGTGTTACTGTTCTGCATGGTGGCACCATGTGCTACTGCTCTGCATGGTAGCACCATGTGTTACTACTCTGCATGGTGGCACCATGTGTTACTGCTCTGCATGGTGGCACCATGTGTTACTGCTCTGCATGGTGGCACCATGTGTTACTGCTCTGCATGGTGGCACCATGTGTTACTGCTCTGCATGGTGGCACCATGTTTTGCTGCTCTGCATGGTGGCACCATGTGCTACTGCTCTGCATGGTTACGCCATGTGCTACTGCTCTGCATGGCGGCACCATGTGTTACTGCTCTGCATGGCGGCACCATGTGTTACTGCTCTGCATGGTGGTACCATGTGCTACAGCTCTGCATGGTGGCACCATGTATTACTGCTCTGCATGGTGGCACCATGTGTTACTGCTCTGCATGGTGGCACCATGTTTTACTGCACTGCATGGTGGCACCATGTGCTACTGCTCTGCATGGTTAAGCCATGTGCTACTGCTCTGCATGGCGGCACCATGTGTTACTGCTCTGCATAGCGGCACCATGTGCTACTGCTCTGCATGGTGGTACCATGTGCTACAGCTCTGCATGGTGGCACCATGCAGTACTGCTCTGCATGGTGGCACCATGTGTTACTGCTCTGCATGGTGGCACCATGTTTTACTGCACTGCATGGTGGCACCATGTGCTACTGCTCTGCATGGTTAAGCCATGTGCTACTGCTCTGCATGGCGGCACCATGTGTTACTGCTCTGCATGGCGGCACCATGTGCTACTGCTCTGCATGGGGTACCATGTGCTACTGCTCTGCATGGTTGCGCCATGTGCTACTGCTCTGCATGGTTATAAATTTGACTATACTAAGTTTTTTTCTTCTATGAAGTTTAGAAATGTTTATGTTGTGTCACCCCGAAAAAATAGTGTCACCCGGTGGGTCCCGCAACCCCTAGTGACGCTACTGTGCCATACCAAACATATATTTTAGAAATCCATTTAATCTTTCTGTTATATTGAAATATCTTTACATCAAAATAGGTGCTATAATATGTCTACCAATCAATCATATGGGAAAAGAATGGTTGAGGCTGCTTTAATGAACCAAACAGTGAAAAATAAAGACCTCTTGAAAGGTTTGTTTTGTTTATAAAAAATTATAATAAGACCTAAACCTGTGTGTATTTTTATTACTTTTATATTTTGAAATACACTAATTATCTGATAATGAATATAATTTTGAATGTTCACGGTTTCCGTGAAAATAGTTTATCAAAAAAGCTTTCACCCACCCTTTTATCTAAATAAAGGCAAGAAGCGTTAAGTATTTATGTTCAGCAAACCAAAAGATCTGATATGAGTAATACACAACAAGTAGCTGTACCTCTGTTGGGAGATAAATCCATGTCAGATAAACAGCCAGAGGAATATATATCGCAGCCAGAAGACGTTATGACGCAGCCAGAGGAAGATATTATGCACACAGAGGAAGATATGACACATCAAAATGTAATGAAAAGTTTTAAACTTAAACACTCTATACTTTTTTCCAACGAAATTATTTATCAAAATTTAATATATATATATATATATATATATATATATATATATATATATATATAGATCAAATCTATATAAAATATACAAGACATTTTTTTTATTTTTTTAATTACTTTGATTTCAGTTCCAGTTGTACTACTCTAGTAGTAAAACAGATCAACAAGAAGTCCGTATACATAATGATTTGGGTTTAAAAAAGGATAAAAGGAACAATTGTGAATAGAGGACTGAGAAAAAGGTAATATATAACATTTTATAAGTGTTTTTTTTAATACTAGACTAGTAACAAAGTATATATATATATATATATATATATATATGCATCATAAGAGCATTACTGATTATATTATAAAAAAATGGTAATCAAAATGAAAAGTTATTCAATAGACCTCTATATACAAATGGAGAGAAAATATCAATACGACTTCATTTTTTTTTCAGAATCCAAAAAGACCATGTCCATTTTATGGAATATTTCAAAGTAATTTATCCCGCCACCTGAGACTGATTCACAAAAATGAGACGGAAGTTTTCACAGCGCTAAATTTACCTGCATCAGACAGAAATAGAATTTTCAGCAACCTACGAAAGCAAGGAATATTAAAATCAAAAATATCAGATAAACTAGCACAAAAGCCCGATAACAATATTCTTCAAGAGCGAACTAAAATTAAAGATGTGTGCACCTTATGCAGAGAATGTGGTGGATTCTATAGCAAAAAAACCATCCACAAGCACAGAAGAAAATGTGCACAAAATGAATACAGCTGCAGCTTGAAGTTGAATTTTGCAACAACAGTCGCCTCTATATCTGCTAGTTTTGACAGCCAAGTTATAAGCAAGTTATCCAGTGACGTTGTTGGGAACTACATAAGAAGTGATTTACATATTCTACTGTTTGGTGAGCACGAATTTAAAAAAAAACGTCAAAGGTGAACGATTAAAAACGATTCGACATAAATTGAGGTTCCTGTCCAAGCTTGTTCTGAAAACGAGGCACATATTAAAAAATGAAAAATTAAATTCTGCTGACATTTTAAGTCGGTCGAATTTCACAGCATTGGAAAAAAGTTTACAAGAACTATCAGAGGATGAAGCTGGTGAACTTAAAGCAGGGCCCAAACTAACAGCAAGTTTCATCATTAAAAATTTTGCTAATTTCCTAGCGGTCTTTACATCACGAAGGACGATACGAATAAATTTAAAGAAACAGAATGTTTTCTGAAGTTACTACAATTTAGATGGTCTGACATAAACTACGCCGCAGAGAAGAAAATTCGTCTGTCCAAGTCGGAAAAGCTTCGTAGGCCTAATGAACTCCCCGATGAAGACGACGTTTTGAGATTGAGAGACTTCACATTTACAGAGATAGAAACACTGGTCCAAGATCAGTCCACTAAATACTCTTTCAATGACTTTGTTAAATTGAGAAACTTAATTTTATGCCGACTGACCTTATTTAACGCAAGACGAGGTGGTGAGCCTGCCAGACTTCTTTTAAAAGAATACTGGGAAGGAAAATCAGATGCTTGGATTGATAATCAGCGTTTGGACCATATTAGAGATCCTTTAAATAGAGAGTTGATAAACACATATAAAATAACTTATCAAGCTGGCAAAGGGCATAAAAAACTTGTACCTATATTGATACCAAAGAACCTAATTCCCGCGATAGATCTCCTAATACACACAAGAAAAGAGTTTGGTATACCAGAACACAATACATTTTTATTTCCGACGGCCAAGTCAGAAACCTATGTTCAAGGATGGTCGGCTGTTAAATACTGTGTTGACAGTATAGCTGACAAATTAAAAAAACCACATCTCCTAATTGCAGATAAATTCAGGCATAGGGCATCAACACTATATGCTCAACTTGATGTCCCAATTGAAAGGCGGCAGTATTTTTATTCACACATGGGCCACAGTGAGGATATCAACAAACACGTTTACCAGGCTCCACTTGCTACTCAACAAATTATTCACGTAGGTGGATTCTTACATAAGTTGGATACAGGCAGCTTGCTGGTTCTCCAAGGTAAATTAGACATTTTAACGTATAAATTTTAATGTAGTTTTTGCATTTAATGACATTTTACTTTTATAATGAAAAATAATTATTTTATATATTATCAAATAGTGATCTATAATCCAGTTTTTACTCTCTACAGCTAGCACTACTGAAATAGCAAATGACGAACTGTCAAAAAATACATTAGCGGCTACTGAAATGACAAATAGTGAGCTTGAAAACGGCCATTTGATGTGATATAAACAAATCTCATACAAGTGAGTTGAAACTAGCTTCTAACGGATTATTTTAAATCTTTTAGACTTTATTCTAAATTGCATAGCATTTTAATAACCTCTTTCATGAATTTATTAACAGACAGGTTTGATGCAATCAGTGGCAGCCCTGTACAGAAATATTCACAACAAGAAAAAAGGAATGGAAAAGAAAAAAAAGGTAAGCTTATATATACATGTTGTAGCTGAAATTTGTGAACTACCAGTAATTTAATATTTTTAAAGATCATAACAATGATAATGTTTGACACATTTAAAGCTTCAAATCTATAACTGCTCTACATATTTTTTATTCGACAGCAAGATCGTATGTAAACTGGAAAGAAGATGAGTCATAAATAGTGATGTCATTTTTTCAAAGCTACATTAAAATAATCTACCCGGTGCAAAAGGCTCACTGCCAGGTAAAAAAACATTTAAAATGATTTATTATTAAACTGTACACACTTGACTATTCTACTATAAATGTCGTGGATTGGTGATCTGCTTAACTTAAAATATGTTAGACTTTTTATAAGCATGTATTATTAATTCAACTAAACCTCCAGCCTAACAATAACTCTATAGTCTCTCTATAAAAACACACTTACTTTTTTTTCATTTTTAGTTAACACTAGCTTTTAACAGATGTTTTAAATTGTTAAATTGTATCACAAAGTAAAGTGTTTATTATAATATTGTTTTCAGTTCGTTTTAAAAATGTGTTTTATTTTTCAGGAAAGAAGGAAATTCAGGAGTTTCTAAGAACACATGAAATACTTTCAGAGGTATCAGAAGAGCAAAAAATTCAAACCATTAAATCAAAAGTATTCAACGAGCGCCAAAAAATAAGAAGACTATTGGAATAAAAAGAAACAATGAAAATATATTTCTTTTTAGGCTAGACTCATTTTATTTTTAAATACCATTAATTCATTTCTATTTTTTTTTCGCTAATAAATGACGATACTGCAAAAACCCTCGCTTTTGTGATTTTGTTTATAATTTTGTTTTTGAAAGTTCGTATTTTTAAGGGTAAAATTTCTAAAATGTGCTGACCCATAAACTCTCCACACCTTGCTGTAGATTTGATACAAAGCAAGAGATTGGACAATCTGGACACTTGCCTTGAGATTTTGAGATAAGATATCAGGACAGTTGGGGGAGGAGCCAAATATGGTCGGAAACTTGGGAGGAGTTTCTGGATGATGTAATTCAAATTTATCAGCGTTTCTCGCTCCATTCAATTTATTAAACTTGCAAGTCTTCATTTGATAGTTTTCTACAATAAGATGGCATAACATTAGAGCATATCTTATATAAATTCATTGACTCATCAATGCTAATTACGGATTCCAACTTTCAAAGGTCATTTTAGGACAATCGTAAGTAAACAAATCCCTGATGGTCAAATGGGTGTATACATTGAAGGCTCCACGTTTCTATTGGTACATTACAGACAGATATACACGTATAGCTAATGTAAGAATTATATATATTGTGCTGACGTGAAATTTTTATTAACAATCGTCACTGCAATAACAATAAACGTTTTAGTGTAAGGTCTTTATAATTCGTATACTATAACATTATAAGATATAGATGTTGCATAATGTATGAAGTAACATAAATTACTTAATATGGTTTTTAATAAAGTTATTTCTCCTCACTCGTAACATAAGTCGAAGCATAAGTGATATTTTTCGCTAAACAAATCGTATTTGTCGCCCAATGGACGATTAGACGTGAGACGTCAGTTAGGAGACATATATGTGTCCCCCAAAGTCGCACATATATCAGATTAACAAAAAGTCTTAAAAAAGTATTTAAACTGATTTTTTTTTATTATGTTATATAAATAAATTCCTTATTAAACATTCCTTGAAAGTTAAAAAAATTCAATAATAGATTAAAAAGTAGGCCTATACTTGAAATAAAGTGTACAATTAGTAATACAAATTATTAAAACTAATGTTAAATTAAGTTTTTTTTTAATTAAAAACAATATTTAAATAATTGCTTTAATGTCAATGAATGCGTCTAGGGAAAAAAAATTACAAAATATTTCAAAATAGCTGAGTTAAACGACTTTTAGCAACGTGTTCTCCAAAGTATGTTTGAAGCCGTGTCCCCCGAGTGACAGTAAAAACGTATATCTTTTAATATGAACTTTTTTTTCAAATTGAAACTTGAATCTTAAAGTAGACATCAAATACGTTATAAAAAGTCTTTTAAAACTTTACATTGATAGGATATTAATATTTTACAGCGTTTCCTAAAATGTCCCCCGATGGTATCAAATCTGAGCCTGTCCCCCAAAGTTAGAAAAAGGAATATATATATATACCTATAAGAGGCATTTGCTGTCTGTCTGTCTGTCTGTCTGTTCCCTTATAACTCAAGATCCAGATAACCAAATAAAGTGAAATTTGTTACACATACACATAATTATATGGGGAAGGTTATAGGACAGGTTTCGTTTCATCTCCATGGGTAGTTTAATTGTAATTATTTTTTTTTTATTTTAATATTTTACTATATTAAAGTAATCTCGGCGGCGCCATAAATAAAATTCCTCTGTGACGTCATTTCCCGATTCGAATAGAACTTGCGCGCTGGTGCTGTATTGTGCCTTTGTGATGCAAAGAATTATTGTTGTTTTTTCATGGTCCCTGATTTGAACAGTTTGAGGAAGATAAAGGAATGAAGAAGGATTTTAGAAGAAGTGTGAAGCCATAATAATAAGTATATATATATATATATATATATATATATATATATATATATATATATAGAGAGAGAGAGAGAGAGAGAGAAGAGAGAGAGAGAGAGGGAGAGAGAGGGAATGAGGGAGGAAGGAAGGGGGAGAGGGGGAGGGAGAGAGAGGTGGAAAGGGGAGGGAGGGAGAAAGGAGGGAGAGAGGGGTTAGGGAGGGAGATAGGGGAGGGAAGGAGAGAGGGAGGATGGACTTTGGGAGAGAAGGAGGGGGAGAGGGGAGAGAGGGAGGGAGAGGGAGGGATGAAAAGGGAGAGAGGGGGAGGGAGGGAGAGAGAGAGGAAGGGAGAGAATACTAGTTGCAAGTACCCGGCTTTGCCCGGGTTTAAAATAAGGCTTTCTGTTTACCTTCTGTTTTCTCCCTACCCCCTCTCCCCTCCCTTCCTTTCTCTCTCCCTTCCTTTCTCTCTCCATCTCCCCCTACTCCCTCTCCCATCTCCCTCTCTCCCCATCTCCCTCTCTCCACCTCCTTTTCTCCCCCCTGTCCATCCCCATCCCTCCTCTACCCCCCTCCTTCCCTCCCTCCTACCCTCCTTTCCTCTCTCTCTCTCCTCCTGCACCCTCTCTCTCTCTCTCTCATTATCTCTCTACCTCCCTCTCCCTCTCTCTCTTTTTCTCTCTCTCTCTCTTTCTCTCTCTCTTTATATATATATATATATATATATATATATATATATATATATACTTTTTATTATGGCTTCACACTTCTTCTAAAAATCCTTCTTCATTCCTTTATCTTCCTCAAACTGTACAAATCAGGGAGCATGAAAAAACAACAATTCTTTGCATCACAAAGGCACAATACAGCACCAGCGCGCAAGTTCTATTCGAATCGGGAAATGACGTCACAGAGGAATTTTATTTATGGCGCCGTCGAGATTACTTTGATATAGTAAAATACTAAAATAAAAAAAAATAATTACAATTAAACTACCCATCGAGATGAAACGAAACCTGTCCTATAACCTTCCCCATGTAATTATGTGTATGTGTAACAAATTTCACATTATTTGGTTATCTGGATCTTGAAGTTATAAGGGAACAGACTGTGAAGACAGACTGAACTAGACAGCAAATTCCTCTTATAGGTATAGAGATCAAAAAACAAAAGACAACAACTGCTCCCTAACAAACATATAATTTTTTTTTTTGATTATAAAAAACTGTTTTGTGTCATCCATAAAAAAAAAACAAAAAAAAAAATTTAACAATACATACATAATCTAAATGCATTGGGGTACCAAAAATATTCAAATGTAGTCAACGAGATATTTTACTGTTCAAAGTAGTATAGTTACATGTAGTTTAATTACATGTAGTACAGTTACATCTAGTATAGTTACAAGTAGTATAGTTACATGTAGTATACTTACATGTAGTATAGTTACATCCAGTATAGTTACATCTAGTATAGTTACATCTAGTATATTTGCATGTAGTATGGTTACATCTAGTATAGTTACAAGTAGTATAGTTATATGTAGTATAGTTAAATGTAGTATACACACGAGAACAGCGGGCTTTACATTTCACCATGTACAGTTTGATGTGAAAGAACAATTTTATTTCCTTATTGATCTAATTCACTTGCTGCATTAAGATTTGATGTAAAGTTACTTTAGCAATGTGACTTTTTATTCTACTTTCTTTATAAGACTATGAGTTGGGTCTACTTTCTTCATAAGACCATGAGTTGGGTCTACTTTCTTCATAAGACCATGAGTTGGGTCTACTTTCTTCATAAGACCATGAGTTGGGTCTACTTTCTTCATAAGACAATGAGTTGGGTCTACTTTCTTTATAAGACCATGAGTTGGGTCTACTTTCTTCATAAGACCATGAGTTGGGTCGACTTTCTTCATAAGACCATGAGTTGGGTCTACTTTCTTCATAAGACTATGAGTTGGGTCTACTTTCTTCATAAGATCATGAGTTGGGTCTACTTTCTTCATAAGACCATGAGTTGGGTCGAATTTCTTCATAAGATCATGAGTTGGGTCTACTTTCTTCATAAGACCATGAGTTGGGTCGACTTTCTACATAAGATCATGAGTTGGGTCTACTTTCTTCATAAGATCATGAGTTGGGTCTACTTTCTTCATAAGACCATGAGTTGGGTCTACTTTCTTCATAAGACCATGAGTTGGGTCTACTTTCTTCATAAGACCATGAGTTGGGTCTACTTTCTTCATAACACCATGAGTTGGATCTACTTTCTTCATAAGACCATGAGTTGGGTCTACTTTCTTCATAAGACCATGAGTTGGGTCTACTTTCTTCATAAGACCATGAGTTGGGTCTACTTTCTTCATAAGACCATGATTTGGGTCTACTTTCTTCATAAGACCATGAGTTGGGTCTACTTTCTTCATAAGATCATGAGTTGGGTCTACTTTCTTCATAACACCATGAGTTGGGTCTACTTTCTTCATAAGACCATGAGTTGGGTCTACTTTCTTCATAAGACTATGAGTTGGGTCTACTTTCTTCATAAGACCATGAGTTGGATCTACTTTCTTCATAAGACCATGAGTTGGGTCTACTTTCTTCATAAGACCATGAGTTGGGTCTACTTTCTTCATAAGACCATGAGTTGGGTCTACTTTCTTCATAAGACCATGATTTGGGTCTACTTTCTTCATAAGACCATGAGTTGGGTCTACTTTCTTCATAAGATCATGAGTTGGGTCTACTTTCTTCATAAGATCATGAGTTGGGTCTACTTTCTTCATAAGATCATGAGTTGGGTCTACTTTCTTCATAAGACCATGAGTTGGGTCTACTTTCTTCATAAGACCATGAGTTGGGTCTACTTTCTTCATAAGACCATGAGTTGGGTCTACTTTCTTCATAAGATCATGAGTTGGGTCTACTTTCTTCATAAGACCATGAGTTGGGTCTACTTTCTTCATAAGACAATGAGTTGGTTGAATATTCAGTTTTGAATACTGTATAACCAATGTTGTTCCCATTGGTTCCAAGTCAACCAAATTAAAAAAAAAAAAAAAAAAACAATAAAAGATCACCTTATAGTTTCACTGTGAACATCTACGTCATTGGGTCTATATCATTAGAACTAACATTAGGTCTATATTGTTTCATCATTTAGTTTTGTTAGGGGCCATCCATAAAAGACGTCCACCAATTTTTTGCTATTTTTTACCCCCCCTCCCCCCTTGTCTACATTTGTCCACTTTTGACTGGACCCCCCCCCCCCAGTTGTTGACGTCCAAAACATTAAATTTACCGAACATGAACTAATGAATATTTCAAAATTTTAATTTGGGAGAATGTAAACAATATAAAGAGTACATATTTACAAACATAATTCTAAATATGAAAAAAATTACTGTTTAAAAACATTTTATTGACTTATAATTAAAAAATGCAAAGAATTAAACCACAATTATTCAGCGGGATTGAAATTCCGATTGCAGCCATTCAAACATATTTCGTAAGATGACTACATCTGTTGGTGAATTTTAAATTTCTGGTTCAATCTCCTTGACTGATACTTCTGCCTCATCATGTTCACAAACAGGAATATTGTAATGGACGACCTTATGTTTTTTCATTGCCACCTGTGATGGGAAGTATTTGCCGCAGAAACACATTCGCTTGGGAATTTTTCCAGCCACTGATGGACAATAGAGATCAAAAGGCATGCTACTGTAACTGTGATCGGGCTCCAGACCAATCAGTGCAAGCCTCTGAAACAGTGATCCATAAGTACCACTACTACTCCCGATAGCTGCAGCCATGACGCCTGCTTCATAACTAACAAAAGGTACAATTGCTGGAATGAAACGTTTGGGAAATAGTTCATTATAGTTGGTTCGTCTTGCTCCACATCATGTTACATCATTACATTTGATGATCTGCAGAAAATATTGAGACTGTTGGACATGATTCCAACACCAATTCACAGAGGAAGAAATGTGCTTGTGCTGCTTGGTTCAACATACTGTGCATGCAAATCATAGCCATCAATGACAGCCTGACTCCAAACTTCAGCGAGTATTTCTCCAGCCTTTTTAAAGTTAGCTTTTTCCAGGTTTTGGTCTATAGTTTTACCATTAGCATCCAAATGGGACCCAAAATAATCATGATGAAGAATGAGGCCTGACAGGTCATGGGACAATTGGGCCATTCGTCGTTCTACCGCGTTGTAGGCACTGTGACCCGGGCATGACAGGCTATAAAAAAAAGCATCAAGATTCTGCTTGGTAAACAATTTATATACAGCATTCAAAGTTTTTGGACAACGTGGGTTCTCGTCTGGGCCTCCGTCAACAGTAATAATAACTATAGGCTTTACTAATTCACCATTTGTACATGCCACATTCTTGAAAATATCCTGAGAGACAAGTACATCAAAATCCGCAACATGTGAGGCAGCAGTACTGGAGTCATGTTCACCATTCCTTATTGATATAGATGTTGGTCCAGAATAGGTCACACTGCCATCCTTGATAATACATGCAGCATAAACTGAAGGTATTGGTTTATGCCTTGTTGTGTACAGGATCTTATCGGGGCGTTAATTTTACGTCGTCACTACGTCACGTGTGTCAGTACTCTGACCCTAAGAACAACACACACTCTAATACACAGTAGCACAATACTTAAAATATCCAAATCAGGAAAACAAACAAGGTATCCTTCAATATACATGAAACTGAATCATCACAAGAATACAATAGTCCCGACAACTCATGTGGACATCCACAGCCTAACTTCTACAAGCGACTCCCCCTGGCTGTGACACTTCAACTACTGACCACTGTCCCACACAAGACTACTGGCTAGTTCGTGTTAACTAGTTCCGGTCTCCTACCGTGAACTCCTTTTACGATTAAAGCACGCCATGCCCTTTAACCCGTCAGCTGACCTAACACAGCTCTCATAACTAGTACACGACAATCCCCCATACAATATCCTAACCAATGCACAACAACCTATCTGCCACAACCCAATCATTGTCAGGCAAATGGATACGATATTCCAGATGCATTAGAAGTGGTGCCTGTTTTTGATGCAGCTGGAAGGCCCAAAGGAACTCTAGCCTTGTCGTCCTGGCTAAGAAAGAATGTGCACTGACTGCCCATCAATGCTGCCACATTTTTTTTTTATTGTAAAGAGCGATAATAAAATTAGTTAAAATAAAAATGAACAATAAAGAAAATAAAATTTGAAATTAAAAATATTTACATAAGAAAAAAACCCCTTTCGTGCCGACACTACAGTCGCCATTTTGTCTGTTTCGTTTTAACAACATGTATCTGTCGGCATACTTCTGACAACTTTTAAATAAGAAAACGGCTTCCAATTTCTATAACTCTTTTGTCATTAAACTGGAATTTTTTGCAGTAAATTTATACAAAAACACTACATTGTGGACATTCACTCTTTCCTGAACCCCCTCCCCCCATGTCCACTTTAGTCCACTTTTTGCTGAACCCCCTCCCCCCTTTGTGTGGACGTCTTTTATGGATGGCCCCTTAGTTTACATAACAATCCCTAGTTTCTTGCTCTGTTCCAAGATGATTGTGTAATTACTGCCGACAAGTTGGTAAAGAAATTTAATAATTGAGAATTATAGAAGTAGACTGTGACGTAAGTGGAGTTATTAATGTGTGCATGTTAGAGATATAAATACAGCTGGATTGGGACATATTAGTAAACAGATGAAAAGTCAAGAGGTAAATAGTCGAGACAGGGTTTGGAGTAGAGAAAGGTTTAGTTTTGAAAAGCTCACCGTGACCTACGATGGAGTCTATAAAATCAAGATAAAGGAAGTGACATGATATGCAATATAGTTTTCTGATAAAGTCTATGATCTATTTATATCGTCTTCCAAATCAACTTTTTTTAAATTATGTGACTTCGTATGTAGCTAATTCAAGTTAATTTTTGGTTCAATTCATTGTATTTCATCGAGAAAAAATGAAATGTAACGATTTGTTGTATGTGTGTGTTTTTAGCTGTTGCAATTTGTCTAAAGGACCAGTCGCTGTTGTGGCAATCGATCTTTTAATACAGTCTCTTTATTGCGGTCGCTATTGTGTCAATCGCTGTTTTAACAGTCGCTATTATGAGCCTGAGAAGGTTTTTGAGCCTAACAACAACAGCAGAAATGATTTAAAAAAAGGTCGCATGCAGAGCATATGAATATAATCTGTATATGAGCTTATACAATTTTATTCGACTTATAAAAGAATGTTCTAACTAGATCAACCAGAAAAGTGACATTAATCGGCCAATGTATGATATAATATATAACCTTGTTACAGATAGGAAAAACTAATGCTGCAAGTAACTGAGACAATTTGTAATGAATTAATAATATACGCATCTGTTGTAATTAGTTTTCTGATTTAAAAAGAACATAAAACTGATAATCTTTAAAGTAGACCCTTAATGATATCGCATTAACTTCACCGCTTTTCGTCGTTAACAACTGTTTACACACAATAATGACGTGTATATAGGTGTCCATAGATTCTGCTTCCAGCAAATGCGACGCTTGAATAAATACTAACACGATTCTCTGGGTATTAAAAAACAATGATACTTCTAGCAACTGACATTTTACCCATGTCATTTTGTGAACAACACAATACGTACTAGGCACAAAAGGTTAAATAATTATTACTGATCTAAATTGGTGACTTAACAAGCAGCCAAATGTGAGATAACTTTATAAATACATAAATAAAAATTAAAAAAAAAATATAAGGTAAAAAAGTGTTTTAAATTATTCTTTCTATCAAATGAAATAAAAAAAAATACAATTTAGTATCAGTTAAAAAAGCATCGCGGAAAATGATGCATAGAATATATCTGTCTCAGTAACCTATGTATATAAAAGACTTGTGTAGTTAGAATCACGGCAAGCAGCCTTTTCTTCCTCAACTTAAAGTCGGATACCAATTAAAGGCCTGCCTGACCTGAAATAAATCTCAAAGTTATCACAAGGGCTCTGACCCCGGGACCCCTTTTTTCTTCATATATCGAGGTTATTCTTTAACTATTCACTAAATTAGTTACATTCTTTGTATTATAATTAGTTAGATTATTTTGACATTACACAGATAAAACATATATTTTTTTTAAATACTTAATATTAGATCTGCTGTACGATTAAACAAGATTAATTGAAATTTAACGATTGATTAAAATTTGTATCGCAAACTAACACACATTTTAATATAGTAGTTTATGTTTTGTATGTAAACAAGTATGTCACTGAAAATTTGACATTAATTACCAAAGGAGGGGAGTGACTTTAATTTATTCAATTTATTGATGTAATTGGCACTAGAGGCTTTGATTCTTTTAAAGTTCCAGTTATAGTACTGAACGTAACTTACTAGAAACATGCTAGTTCAGTAGTTTACATTTTATTTTTCTATTTTATTATTCTCTTATTAACTATGTATTACGGTATATGTTTGATAGGCTAAACGATAATTTATATAAATACATGTATGATCTGATGAATTATTTTCATTATTTTAGTACATCTTAATAAAGGCATATATGTTAATCGTCTCTTTTATGATAGACTCACTAGTAAGAAATAACCAACTGTACCAAATTATTTATCATCTAAACGAAAATTCCAATGACGGTAATATCTAGATATTGTGGTAACTCAATATATGTAAATGAAAAAAAAAATCCTATGTGGCATTTACGATATACTAGGCTTACGTAATTTTTTTTTCTATGAAAAGCGTAAACAATTACCACCTTATGAAAAATTGTACAAATGGTTTTAGTAAACTTCAGCAATGTCTTTAAGAACATTATTTTATTTATATTAAGTAGTTTATAAGAAAAAAATTGCAAAAAATTAATAATACTGAAGTTAAAAATAATTATTCTTTCATTCATTTAAACGATATTTTTTAAAACATTTTTAATATGTATTATTTGAAAGGCAGTTGTAATAAATTTGTTTCAAAAAAAGGTGTTCGTTAAGTTAAATAATTTTTTTGAAAAATGTAAAGGTCCTCAACAAAAAAAAAAATATTGATTTTATTAAGTTTTAAAAATTAACATTGAGAAATGTTCATTTTAATTTAACATCACTCAAGCGTCAAGTATTTTTTCGTAGTGGTGTCATTAGTTGTCATTAGTTCAGTGCATATGTGTATACACTGCTTAGCATTAAGTATAAGACAAACAAACGGTTGGGATTACATATTTCATACTGTATATTGAATGTATAATTTGTATTCAGGTTCAATTGAATATGAATCAATAAACCGTAAAACACATATATCTAATATACGTTCTTTACTGTTTTGTTTAAAAATAGATTACACAATTATTTCTTATTGATTATAAAATACTAGTTGCAAGTACCCGGCTTTGCCCGGGTTTAAAAAAAGGCTTTCTGTTTACCTTCTGTTTTCTCCCTACCCCCTCTCTCCCTTCCTCTCTCTCTCCCTCCCTCCCTCCCCCTCTCTCCCTTTCCCTCCCTCCCTCTCCCTCCCTCTCTCCCATCTCTCTCCCATCTCCCTCTCTCCCCCTCTCCCCCTCCTTCTCTCCCAACGTCCATCCTCCCTCTCTCCCTTCCCTCCCCTAACTCCTCCCTCTCTCCCCTCTCCCCCTCCTTCTCTCCCAACGTCCATCCTCCCTCTCTCCTTCCCTCCCTAACTCCTCCCTCCCTCCCCTTTCCACCTCTCTCTCTCTATATATATATACTTATTATTATGGCTTCACACTTCTTCTAAAATCCTTCTTCATTCCTTTATCTTCCTCAAACTATACAAATCAGAGAGCATGAAAAAACATCAACAATTCTTTGCATCACAAAGGCACAATACAGCACCAGCGCGCAAGTTCTATTCGAACATCGGGAAATGACGTCACAGAGGAATTTTATTTATTTATTTAATTACAATTAAACTACCCATCGAGATGAAACGAAACCTGTCCTATAACCTTCCCCATGTAATTATGTGTATGTGTAACAAATTTCACATTATTTGGTTATCTGGATCTTGAGTTATAAGGGAACAGACAGACAGACAGACAGACAGACAGACAGCAAATGCCTCTTATAGGTATAGAGATACATTATCATCAAGCACAGTTCATTAGGCTGTCAAGCATGGTGAGACATATTTGACAACCGAAAACATTTGGGCCAAAATCTTTCTTAGTAGTTACATGAAGTTTTTTTATCCTCTAAAACAATTTTATTTACATTTTTATTTCTTAAACAATTCAAATAAATGAGTGCTTACGTGCTCTCTGCATTAAACAAGAAGTTGCTGGCTTTGATTTTTTTTGGGAAACTTTCAATTTAGATCCATGTATTGGTAAGGTTTCCAAGTCCTAATTTGGTAACTAAAATTTATAAGTTACATAAGTTATCGGTTCGTAATGAGTTTTTGGACTGAACTGTATTATATGGCAGAGATGTAATAAGTGACATCAATACAAGCAATGCATTAATCTTGAATAAAAAATCCACTTGATATGTATCTCATCTTTTAAATAACCATATCAAATCATATTGCTGAAATGACAAAGTCTGAATTGCATAAGCTTTTATACATGAAAATTTGCAAATAATTATACTTTATGTTGTTTTACTTTTAATTATAAGAAAGCGACTTGAAGAATTTTTTTGTTTATTTTATTCATTTGCCCATACATATCATTTCTATAAAATGCATCCCAAAACAAAGACATCTTCGTAAAAAAAATAATCATTTAAAAAAGTAAGGCAGGTCAAACAGCTATTTAAATCCAACTTTAATAAAACAGAAAAAAATATTCTTGACTACAGAATTGTAGAAATTTAATCCATAAAATCTTAAAACACATTCATGTCCGACACAGTCATGTCCCACACAATCATGTCACACACAGTCATGTCCCACACAATCATGTCACACACAGTCATGTCCCACAATCATGTCACACACAGTCATGTCCCACACAATCATGTCACACACAGCCATGTCCCAAAAAGTCATGTCTACAAAAGAATGTCCACAGAGACAGTCCAACAAAGTCATCTCCACCACAGTCAAATCCAACTCAGTCATATCCATATAAACATGTCCAACACAGTCATGTCCCACAAAATCATGTTCCACAGATCATGTGCAACACAGTCATGTCACACATAGTCATGTACAATACATTCATGTCCAACATAGTCATATCCAACACAGTCATGTCACACATTGTCATGTACAATACATTCTTGTCCTACATAGTCATATCCAACACAGTCATGCAACACACAGTCATGTCCAATACATTCATGTCCTACACAGTCATATCCAACAAGTCATGTTCAACACAGTCATGACATTCACAGTCATATCCGACAAGTCATATCCAACACAGGCATGAGACACACAGTCATATCCAATTAGTTTTGTCCCACACAGTTATTTTCTACACAAAGTCATGTCCGAAAACACCAAGTCCAACACAAACAGTCATATCCCACTCAGTCATAGCAATATAAACATGTCGAACACACCCATGCCCCATATTGTCATGTCCAAAACAGACATTTCCCACAAAGTCAAGTCCAACACAGTCATGTCCAACACAGTGATGTCACAAACAGTCATGATCACACATTCAAGTAAAACCAAGACATTTTTCACACAGTCATTCCCCAAAAAATCATGTCCCACACAGACAAGTCTAACAAAGTCATGCCTAGCGCAGACAGTCCACTAATATCATGTCCAACACAGTCATGTACCACTCAGTCATATCCGTACAAATATGTTCAAAACAATAATGTCCCTTTGCGTAAAATCACACACAGTCATGTCCAATACATACAAGTCCTAAACAGTCAAATACAACATAGTATTGGCTCACACAGTCATATCCAAAAAGTCATGTCAAATAAAGTTATGTCTCATGCATTAATTTCCAACACAGCCCACTGCTATACAATCATGTCACACACAGTCATGTCCATCAAAATCATGTCATACACAGTTGTATCCAACAAAGTCATGCCCCACACAGTCGTGTCCCAAAAAGTCATATCAGGCAAATATGTCCAACATGTCATGTCCAACACAGTCATGTCCCAAACAATCATGTCCCACACAGTCATGTCTTACAAAATCATGTCTAGAGCAGAAAGTCCACCAAATTTAATCCCAATACAATCATGTCCAACACAGCTATGTCCCAAATTGTCATGTCCAACACAATCATGTCTCACACAGTCATGTCACAATGGTAAAAGATATTTACTCAAACTTAAATCAACATTCCACATTCAATCAAAGTTTACGACGACGTATGTTTGACCTGATTGTATGATATGATTTCATAATATATTAGAATGTGTAACAAAGCTATCTAAACGCGAATTGGCGCTTCCTGGTAATACTGATTTTGTCCCCGTTTTGTCTGTCTGTCTGTCCGTCATCACCCTAGATCTCAACAACCATAAGTCCTAGACTCATGATGTATATATCATTTTGTAGGTCTTGGCCTGCCAAGAAATGACTTTGGTCCATTTTGCGATCTGACCTCTGAAGGCCGAAAAAAGGGGGCGTATTAAGTACCGTTTTTTACAATATAAGCTATATTAACAAAGGAGCGCCCTATATCTAAGCAACCATAAGTCCTAGACCCATGTTGTATATATGATTTTGTAGGTCTTGGCCTGCCAAGTGTACATCAAAAGTCCAATTCGCGATCTGACCTCTGAGGGCCGAAAAAAGGGGGCGTTTTAAGTACCATTTTCGCTAATATTTTAAATATAAATAATAAAAAGCTAATCAAAGGGGCGCAATCATTATTTATTTTTGTAACAGTTATTCAACATGATTACTTCCCTCTCTATTTATCAAAATTCAGCAAAATATATGGCTGTCACCCAGGAAAAAATACGGAATTCATCCGGCGAAACCGAAAATGCTATAAAATGTCCATTGTCCGAAAAGGAAAAGACTTAAATTGCCTGTTTTTTTTTTTATATGGAATTTTTTTTTATAAACGAACCTACGTAAAAAAAAACATTTATGAAGCAAATACACATCTTGAATTTAATAATCTTAATTTAATACTTACAAAAATATTTCAGCTTGTATAAACAAACTCAAAATGTATAAACGTAATTTGATACGAATAGAAAACTTTTAGTGTCGACATTTAAACAAATGATATTCAAGAAAAAACTCGACATTAAGATACTTAGTCTCGACACTAAGGTTTGAACCTGAGATACATAGTCTCGACATTAAGACTAAGACCTGAGATACATAGTCTCGATATTAAGACTGGAACCTGAGATACATAGTCTCGACATTAAGACTGGAACCTGAGATACATAGTCTCGAAATTAAGGCTTGGACCTGAGATACATAGTCTCGACATTAAGACTAAGACCTGAGATACATATTCTCGACATTAAGACTTTACTCTGAGATACTTAGTCCCGACATTAAGACTTGAACCTGGGTTACATAGTCTCGACATTAAGACTGGAACCTGGGTTATATAGTCTCGACATTAAGACTTGAACCTGGGTTACATAGTCTCGACATTAAGACTTGAACCTGGGATACATAGTCTCGACATTAAGACTTTAATCTGAGATACATAGACTCGACATTAAGGTTTGAACCTGGGATACATAGTCTCGACATTAAGACTTGAACCTGAGATATATAGTCTCGACGATATGGTATTAATCTGAGATACACACTCATGTTAAAGTGTGTTAACTTAAGGATCTAATTTTTAGATGCGGAATTTAAACTTGTGTGTTGTCAATGGGAATATTTTGCTACTTCTCAAACGCTACCATAGAAAGTATTCCAACAATTTTATAGTACTTACAATGATGTAATAAGAAAAATATACTTTTAAGATACTAACGTATTCCTCTACTCATTTTCTTTGTTAAAAATGAATTTATTTACGTGACTTTTTTTTTCAAAAATATATGTAAAATTGAATCAGCATGTATAACAGTAATATAAAAATGTCTGAAAACTAATTGCTGATTTTTTTTTTAAGTGGTGCCATTTAGGAATTCACGAATTTTTTATGACGTACAACTATACACTTCTCGACATAATATATATAATAGAACATATATCATATTTTGACATTTAAAATTTTTGTTTGTATATTGAATATTCTGATCATAATAAAAGGAACATGCTCATTGGACCATGAGCATTCGTGTTGTACATAGAATGTGTCAAGATAAAAGACACGCGGTAGTCTCAATAGAATATTTAGCGATAGACCGTATAAAGAATAGACTCAAAATCAGTAATGCATGTTTCAAATATAAATATTGTTTTATTCATTCGGTTAAAATAATAAATTACAAAACTTTGTCTAATTGATGTCAAAAAATATTGTATAAATACCCTATTGATGGCCTGGTGATTTAATCATAGTTTTTTTTTTCAATCTTATTTGTATTCTAACTATGGTTACGACCTACATATGTCAGTGTATGCTATTTAAACTAATGACTAGACTGTAGCGCACTGAGAAGCATTTTCCAGTTCAACATCAACTCTGATAGAACTTTATTAAAATGTTTAGACAACCATCTCCATATCTCTGTGATGTATAT
>JAGDYQ010000031.1:724440-914440 GCA_021962125.1 Bulinus truncatus | reverse complement strand
GCCAGTCATGCTTCTCTCTGCATGGAACCGAGTAATTTTTTTTTTTTTTAATGTGAAGTTTATTTATTACAAAAAAAAAAGTTCCACTGGTTTGTTTAATTAGAAAAAAAAAATTAATTAATTGCAGTAACGTTTTTTTTTGGTGCGATATCTTTTTGACACATGTGATGCTATTAAGTGCAATGCAATCTAATCTATTGTTTATGATTATACCAGTGTTGATAAGTTCAAGTACACATGTATATGTACATATTAAAAAGTATATATATATATATATATACACACACACACATGTTTCTATCTGTATATAAGTATTGCTCAGGTTACTGTAAGTTCAATCATATTAAAATATATAAGTTTGTACCATTCAATAATGTTACAGTTGTGTTTGTTATTTTTACATCAATGTGTTCACTTTACCGCTTTAAAATTTCCTTAATATTTCATCTCAATAACATACAAGAAAAAATGAAACAATTTTTCAGACATTCATTTCAAACGTTTACAAAATGACATTAGTTGGTTCTAAGAGTAAAGTTTTACATTCAAAGTTGCCTTTAAATTTTATTATCAAATTAATTTGACCAATAAAACCCTAACGTTAAGCTAAATGTTTTAAACAATTTATTTTTTTCATATGAATTTGAATTTTAGTTCCACCGACATCATTAACAACCTCAGAAACTACAACAGCCTCAACAACCTCAGAAACCACAACAGTCTCAACAACCTCAGATACTACAACTTCATCGACAATGCCAAGTAGTAGAGCAGAAAATTTAACAGCAACTAAAAGTGTTGTGACAAGTGTTGTGACTGAACAAAACAACACACCTAAAACCTGTGGAACGGCATCTCGTATAAATTGTCAGATTATTTTGATTTATGCGGCCATTTGCGCAATAGCTTTTCTTGTTAACTCACAAACTTTTTTTGTCATCTAGAAGATGGAATCTCGGCAATATTGCTAAGAAAAGATAATTATTAAGTTTTAATCGTTACCTTGTATCATATATTAGATCTCATTCTTTAAAATTATTTTATGCACAAACATTTATTTTGAGATTAAATTAATTTGAACGAAATTACACGGAATTGATTTTTTGAAAAAAAAAAACATAAGATTTCCGTATAATCCTATTGAGTTTCAATATTTAGTAATATTTCAAAGAAAATTACACAAATGACGGTATTTTTTTTAATAATGTGTTCCCCTTTTTAAATGAGGTAAAATCTCTTAAGTCCCATACACCATCCAGTGGGCGGTATTTATTGGGCCCTTCTTTCACCCAGTTCATAACCGATAGTGCATCGATGTATGTCAGGACTCTAAAATAATTTTGTTCGCACCGGCAATAGAACCAGGTAACTTCAGGTCGACAGTCGAGCGCTTTATGTTCAAATTTGATTTTCTTTTAAATTAATTTTTTTTGTTTGAACAAAACTGTGTAAAAAATTTAATGAAGTAATTCCACATCTTTAATGTGATAAACTAAATTTAATACATACTAAAATATTACTGCTTTTTAAAATAAACTCCTAATGTATTAACGTAATTTTGTACGAATTAAATGCTTTCAGTTTTCAATTTTACTTAAAAGAAATTCATGATGAAACTTGACTATAAGACTTTAATCTAAGATACACAGTATCAGCATTAAGACTTTAATCTGAGGTACATAGTCTCGACATAAAATCTTAAATCTGAGTTACATAGTCTCGACATTAAGACTTCAGTATGAGATACATAACCTAGACATTAAGACTTTAGTCTGAGATACATAATCTCAACATTAAGACTTTAGACTGAGATACGTAATCTCGACATTGAGTCTTTAATCTGAAATACATAAACTCGACATTGAGTATTTAGTCTGAAATACATAAACTCGACATTTAAAAAACATTTAATCTGAGATACATAGTCATATTTAAACGTGTTTACTTGTGAATTCAATTTTCAGATGAATTTTAACTCATGTGTTGTCATTGACAATATATTGCTACAAAAGAAAAAAAATCATACACTGATATTTTATATTTTTATTTTTGTATATTATATTCCTGTCAAAATAAAAGGATCTTCCGTATAATCAATAGAGTCATAGTAGATAATACGTACTCCAATATTATATACAATTTTATTTAGTTGGTTAAAATAGTAAATTACACAACTTTGTCCAATTGATGACAAAAATATCGAATAAATATCCTATCGATTTTCCGGCGGTTTGATAATAGTTTATTTTTATATCTTATTTATATTCTAACTATGGTCACGACCTACATTTGTCAGTAAATGCTATTAAAACAGTTGAATTGACTGTTGCACATTGAGTAGTATTTTTGAAGATTTAAAGTATAGAGCGAAATTGTTTTGTAAGTAGTGACATTATAAGTTTTATCTTCTAAAATATTGTTCATTCTTTATTTACATCTTAAAAATAAGCATTCATCTTTTAAAAGATCTAATTGATTATTCTTTTTACCTCTGACGAGATCGATTAACAATATTAGATGGTGTGTTGATATCTTGGTTTAAAAATGTATGGTCATATCTTTTAATCTTCACAATTAAGTACACATGAAATCAAAATTATCTTAATAAATAGTTTGCTGTCGGTATTAATATAAATAAAATAACGAATTAAGCTTTCTTTCAAACTATGAATGGCTTACTGCCGATGTACTGTTTAAAAACAAAAAAAAATATATGGTTTTCAATACGTAAAAACAGGTTTTTGTCTGAAATTGTATTCTGTTTTCTATTAAACCTATGCTATTAGTTCCTCAAATTCTTTCCGTCTATTATGTTTTTTTTGTCACTTATCTTAAATTGTATTCAAATTCCAAAAAAATGAGACCTATCCTTCCTCCCATCTATCTCTCGTATATATATATATATATATATATATATATATATATATATATATTTATATGTATATGCAGTACATACAGTGCGGAATCGAGTTTGAATTGTTTCTTGCAGTGGGTACAACGTTAGTAGATCTACTGACGCTGTGGTATTTGGGTTATCTTGCAGTTAATGATTTTTTTCTGGTCATGGTTAAGTTTTCCCTTATGACTCCTGTGGTAGACTTAAGGTAAAACGGTTTGGGTGAAAATTAAAGAAGGACATACAAAAAAAAATCTATAGAGCATATGGGGATCCAAGATTCTAACAGATAAACAACTTCCCCATACATTTACTTCACATATATTTTTCTTAATACATTTTCAAAACGATTGTCAAAATGTATATAACGTCATATATGATAATAGCTAAGCCCATTGTGTACTTAAATACATTATTTTACAAATTAAACTTTATATTTACTGGTAAAAAAAAGCATGACATGAAAAGGCGTCTGAAAGCCACAAGCAAGGCTAAATGTATTACCTAGAGGAATCCACATTGTTAAATTTGTCTTCGTAATTTCATACTTCTGTATGTCTCCTCATATGAACGCAAATTAATTTACAAAAGAAAATCCTTACAGGATAATATTCTTTATACTAGTTAATATTTAAAAACATTTGTCTCACTTCTTCTATTATATGTATAAAAAAATATTAAATATATTAAAATGTAACAATTCATTTTATTACATTTGTTAGAGAATTAAATTGTTCGAAGAATGAGCATTCCAATATTAACAGATCTCATGTTAATATTTGATTAACCTTTGAGAATGAATGCATGTTTTTTTTTTTTTTTTTGTAATTATATTGATAATTATAATTTCTTATTATTAATGTTAACATATTTCTAATTATATATTCCAAATCATAATGCCAGATCCAGACTTCAAGGATAGTTCTAACATTTTCAATGAATAAAAAAACAAATATTATGTAATATTTCTAAATTATTACTTATTATTATTAACGGGCCAAATGGGCCATATGAAGTGGGACTACTTTGCACCAAAATTTCACCTGGATAAATTTCAAGGGCCTCACCGAGGATCGAACACATGGCTATCAGGTTTAAAATGAAGTTTTTTTTTAATTATTTATTTTCCCCTATCACCGCAATAAAAGTTGTAAATAATCAAGAGCAAGTCACTTGTTATTCCTGAGAGTAAGTCACTTGTAATTCCTGTATCCTAATTAACAAAAAAAAAATATGCCTTAAAATAATGTTATTTCAATATAAAAATAAATATTTAGGTAAAAATTCGATCTTTAAAAAAAAATGGAAGTTAATTAACTATGGATTCTGACTAGATATTATTACGTGAAGTAGGAATTTTTTTTATCACTTTAGCATTTACATAACAGTAGTAACAATAAATGAATGAAATAAATATGTCCAACAAGACCATTAACTAAATAGAGTATTGCTCTTGGTGTGAACATCGATAAGGCCAACATGCTGTTCAATTTAGTGAAACGATGCTTTCTTAAGCAGCTGGAAAGGCTCAGTCGTTCAAGACAATTTTGTTCAGGAATGTTATCAACAATTGTAAAAAAAATAATATTAAGTATCCAATTAAGCCTTTAGAAAAAGAAAATGTTAGCATTCATTTAGACCCTTTAATAGCTACTATGTGAACAACAAAGCATAGTTTCGCCAATATTTATCTCAAGATACTGTCATTAAAAATACTTTTCATGATATTCTAATTGCTTTTCATACGATAAACTAAATGACAAACACATACATACACACACACTTACACAAAAACATATATATATATATATATATATATATATATATATATATAAAGGGCTCGATTTACCGCCGGGGATGCCGGGGATATCCCCGGCACTGAGGACTGTCATCCCCGGCTCTGCTTTGATTTATCTCAACCCTGCCGGGGATGACATTTATCCCCGGCTCTGAAGAATTTTTGTTTCATCCCCGGCACTGATTTTTTTCTTAAGATTAGCCTATAGTAGGGAATTGATTTTATAGTATAACTACAAATATTAGATGAAAAACAGAGAAAAAATCAGCTAATTTGAACTACGTAACAGTATTTCTTCTAAAAACTCTGTAAATATGTCTCGTCCGATTGTTTGCAGATATTTTTATGCAAAGCAAACTGGCAAAAAAAAATTCTGAATAACTTATGTTGTATGGAGCTCGTGAAATTACAAAAAATTAACATTTTTTTTTAAGTTGAAGCATGTCATACTTCAGCCATAGTACACCAATTTCGCATGACAAATGATGGCCATGACGCTGAGACAGACCTTAATGATTTTTTATAACTTAACCGATTAGATGTTATGCCAATATCTAGTGCAGAAAGCGAGAGAAAATTAAGTCCAATGAATTTAACACACATCTCTCTGCAATACATTAAAAGTCTAAACCATCAAACATTTGCTGTTTATGAAAATTAATGGTCCACCAATTCAATATTTTGATGCCAAGTTGTATGTCACAATTTGGTTAAAAGACGGAAAGCACTCTTAAATAACAGAGACAATTATGAATATAGGAATATTTCATTTCAACAAACAGAGAATAAATGAAAAATGTGCAGTTTTGTTAAAAATATATTCATTACTTGTCCTATAAATGTGCAGCTTCAAATGTGTTTGAGCCAACGTGAACTATGTTAATTAAGATTCACCAAATTTTCTATATTTGTTGGTTTTGTCAAGGATGCAAATCGAAGACCCTATGAAAATAAATTAGTTACTTGTCCATGATTTGTAAATTGAAGAAAATAAAAATAATTGTTGGCATATCGCCGCCGCTGGGGATGTTGTTGATATCCCCGGCACTGAGAATTGTCATCCCAGGCTCTTCTTTAGATTTGTGTATCCCTGCCGGGGATGATAATTATCCCCGGTTCTGCAGAATTTTTTTTTCTTTCCCGGCACTGGTTTTTTTCTTAAATCGAGCACTGTATATATACATATACTAATACCCATAATTACTACACTCTACTAAAGCTTTTATGAACTAGTTTAAATGCACTAGATACTGCATCAGGCGGTATTAGTTAGTTTATTTTATAAAATCATTCAAATCATAGTGTGGAAAAAAAAATCAACAAATATGTAACTTTAAATGGATTTCAGAATTGTAAAAAAATAAAAAAAAATAAAAGTTGTTTGTTTAAATTTTAATATTCAAATTATTACGCTAGACAAAATTCCGTACAGGCAGTTTATCATTAAAAGGTCTTTGAAATAAGAAATCGCGCACCGTGTGTCTCTGTGTAAATTATGTATACAATTTATATATATATATATATATATATATATATATATATATATATAAACATATATACAAAAAATCACACATTCAAGCTCTTCATGCATGTCATTTACGGCCTGTCTTTTGAAATTTGACGAAGCATGCACCAAACGCCACGTTAGTCTCAATCCTTATAATCATACACCCTACATGTACCATTATACACAAGGGAGGAATACCTAACCACAAAAAGGGTTATCGCCTTTGAATCATGAAAACAAGTTTTTTTTTATGCCACTTAATACATTCAGTCAAGTGAAAAAAAAATGACGTGAATATTAAGTTAGGCTGCATAAAATATCTAATTATAAAAAAAAAAAACAAAAAAAAATTGCAGACCTTTGTAAAACATTTATTTTTTTTAAATTTTATTTTAAGTCTTACAAAAGAAAATTGTTTTAAACAATAAAAATGATGATGAAAAAAAAATAACTTTCTACAAGGCAAGCTTGCATGAAGTTGTTCCGATCGTTAGGGGATATACATATCACTTCAAATGTGGATGTCTAAAATTAAATCAGATGGGCCAATCTCGAAGACAAGCAGCCTTCCTAAATACAGCGATCTATAAATTTATATTTTACAAAGGATTGTTGGGTTAAATTCTTTGTTAAATTTTTCCATGCGGTCATCCACTAGTGAATCTTGCTATCTTAATATTGCTTATGTCCAGAGGCGCAACTAGGAGGGGGGCATCGGGGTATTGCCCCCCCCCCCCCTCGAAATAAGACAAATTAAAAGATTAGACCAAAATTAGTCACATGATACATGATAAATTAGTTGTATCTCATGATTTTTATTACAAGTGATCCCCCCCCCCGAAAGTTTGGTCTAGTTCCGCCTCTGCTTATGTCTGTATTTATACAGTGTGTACTTATCTGCTGCTAGGTTTGAAAATAAGTGATAAAATTGGGATTTATTTTTCAGGTCCTAGTGTAAGTCTCCAAGTCCAAACAGTTATTAATTTAAGTATATGACTTTAAGTTGGGGGAGTAAAGGCGGCGGATCGTAGTGCAAACCACA
Organism: Bulinus truncatus; assembly: GCA_021962125.1. Taxonomy (NCBI): domain Eukaryota; kingdom Metazoa; phylum Mollusca; class Gastropoda; family Planorbidae; genus Bulinus; species Bulinus truncatus. The sequence goes on along the minus strand of JAGDYQ010000031.1, from coordinate 907,197 downwards.
CAATCCTTTTGCATGTCGCGGTTATTATACATTAAGTCTACACTTCATCTGCCTCGATAAGCCAAAAGTGTCTTAAGGTAAAATTACATTTAATCGTTTGATAATAAAAAGATTGATTACAAAACACTCTCTATCAGATGATTTAAAATATTTATACAATACGCCTTTGATTTTTTGGCAATGTAAACAAATTTTTTTGCTATTAATATTTTTTTTAATATTCTAACTATGATTTGTACAAATGTCAGTAAATTCTCGATAGACGGGTTACTTGGCTGACACTTTTTTAGAGATATTTTTTTTAAGACTTTGTAAATATTTTAACAAGTAAAGTAGTTTTATATTGAAAGAGAATAGTTCATAATAAATGCATTCATCCATTCGCATTTTTTTAATGATTCATATATTTGCCTAATTTAATTTAGTGGAATAGTTTTGCTGAAATAGTGGGAAATATGTTAATCAAGTTGTTTTTTTTTTACCTTTCATTGGGAATATTCTTGTGCAACATCAACTTTGTGAGATTTGTATGATGATGTTTACGCAATCACGTCACTATCTCTGTGATGTGTATAACGTATACGTTTATTTCCTAATAGGACTGGCATGTATGTATGAGATATTGGTTACATTATTTCTTTTGCGTTATCTAACTGGTTTTGTGTTGCATAATAAATATTGTTCCATGGCTGTAGATCTGACTATTTTTTAAACAAATCTAGTTTTTACTTGTCACTAATAAAAAAAAAACATACAGATTGTCTTGAAAATGTTTTAATAATTGTAAAAAAAAAAATATTTTATTCATTATCTTTTACTGTTATTGCTATATTTGCATTGCAGCCTCTTGTGTATATGAAGGATCACAAAATATTGGAGGCACGTGTTTTATAAATGAGCCCAACTTTGCTCCGTGGGAAACTGCCAAAGTACATTTACATTTACTGCCGGTTTCTTTATATGTTTATTTTTAATTTTTGATTACAATCGTATATCTTAAAAAAAAACATTGAAAGTAATACAAATAATACTTGACAAGAAACATATGCATCACACATTATTTTTTTTTATTTTTTTTTTCTATTTAAAAAAGTTATATTGAGTTATAATCAAGAAGAAAAAATAGTTATATTGAAGAGACATATGTATAATGAAAAACAATAGTTATATTGAAGAAAAATAGTTATAATTTTTTTACGTTTGTTGCGTAAGGTTTGGCTGGCTATTTGTATTATCATCAAGTTTATGTAAATAAGTATTTCTCATACATGCGCATTCGTAGCTATAAGTTGAAATAAACTTATTGTTAATAAAGACATTTTATTTTCATACATAATTTTTTAGCACAAATTTAAGTTGATTTACTTTTAATAATGTAAAAAAAAATATTTTATTTTTATTTTCACTGGTAAAATCATTTACTACATTATCAGAACTTTATGAGTTTGTTTACATGAAATGTTTTTACTTGCAGAAGTCATGTGCTGACATGGGAATGGCCCTAGCAAAGATTGACACAGTGGAAAAAACTGCAGTTATGTCTAGTTTTGACAGTAAGTATGATTTTACATTACGAAAGTTTGTCTTTGTGTCATGGTTTAGACTTGTTTAGAGCATAACATTTATTTGCTGAAAAGATGCGTGCTACATCTGATTTTGGCAAACTAAAATACATCAAATACCAGAATGTTTACGAAAATTAGCTTTGATACCATATAAAAATATACATTTAAATATAATTTACACAAAACACATTTTTTGAAGGATCAGAAGAATGCAGAATTTTAGGGATGTTTAAATCGATTCTTCCCTAATAAGTCGATTCCCGATAAATAATTTTGACTTTTTACGTTTTATAGTCTCCAAAAATGTACCCAGTATTGTGTTTTCGTTAAAGCTTCATTTCTTTACAAAAAACAAAAAACAATGGATTTTGAAACTACACTTTACGGTCTAAGAATTCAGCTGTAGATATTTTTTTTGCCTAATTCTGACATAAACAGGAAAAACATTAAATGTAATACATTGTAAATATAAAACTTAAATTTGAAAAAGATAAATTATTTTCTAGCCGTTAAAAAATTACGTTGATATCAAACGATAGAATCAAATATCATGAATCTCACAAGCCGCATTTAAAACCTATGGTGATTAAATCACACATTATTATAGTAAGATGCACTCATAACACATAGGCTGATAAGCTCACAGTTAGTCAGGGTTTCTGCTGTGTGTTATGTTTTGTTGGTATTATATATATACATATATATATATATATATATATAAAGGAGTTATGGTAGCCGTTGCCTTCCAGTCTCTGACTCTCCAAAAAAAAAAGTCCAAACACCGAAGAATATGTGTATCATTTATCATTTTCAACTAGTATGTTTAAGTTATTTTTTGTATATATTATAAATCACGGATTGCGCCAGTTTGAAAAAAGATTGTCTTCAAAAACAATAGCTATTACATTATTTTATATCACAGCATAAAACATACAATGTCCTCTCTCCTCAAGGGTAACAAATCACTTCCGTTTTCAGAAACAAAAACCCGAATATCCTACAGTTATTTAAAAAAAAATGATCTAGAAAAATGTAAAAAATAACAACATTTACACAGATATTAACACAATCACACACAATAACTGGTATACACACAAAAATGTGTTCGAAAAGGTTAAAATATGTGTTTCTTTATTTTTTTTTTAATTATGATAGTCTTTATGCCCAAAACACGTATTAAAGTTTATAATGACAGAAAATTTGCTCGACATATTCACAAAAAGCTTGCGCATCGCTAAGAAATCACAAAGTCTAATTCACATATTGTAAGCTATTAAAAACACATTTAATAACAATTAAAGTCAATATCAGAAACAATTAAACACATAATTTGAACAAGTTTCTGTTGGAAGTCTCTCTAAGGATGAGATAAAATCTCTTAGCTCATAAAAGCTACTAAGAGATGGTTTAGGACTGCCCTCCTTTTATCCAGACCATAACATATAGTGCACTGGCCATGGAGGCACCACAGAAGACCTTAAATCTCCAATGATCCTCACCGAAGATTAAATCAGTGACCATCAGGTCGACAGACAACCAGCCTCCCAATAGAAATGACACAGGTAATAAAGATATTCAACGAACTCATAATTTAGACTTAGTGTTTCATCAGCTGACAGGGTTGACTGGTCCGGGGTAAAACTGTCAGGTAATTGTATACGAACAAAATCTATTAATCAATTATTAACAATAATATTTTTGATTTTTGTTTTTTTTTCCCGCATACGCTGTAGCCCTGTTGTCAGTGTTTGTTGATTTATATCTTCAACAGGCGCTTTTTTGTGGATTGGTGCGAATAACTAAAATGGCTACTGGCAATGGGACAGTGACGGACAAAATGCTTCTGAACTGGATAGTTTAAATATGTGGGCCACAGGATACCCAGTCGCACGTCAACACTGCGTCGTTATTAACTTCAACTTAAAAATTCAGACAGACAATTGTTCATACAGTTATGCTTCTCTCTGCATGGAACTGAGTAAAAAAAAAAAAAAATGAAGCACATTTAATTAATAGTATCGTTTTGGTTTTTTACAATGAGGTTTTTGACGCATGTGATTATATTAAGTACAATGCAATCTAATATACTGTTTAGGATTATCATTTATAATTATATAATTATTATTATTGTTGATTAGTGAAAGTACAAACACCAACTGTATATCTGTCATCAACTGATATGCAGCATGTAGGACATTCAGAAAACTCGCCAAGCATTGACCCATGAAAGGGGTCTAAATAATGTGAGAGAATCAGAGTCTGAAATTGATTGTTAAAGGCTGTTATCAAAAAGACACTTCTCTTATAGATATATACATATCTGTCTTCCGAATACAAGTAATTTCTCGTTTACTCAACATTGAATCTTACTGAAATATACGATTTTTTCTACCATTAAAAAGTCTTTACAGTTTGTGTTTTTACTTTTACTTTAATGTTTTCACGTAACTGCTTTTAGATTTTCTTAAACTTTCACCTAAATAGCAAACACGAAAAAATGAAACAATCTGTCAGACATTTATTGAAAGCGTTTCAAAAATGAAATTACTTGGCTGTAAGAGTAAAATTTACATTCAACGATGCCTTTTTATTTCTACATTATAAAGCAGCTAAGCTTGTCCGGGTCGCTGCTGGCGCTTGCGTTCAATCGATTCGATATTTTTTTTTTCAAAATCTACAGTTTCAAATAGTTTCTGTGTTTTTTTTTTATTATGAAATGTAAAAGTCCTAAATATTAAATAATAATAATAATATATAATGTCATTCCAATTATTTTAGTTTTTATTCCAACAGATAGCATTTTAATCAGACTAGGTCACTAGCGAGCGCGTTCGTAAATAAACTATGACGTGCCAATGGTAATTTTTTTTTTTTTTAATTGCAGAATGGGAGTGCCGACGCTATAAATAAAAAAAACAAAATCCTCTATGACGTCATTTGCCTTCATGCAGCAAAATGACATAGTAAAGTAGTTATTGACTACTTTTCAGTGCATTTTTTAATGCTTTGAATTAATTTTAACTATAAATTGAATTCAGGACAAAACGCTATAAATAAAAATCCTCTGTGACGTCAAATAAAAAAAATAATTAATCTTCACTTGATTTCATGTAAATCGGCTGCACATTTGATAATCATGCTCAGTTATTATAGTTGTTAGCGTTGTGTACCGGAGGTTATTGTTTCCTCGATGGATTACTTTTTGATGATGATTTGTTGGTTATGGCAGCCTTTTCTTTTGACGTATGAAATGTAGGTCATTTCTGACATTAGGAATGTGGCATAAATCAGCACCTAATTAAATTATTTAAATTGATTAAGTAGGGGTTTAATATTACACCTAGATTTCCCGGGCAACGTCGGGCTTAATATCTAGTTAATATTAAATTAACTAACCAATTTCAACATAAGTAAAACGTTGATTTTTGTTTTAATTTACTTTTTTTTATATGCATTTGAATTTTAGCTCCAACGACAACCTCAACAACCTCAGAAAGTATATTATCCTCGACAACCTCAGAAAGTACAACAGCCTTAACAACATCATAAACTATAACAGCTTTAACAACTTCAGAAAGTAAATTATCTTCGGCAACCTCAGAAAGTACAACAGCCTTAACAACTTCAGAAACTATGACAGCCTTAACAACTTCAGAAAGTATGACAACCTTAACAACTTCAGAAACTACAACAGCCTTAACAACTTCAGAAAATACACCAGCAAATAAAAGCTTTGTGACAAGTTTTGCAACTGAAACCCATGGAGCGGCATCTCTATTTAATTGTAATCATGGCAATCATGGCATTACAAAAACGGTTGCTTCGGGAACAACAAAGGCGGAGAAAGACCGGGTATAGACCGGAAATCTCGCAGAGTGGGTATACGGAAACTGTCGGAAAGTACTAAAATTGATTCACTAGCGCATTTAAAACGCATTTAATTTTTTTTTAAATGTACGAAATAGCGGATAGTGCGAAAGGCAAATGTGCGAACGTTGAGGACGGCGTGTAGTGAGAAGCGTTCTGTGTAGCTTATTGTCGGTGGTGCCTGTGTGTTAGGGTTCAATGAAAAATGTGTATTTGTACTACACATCTTATGTAAATAATATATATATATATAGTATAAGTGTTAGATTGTTTAAACCTTTTTTTTTTCTAAAATCATATGAACACATGTATATGTAGATACAACAAATTTGATAATATACTAGCATTGCATAAATCACAATAATAATGTATTACTATATGAAACAATTTATTATGTACATGTATAAAAGGGCAGTTCAAGATGTAACGACAGTCCATGATTTAGTCACACGACTAAGTATGTACTGCCCAAGATGTAACAACTATTGTATATAGTTGTGAGTTGCGCAGCAGAATATCTGCTGTCAGAATATTGTATGTGGTTATGAGAACTGTATTAATCAGTTAGCGTGTTAAATGGACGGTGTGTGTTGATCGCGAGATGAGTTCATCGTGATGGGCAGAAGTGCGTAGTAAAAGTTGAGCATGAGGATGACTACGCTATTTTATCTGGAGTTATTGTTATTTAGTGATCATTCTGTGATATATATTTGAAGGATTAAACTATATTATTTCGTTCTTGTGAATACGTTGTTCATTTACTTATTGGATATTTCAAGTGTTCAATGTAAAGTATTAGCGGGATTTATCTAAGTGTCTGAGTACTGACATGTTTGAAGTATTGACGAAGGAGTGAAAATTAGGGTTCCAACAAGATCATGTACACAACAAAACAATACATAGATTAACACAGCCAATACATGGATACATAGACGTATATGTTGGTACACCTCAGGCGATTTCCATTATTGATTTTTTTTTCAAATAAGTAAATCCATACAAAGGCTAAAAATAGACTTGTAACAGTTGGAATGTACACAACGTACACACATGGAGTACATCCTTGTAGTATGAGCACAGAGTATACATGTACACAGTGTACATACAAACTCACATACAAAGTTGATGATAGACAAACAGTTTACAGAAATAGTGTACACACACATAACGCGCACGCAGATGTGTACATACACAGCCAGAGTACGCACACAGATATCAGAGATATTGAGTGTGTAAAAATACATAATACATTCACATAGCACATCCACAGAGTACATCCAAAAGTTATACACACAATACACACAGATGAGAAACACAGAAGAAACACACACACACACACATACACACATACACAGTGTCACACATAGAGGACACTTAGAAAGTCTACACACAGATAATACATTCAAATACGCACATATAGAGAGCACACACAAAGCACACACACATAGTACACACACATAGAGGAATAACAAACACGTAGTACACACATAGAAAACACGAAAATATTACACACAAAAGACAAACACAGTAGTCAAACACATATTACACACATAGAAACACACACACACATTGTACAAACATAGAAGACACACACACACAACACAAACAGACAGTGTTCACACACACATAGACACACATAGTGATTGATCACATTAACATTTAATTCGACAATTTCCAGCACACTTACATATTTAGTTGTTCAAAGGGAAGCAATCGATAAAATAAATAAGCAAAAATAAATCAATTCGAATACATCCGATGTTTATTCCAACTTGTATGCTTTATATGTTCTAATATAACTGATTAAAATTGACATACATGTGTTTTATATTTCATACAGGTTGTCGTATAAGTGAAATACATTTAAATGTCAAAATGAGATCAAGTTTAAGATTATATATAAGAGGGTATATTTAATCCGTGTCTGCATTTTCTGACGGCCAGCATTATAATCCTGGGGACCTTGGTGTGTTAGGTGTAGGAAGATTCGGGAGTGGAGGATATGTGATGCAGGATGTTGGGATATGCTATTTAGTATTTAACATTCTAACACTAAACAGTAAAGGATTATTTCGTCCCGTTATGTGAATAGATGTATGCATATGGCAATAACTCTCTCGCTATCTTTTATAGGTTTATGTAAGTATGTGTCAGTGATTTTTTTTTCTAAAAAACTGTCAAAACTTGTCTGTAGGCTTCAGTTTATTTTGAATCTCATGTCCGGTAGACAAATCTATGTGATAGTGATTCTTTGCATATCCACCGTCAGTATATATCTATGTCAATGAGCCTGCCTTTTTTGGCCACACATTTGTGTATGTGTCAACTTGTATTTCTATATACCATGTCCATATATATGTTTAGGTACCAGTAGGTCGGTGTGCATGTGTGCAAGTATGTCTAATTAACCTATTTAAGTGTGTCAGTATGTCTGTATCATGTAAACCAATGTGTGTCACTTGTAAGAAGCCATTTATATGCGTCAGTATGTATTTCGTGTTTTTTTTTTTTACAAAGGGATTAATCATCGTTAGTCCTAAAGCAACCAAATGAAAAAAAAATGTAGGATACTCAATACATATTTAGTTTAAGTACGACATTGAGAATGCTGGAAAATATGTATCATTATCGATTGACAGACATATCGATTTAATGTTATGACTTATTCTAAACAGGTCTTTGTTACAGGTCTTTGTTATTTTTTTTAATTGTTTTGCTAAAAATATTATTGTATGTTACAAACATTAGCTTTCAGTATTTCCCGCAATTAAATTTAGTCTTTTTTCCCCTATTTGTTAAAAAAAAACACGTTCATCGCAAACATAGCTGACTGTGCGATGGTCTCTAACCAACACTCTAACCAACACCTGAATAATATTGTCAAATACAAGCTGTTGTATCCCACTTTCGTTCAAACTATAATTAGACGACACAACTCCTTGTAGTAAAAGATAATTAAAACTGAACTTTAATACATGGTATTTACAGATGAGAATCCAATTGAATAATGTCTAAACACTTTAGGGGTAGAGCCAATAAATCACAAACGTATTATAATATGAACGGATACATTACTCCAAATATATCTGCTTTGTATAACTTATAACACTACACGACTTTCTAACACACATTACTCTTCATTGCACTACTACTGGTCACCGCCGTCATACTGGTCAGCACATTACTACTGGTCAGCGCCCTCTTGACCGTTATCTTTTCTCTTATAGGTAGTTCACCTCTGCATATTACGTCATTCTTTCTCACCAAGTCCACAGAGGTCAACCCCCGCGCCAGACCGAATTTGAAGTTTATTGCTTGGGTGATACGCGCCAAACCCAAGTTGGTTATTGCGTGGGTGAATGACACTATTTCATCAATCATATTAATACATGATTGACCTTACTAAAACAAGGTCACACGCACTTATCATACAAGATAAGAAAATAACGCAATAATTAAACATTGCGTAATCATAGGGGATAGGACACAAGCATATGGCGTATAATAGACAAAGCATACACATAGTTTACATAGACAATCTTTCCCAGCACCCAGCCATTTTTATTCTAGACAATATTGTTATTTGTGTACTCTTTGAATCGGCGGATTAATTCACCAATTTAGGCGTTTATTTTTTTGGCGCTTTTTCCCCCGTTATATGTTGTGAAAAAATAAAAGTAAGTTTTGAGATTTTGTGCGGAATTATTAGTCATTTGTTTTATGCTGTTTTCTTTCAAAACATTAAATTGGCACATGAGTCCACAGTAAAGATACGAGTATTAATATATATTTATTATTTTAACGGCATACAGTTGCACTAAAGATGAAGCGTCGAACATGTGTGTACTATGATGTAGTGTTAACAATGTAAATGTGTTTTAATAACGGTGGGAATAATTACTTTAAATTTAGTCGTGGTTGAGACTTAAAGTAAACAACATTGACAATCGCCATACTTCGCTGTTTAAGCGTTATGTAATCTGAAAAACAAAATTCGACAAAGAGTTTTTCAACTTCAAGTTTTTTTGTTTTTTTTTTAAGTTTATCTTTGCAGTTTTCTAGTTGTAATTTAAATTTGAGCATTTCAATGTCTTTTATTTTCTGAACAGTGAAAGAGCCGATCTTGGACTTGGAAAACATTTTCGCTGAAGACACTTTCACTGTTACGTGTGATATGAAAAGGTTTGATGGTGTTCCAGCCACTGTAAATTTGTTTACATTAATGACTGTTGGACGTAATACAAAATCCGATGAATGCTTTCATAATCTGGCCAACTATACACCGTATAACACAGAGACAATTTACTCCGAAGTGAGTAACTTTGAGCACACACACACACACACACCTTATCAGACTATTCATCAATTAAACATAATCAATCTATAAAAATAGAATGTGCCTATGAAGTGTTAATGTTTTGAGCTTACAGAAACAAATGTACGCTTAGGGTAGAGGATACCTTACATGCACAATTTTTTTTTCTGGGGCCAACATTAACCCAAAGGGTCCCCAGATGTATAATGAATTATTTAATTATCATGTTTTAATTAAGGAAGGGGGGGCTACATTGTTACCCAGTTGACAGGTGCTACTCAAAGGTCTTTTTTGGTGTTTCTTTAATGAAAATTTGATCACGTGAAGTTCACTTTCCACAGTCCCTCCCCAACGGACGGGATATGTTTGTGAACTACACCGGTGAGAGACTTGTTCAAAATCAACTCAACAGACGCAGCATCAGAATCATTCTGACAGTTTGCAGATCTATGTGCACCAATGCTTGACTACTGGAGTCGATACCGCCAATGCTCGATTCAGTAGCGAGGCTACACTTACGTGTAAAGGTTGTGGCCCTTTAAGTTTAGTTTGTATCTCTAAAAATAAAATTCTTGATGCTTTATGATTGTATATAAATGTTGAGGGACTGTACGCCTGTTTGCATCTCTATAAAACTTATGATACTTCAAGTTTGTATATAAAAGCTGTGGTACTGTACCCTTGTCTATATCTCATTAAAATTGATGTGCCTCTAAATGTAAAACTCCGCATTGTCAATGACGTAAAGAGTTAAGGGTTGGGGGGGTGGGAGAGAGTCTTCACGTAAACATTTTACTGTTTTCTTTTTTTAAATCTCAATTTACTTTACAAACCGTTTTACAGAAGCTGAAAATTATTTATTTGTGTTTTCTTCTCCTTCTAAACACTATATTTTCTGACTTGACATAGACATATGATAGGCATAGACTCTTTGTTTATAGATGAAATACAGTATAGGCATAGACTCTTTGTTTATACATGGAATATAGGATAGGAATATACTCTTTGTCTTTAGATGAAATATAGGATAGGAATATACTCTTTGTTTTAGATAAAATGTAGGATAGGCATAGACTCTTTGTTTTAAGATAAAATGTAGGATAGGCATAGACTCTTAGTTTATAGATGTTATGTAAGATAAGCATAGACTCTTCGTTTATAGATGAAATGTAGGATAGGTATAGACTCTTAGTTTATAGATGTAATGTAAGACAGGCATACACTCTTAGTTTTTAGGTGTAATGTAAGATAGGCATAGACTCTCAGTTTATAGGTGTAATGTAAATATCAACATATCAATAAAAACAGTTCAATAATTTAACGTTATCTCTTCATTCTATATCAGCTACGCATTGGTAAAAGCTCCGTTTTATAGCGTTGTGGTGCTAAAGATTGCGGTCCACAATATATTTTACATCCATTGATAGTATCTATGTATTTAACATTGTTCGCGAAGACAGACTGCACTTTACACTCAAAATTAATTTCGGCTGTATGATGTGAAGGAGCCGATTTAACGCTGGGCCTCCTTCTTTCTCATATCCAACCATCTTGCTGTTAAGGTTTTAATGCTACAAATATTAATTTTATTCTGCTTATTGGACAATATTTAAGAGAAAAAATGTATCCTACTCTTACAATGTTACCCATTTCGTAATATACTTTTACATTGTTCAATTTTGTTAATCACATTATGGCCCCTGTTTAAATCTATAGAGAAGACCAAACATTTTCTCAACATGTGGGGCTTACATGCCCTTTTCACTATCAGCTGTGCTGTGGGTGAAACAAAGTGCACTGTAAAACCGTCCCATTTATAAGACCAACAAGATAAATATGTAAGCATTTAAAGGACGTTGAATACTGTAGAAGCACTGTTAAATGATTTTATTTTTTTTAAACTAGTGCAAAAAAATAGTATAAATGCACGTCATCAAATTAAGATTTTGCGCTAGATAACAATTTTTATCCTAATTTTGTTTTTTGTTTTAATATATGCCAATATGTATATGCCTTTTTTTTATGAAATACAAAAACACGCAGTAATATGACTTTTTCTTCAAATGTAACATTCGAGCATGCCTTTACTATTTTGTATATGTTAACATCGCCACCGTTTTGAAATATGTTTTGTCTCTATCTGTGTTTTCAGGGAGAGTAACTATCCCCAGTTATCACTCCATGAATGGTTAATTGCATTATTCCCCTTTGGTTATATACTAGTGCGCTTTTAAATGCGACATTTCTATTTTTTTTTTATCAATTAATTTCTTGACGGGTGTGACCGTTACAGAGTGATAGTCAGTGGCTCACATTTTAAAAAAAGACAAAAGATTGCCGCAGTCAAAAAAAAATTAAACTCTACGAATCAAAACTAAAAATTATAATTAATAAAGAATTAAGGGTAGAACAGATTATTCTTATTATGAGTTTGACAGTCTTTTCTGAAACTTTTAATTATGCATTTATGATACAAAACAAAGACTGTTTGGCCCCTCTGATTTGGCCTGGTTGCGCCATTGGTGTTGGTGATATCTAGATGATCACGTGTGACGGCGGACAGATAACGTGGAACACGATAGTCACAAACACAGGGCAGTTAGTCCAAAAATTTGTGGAGTGTCACGTGGTAGTTTCAATCTCATGGGGAAGGCTGTGTGTGAGTGTGGAGGGGGGTAGGGCTCACGGTGGATGAATGAAGAAGGTCTCGGGAGTAAAAGTTGTTATATGGATGTTGTGTTAGATGATTTATATTGCATATATCATGTATTAAAGTCTAGTAGTTAATGACCTGGGTTTTATTATTCTAGAACTCAAAGGGGATATAACAGCCAGCCTGTATACAAAAGAATATCTGTATACAACAGTATGCCTGTATACAAAAGCATCTCTGTATACACCATTATGCCTATATACAACAGTATGCCTATATATAACAGTATGCCTATATACAACAGTGTGCCTTATACAACAGTATGCCTGTTTACAACAGTATGTTTGTATACAACAGTATGCCTGTATACAACAGTATGCATGGATACTGCAATATGTCTGTATAAATAATTACTTAATGATACATCCAAATAAATGTATATTAAAAAAAAATATAAAAAAAAAAAAAAAAAAACAATATTTTAAACATTATTGTTTTTGTTATAGTTGTAAATAAAGCAGTAGTAATGACGCCTACTGATCAATGTAGTCCAACGTTTGTCTTGTACTTCCCCAATTTTAATTATTCCCAAATAGCCCATTGTCAACAAGAATAACTTTGATCCTGGAGATATGATTGTCGTTACTTGTGATGCAGACAGAATTGAAAACATCCCATCTAGGAAGTCCATCTTGTTTAACATGACAATTAAACGGAAACCTAAATCTGACGATACGTTTCAAATCCTGGCCAGTCACTCAACACGAGATGAAACAGAAGAACATGTGAACGTGAGCAGAACTGTTGGAATATATCCCTTCTTTTTATTAATCAAGTTTACTTTATAAATGATATTTTCAATTATTATTCTTCCTTTGGCTCTACAGCCCATATAGGGCCCTGGCCTGCCATACAACTCTTAACCGCTTTTCCCGATCCATGCTATCTGTTTACATATGTATGTGGTTGATCATTTTAAACTAGGATCAAAAACATACTATACATACTATATCAGATTTAAAAAAAAAAAATAATCTGAAGGACTAGATTAGCAGGGTAAGAACTTTTTTTTAACATTCCACTATCTAAATTTTAACGTGCTAAACTCTGGGCGAAGTGCATATAGGAAAGGTCGTACATCTATGACCTAGATTTTATTTTTTTCAAAATAATTTAACCAAAGAATAAAACATAAACATTTTCAACCGAAACAAACTTGGACTTAGAAAGAAAATATCATAAGAGGCAAATATATGACGTAATTAAAGTTAATGATTTGCGTAGCGTCTTTAAACAGGTCATTAAATGACATTAATTAAATCAAGGGCACTCGCTGTTGAAAATTGGTATGTTTTAATTGATCGACTGATAGTTTGCAGGTGTATGTATTTGCGTACATTGCTATAACGTGTATTTTTAAATAGTTAATCGCCTAACTAGTGTGTGCGTGTGTGTGTGTGTCAACATGTGTATTTTTCCTTTACAGTAAAGGTTTTTATTTAATTAATACTTACTAGATGTATAGTAAGATAACGTCTATAAATAGATTGATTAAGGTTTGCCTCGGCTCTAAATTTAGTTTGACCTCCTTAAAATAGTGACCCATGGAGAGATAAAATAAGCCAGTGTTTACATCAACATCCTAGACCTGTACCAAGTACTGAGCCTCAACACGATTAAAGATGTAAGATGACGTAAAATATAGTTACAAACAATGGAATCGTTCACACTTATGTACTTTATTTGACCGATAAAAAACAAACATTGAAACAGCAAAGTTTTATAAAATAATATTGAACTCATACCAGGACTCAAAAATTTAAGAGATTTTCCATCAATACAAAAAATAGCGGCTGGATAGCGAAGTCGACTTAATTCATATGCAAATGGTACAAAAATACATCATATCAGGCGACCACATCAGTTAATTGAAATACAATGATAGAAGAAAACCATGTACTGTTACAATTTTTTTTTTTAATTTTAAGAAACTTTTAAAAACGAAAATTGTGCTCGAAATTATCTTATAAATGTCAACACTTATACAACTCACTCATCATTAATTCTCTCTGTTTTAGTTCAGCAAGATGGCGAACATTTTGTAGTCTCATTGCTTACAACTTACTTACAATAAAGTTTAATCAAGTTTAATAAAGTTTAAAAATGGTCATAGCGGAATATCCGTCATGTTAACTTTAAAAAAAAAAAGTGTATGCCCTGATCTTCACAAAATGTCTGTAACATAGGAAGATGTACATACGTACTTGGTATGACCTAACAGTTGACACTTTTATTCAAGTTTCGAACTGAAGCCATATTTGTTCTTTATATTTTGAACATCATAATGTTTAGCGAAATGAACGTCAACAAAAGGTGCCTACAAAGTGCTCAATACAGCACTAACCTCCAAAGTAATGCAAGCTAGTCGACGGTCAACCTACGATAACCAAAACCGATGACCGTACACTTTTTTCGGCAGATCACAACATTATCAGAAACGGATGGCCGAGTGATGTATAGCGCCGGACTATAGACCTGAGAGTCCTAGGTTCCATCCTCAGTGAAAAACCATGTGAATTTATCCAGTTCCTAATGAAAGATAGTAAAAAGCCCATCAAGTTCACCCAGACTTAAATGTGTACCTTACTTTAACATGGGGAAGTAAATGCAGCGGGGCGTTGTGCTAAGCCCATAGTATTTGTACAAACATAAGTTTCAAAAACAGATGAATTATACACTTTATCTGGCCCAGTGGCCATTTAACGCTAAGAGAACTTTACTTGACATAACTGTTGGCAGTTATATTGACGTCAAATGGCGGTCGTCCATACCTTTTTTTTTATGCGACGCTGGAATGGGAATCACCTTCACGTTACATTCTATTGTTACATTAACGCCAGTACCGGGCTATCAATGTACCAGCTCGCACCGTGTCGTAGCTAGTTTGTGCAGTGGGGTTGACCACTTCTTAAATTTCAACTCCTTCCTTGGTGTCGGTTCTCTATCTATACAAGACCGCAAGTCGCTCCGGTCTCTTCATTTCGTTTCTCTGATGACATCACTGAGATTTTCTGCTTCTAAGTAAATCTTTTTTGGATTAATCCGCCAGTTCAGTTATTAAGTTTTTTTTAATTATTTATCTTCTAAGTACTTTGGACTTTCTCTACATTGTTTAATCAGATCTATTTATAGTTTCAGTCAATATGTGGACATCTCCACTACTAAGCCCGACAATGGGTCTAGTACGATGATACAATAATTGAAATATATGCTAAACTTATACGCTGTATTTTATTTTTTTACGACGAACCAATTTTATAAAAGAACACCAATTAAATACGAGACGGATGGCCGATAGGTGTATAAACTCGCATGTCGACCTGAGAGTTTTGGGTTCCATCCTCTGTGAGAACTATGGGAATTTGTCCAGGTGAAATTTGTTTTAAAGACGTCACAATACTCCTCCCAGATTTTAATGGGGAAGTAAAGGTGGCTGGATTTTGTGCAAACCACAATATCCCTTCACAATGCCGAAATTATAGAAACTGATGAATTCTACACTTCATCTGCCCTGATGGCCCTCTAGGGTTAAGGGAACTTTACTTTTACTACCAAATGAAATATTTGTGTACATAATATGTTTTTTTTATGTTCTTCATAAAGTATTATTGTCTCTGTTTTTTTAATTTTTTTTTTGTTTACAGTAACATACAATGGTGCAGTTTTATTGACGATTTGTTCTAGTTTTGTCATGCTAATTCAACAACAATAAAATATATCCACTTTGAAAAAACATTCGTGTTATTTTTATCATTGATATATTTATTTATTATCTTGCTGAATGTTACTGTTACGTACTCCAAATAGTATTGAGTACTCCGTCGAAGGTGCCATATATATGTTACGGGTCCTTGTAATGATAATACTTGTAGAAGGTGTAATAATCCAGACAACACAAATCACGAAATTAACTCCAGTTAAATAACATCAACAATCATTTGATACTTGAACATAAACTGACATAAAGGTGAACTCAGGAGGAGTACAATAGCAAACTGTTACCATGCACCCATCTACATCGATGCCCAAAGCTAGACTCTACCAGAACATGCATCCGCATCCTATGATGCCCAGAGCTCGATTGCTTATAAAACAAACCATGTGCTCCCAAATGACGTATACACTCAAATCTACAATAAACTACAACACATGATGGCGGAATGACGCCATAGGTACTGCGGTGGGCGGAGCCTACCGAATCGCGTCATCAAGCTTAGACAATATTATTTCTCCACAGTTACATTGTTAAATGCATGCAATGGTGTCAATGTAAATGTTTTAAAATATATACTAAATAATTACATTTAACTTAAATTAATTCGATGAATTGATGTTTTTTTTTTTAATCAGGTTGACTCAATTAATTACAAGCAGCTTCAGTAAGTCTATATTGAGCCAGGAAAAAAAAATATATATGTATAGCGAGAATTCGCCTTTACCCCACCGATTAAAGGAAGACTAGAGCCCTAACATATTTGTGGCTCAGACAGTTTTTATTCTACCATCAAATCGGCCTAACAAGAAACATCTTATTTAACCAAACAAGAAACATCTAATTTAACAAAACAAGATGCATCTAATTTAACCAAACAAGATACATCTAATTTAACCAAACAAGATACATCTAATTTAACCAAACAAGATACATCTAATTTAACAAAACAAGATACATCTAATTTAACCAAACAAGATACATCTAATTTATAGGTCCTGGTAGGTAAAGTACCGAAAACTTCAACATTTGGTTAACTCTCACAACTAAAACTGTTTATAATTATTGGTGTTAAAATATTTTTTTGTGTATTCTTTATCGTGTTTAAAAAAATAAAAAAAACTACCAAATCCTTTAGTTTTTGTATAAGATGTACATTTAATTGTTTAGCTCTAGGCATAATAACATTTTGTTATTTTTGTCTTTTAAAAAAGTTTTCTTACATCACTTATGTCTAGAGTTTGACCATTGTTTGTATGGCTCTGATTGATAGTGCCATCAAACACTTCCTATAAAGCAGAAGAGAGATAAAAAATCGCTACTAATGGCGGATAATGCATTATATATATATATATATATATATATATATATATATATATATATATATATATATATATGTTGCATGGCTGAACAGTGGCGTATCGAGCTTAACTCGCGCCCGGGGCACAATAACTTTTTTAATACCTTTTTAGCACCCCTCCCCATTCAAAAACAATACAATATTATTTGTAAAATATACCATTTGGTGCCCCTATGTGATAGTTCCTGGTTCGTGATGCCCCCCTATGCCCACCCCTCACTACGCCACAGTGAATGGATCAAGTCACGTGTTAGATGTAGCGCTTGTTTATAAAAAAAAATAGCCTAGTATTGTGAACATGTTTGCAGTATCTGTAGCCAGTAACTGACGATTATATAATATAGACTTTGTCACATTTAATAAAATAGTTAAGATCCATCTTTTTTAGGTCACGTTATTATTAGCATATAAATATTGAAATACTATTTTTTTTTTACTTTATCTCAGACCACGGTGATTGACAACATCATATTCTAAACACATAAATATGTTATGTCAACCTCCAACCTTTTTTCAGCCTGTAACATGAAAAGGAACATTAGGTCATGCATGAAACAAATAATAATTGATCAACATTTTCTGGCGCAACGTTGGAACAGTGAATCTATTGTTTCTTCATTACCGATCGCAACTTTCTCAAAGATATATATTCAATGTGAGTTAATACACTATGTTAGACTATATCCGTTGTTAAGTGCTGGCGTATATATATATATATATATATATATATATATATTTCAAACCTAATCCCCTTAATTTTAAAATATTGAATCCTTCTTTTACGATCAGGTATAAACAATATGGATGATGATTGAGAAAGATTAAATTGCTTGATCAATATCTAATGATTTAAACATATCAAATAGATTTCCCTTCTCCCCCCCCCATCCTCCATCAATCATTGATTGAGATAAATAAAACTTATTGAATGAGTTTTTAACTCTGCAGATAAATGAATATAATAAACAAAATACTGTTATCATACCTTAACAAATGTACTTTCGATTGATCTTCCATCTGGGAGTTGAACTGCAGGTGTCGCTGTTACGTTGCCAATCATTGCCACGAGACACAGAACAATAACAAGTGACTTCATAGTGTACAGCTGTGGAAAGATACTTTAAAAAGTATGACCTAATTATTTACATATTTATTTAAAGTAAACTAACGTAAATTAATACTTCTATGCCAGGAAAGCAGAGAAAAAAATTTTGACAAAAAAAATCATTTTATTAAGACGTGCATATTTGTATTACTAACACTGAAATTACTATTAAAAATCTCTTGACGGCTTCGAAATCTGATATTTTTCTTACCTTTTATATGATACCGTTGATACAATTCTCCACTGGGGAATTATATAGCTCATACATATTTATAAGTCGCGCGAAGCATTATGTAAATTATATTCATGCATGATTGAGTACCTTCACCAGCACATTCGTGTTGCTTTATTTATCATTTCATTAGTTTGATTGAATTGATTGCATATTAATTTAGTATACACGGAGATTTTATTACATACAAATAATTATAATTCATACAGCTGTTGCATAAATTATTATTGTCATCAACGTTCATTTTACAGATGTATCAGCGAAAACGTTATATAGTGCATATTTTTTTCTACAACCGTATATGTGATAACGTTCAGATGTATATTGTGGAAAACGTTGCTCTCATATGCATCGAAAATAAATTGAGTGACATCTGACAAGCTAACTGTCTGTAAAGAAGTGCAGCAAATTGCGCAACAAAAAGACCAGCCAAAGTTGCAGCAATAGACGAAACATGAAGCGCAGCAAGAGGCGTAGCAAGAGGCGCAGCAAGAGACACATCAAGCGGCACAGAAAGACGTGCAGCAATAGGAGCAGCAGGATGCGCAGCATTAGTTGCAGCAATATGCGCAGCTTGAGGCACAGCAAAAGACGCAACAAGAGTCGCAGCTAGAGGCACAACAAGATGCATAGCAAGAGTGGCAAGAAGAGACACAAGAAGTAGCGCAGAAAGAAATGCAGCAAGAGTAGCCACAAGAGGCGAGGCAAGAAGCGTGCATAAGAAAGTCAGCGGAACAATGGGAGGTGGGAGACTCGTGATTTCGGTGGGTTGAAAGTGGTGGTACACTTCAGTATGTAAATAACCGACAGGCTATTATGTCGCTGGACCTAACAATGGGGGCCGCTAGCTGCAGTATTTAGATGACTCCTCCCTAAATTGTAATATCGGAGTTGAGTCCAGCTAATCGAACAGTCTATTAGTAAAGTTCATTCAGCCCTAAAGGGTCATCGAGGTAAAGTTTAGAATTTATCTGTTTCTTTAACTACGGCATTTGAAGTAATTTTGTGTCGATCTGGGGTAACTTAGTTCGATCTTCAGTTGGTACCAATGTATATTTCAGGTCATGGCGTTTGTCCGCTCTATGCCTCCCATTGTGCCCCCATGGCCACTGCACTATCGACTATGATATGGGGGGATAGGGGAGGGGAGAAGAAGGACACACCAAAAAAAAAAACTGTCCCACTAGTGGTTTATAGATAGGATCTAAGAGATTTCATCTCATCCTTACATGGACTTATCGAACTGTCTCGTTAACCGTCATGTTGTGTCGTTAACGTGTGTGTGTTATTGAACAAGCACGTAGGAACAATATATAAATGTGTCTATACCAATTGATTGTCTGTCATGTGTCCATGTACTGACCAGTTATGCACAATGTTGTCTCCATTTACACACCCACATTAAAAAAAAAAAACAACAACAACAACAAAACAACCTATCTAATTTCTAGGAAACACTCTGGCCAATCAAATTCGTCGTTAATCGCTTTGACGGCAAAACTGTTACATAAGGTGAACAGATTACATTCACTTTCATTAATTAAAAAAAAAGCTGAACTATTGAATCATTAATAAGGTTGAAGAATTATTATCTCTTATTTTTTATTATTATTTTTTTTATCTAAATTACATAGTTTGACAATAAAAATACAAGATAACAAATATTTTTATCTTAAAACATTTGTCCCTCTTTCTCACACAAGTGAATCAATCACGAATGGCCAGCATCCAGCAATGTAATAGCCAAGTAAACAATCCGTCAAGCAATCACGTGTCTAATTTAGATAAAGTAGCCACTAACTTTATTAAAATACAAGTAGGAGTAGACATTTTTCTTATCAGAAAAAAACAAACAAAATACAAACGTAATATAGTTTTCGCCTGTCGAAATTATAGATATATAAAACTTGATTGCCTTACAGATAATATATCAATGACAACTAGTGCTAGCTTATCCATGACTAATACCTATGTGGAGAAAAGGGTTTCCCTCCATTGGTTAGAATGTAGGTCCGGAAGATAGAATAATATATTTAGTAAATCTTTCCGGGGTTAAATCAAGAGTTCAGGGTTACATCTTTGGGGGTAGAGTCTTTGCAATTTCTTCACATCTTGCGTTCGGCAACTTCCTTCAACACAAGAGCCTGGTTAGGGACTTAACATATGATACCTTAGGGATTTAACATATAGTACCTTAGGAACTGAAACATGATACTTTAGCCTTTGTTCCGAGAGTAGGGAGAGCGTCAACTAACATTCTTACACACAGATAAATCGCCGGACACAACATACAGAATCAACTAACATTCCTACACACAGGTAAATCACCGGACACAACAGAAGGAGTCAACTAACATTCCTACACACAGATAATTCACTGGACACAACAGAAAGCGTCAACTAACATTCCTAAACACAGATAAATCACCGGAAACAACAGAAAGCGTCAACTAACATTCTTGTTGCGCCTCATGCGGCTACTCTTGCTGCGCCTTTTTCTGAGCCACTTGTAGTGTCCTAACCGCCTGACCTTCCGTTCCCTTTGAAAACGAGACAGTAGAGCTAGTGCTTTTTCAGGTGCACAACCTTATGCGTTCATTTTGCTGGCTGTGGCGTCTTACGGTATTGTCCATTTATTGTGGGAAAGCGGCATGTCTCATGAAGATACTGACTCTCAGCTGAGAAGAGAC
Source organism: Bulinus truncatus (assembly GCA_021962125.1). Classification (NCBI taxonomy): domain Eukaryota; kingdom Metazoa; phylum Mollusca; class Gastropoda; family Planorbidae; genus Bulinus; species Bulinus truncatus. The sequence goes on along the minus strand of JAGDYQ010000031.1, from coordinate 885,638 downwards.
ATTAATAGAGTCCATTGAGACAGCTATGAATGAGCTTTATCAGTTCGCCAATGTGTTCTTGAGGCGCGGAAATGGAGAGGGGTGGATTAGCTATTCGAAACAAAAATTCACATCGTTTGGGAAAGCTCTCACAAATGTTTGATATTTATATCACCATTTCATTATACTCATTGCAATAAATAAACGCAGCGCGAAAAATACGTTTTATTCGGGTATTATTAGAAGTAAGAGTTGGATCGCATTATAAGATCTAAGAGATTAATCATATTATAATATGTAAGAAATGTATCATATTATACGATCTAAAAGATTAACCATATTATAAGATGTATGTTATTAACCATATTATAAGATGTAAGTAATTAACCATATTGAAAGCAAGACGGAACATGACGAGGCAGTCTGACCTGCAAACTGTTAGATACTGTTTGACTCTCAGCGTGTCCAGTCATTTGCCTGATTATACCGTGGTGCCTAATTGGCCGTTGCACTAACGGCTATGGCGGGGATAAATAGAGGGAACAACCAAAATAAAACCCCGTCATATTAGTGGTGGTTTAGAGAATATTATAGATAAACATCTCTTCACAAAAGGAACTTCAGGTCACAAAATAAAAGGAAAAAAAATCGATAGAAAAAATGAAACGAAATGGCAAAAGATAAAAAATAAAGTAATCAAAGAATAAAGCAAGCTTTTTTTTCTTTTATCGACATCAACAAACGAATCTAACGATACATATTCAGCCTTAAAAAAAACAAGAAAATATTAGGTGTCCGTTAAGAGCATAAAGGGTACATTTTTTCAAATGATATACGCGTATCTTTGTAAAGTTTTATGTTGAAATGTGTCTGTCTCTATAACCTCGGCATATGAAAGGATTTGTTGGTTAGTACAAAAACCAGTCGTCTTTACTTCCCCAACTTAAGTCAGGTTCCCATTTAAAGATGGTTGGACTTATGGGACGACTTTGTATCAAATTTCTCCTGGAAAAATTCCATGGGTCTCACCGAGGATTGAACCCAGAACTCTCATGTCGACTGTTGAGTATCTACACCCCTCGGCCATGCGTCCCACGCTTTGCTTTGGTTCATACAATGTAATGGATGACCAAGAAAGTCTATATTATTTATTTTGATTTTGAAGATCGAGCCATTTATTTTTACTTACACCTTGTCAAATGTCGTGATTCTGTTATCTTCTTTTCTGACATACATACATCTACTGTCCTTTATAAAAAAATATGTAAACAAAACATGCTAATCTTTCTGATAACGTAAACCACAATGGAACTGTTGTTTAATGCATGTCTCTCATCCCAGCCATAACTGATAGTGCAATGGCTATAGAGGAACCACAGGAAGCATGTAGGGAACATTTACACTGACCATAAAATTGCATTGGTTTTCACTTCAGAGATGAGCGATTTACCGCTTGACCAAATATCAATAGTAATATTTGTTTATGAAACAATTTGAGAAATGTTTTAAGACATAAATACAGCATTAAAGTATTATGCAGGCTTTGTACCAATGTCTTAGAACTCGATGTAAAAAATCTGAGGGCATCTAGTTAAAAATTAATATCATACAAATCTAAAAAAAAAAAAAAAATAGGAATTAAGGTAATGCTAATACTTTTTTTAGAAAAATAGAATTTGCACATGTGCAATTTTTTTTTATTTTTTTCTTTTATTATTTTGAAGATATTTGACTGACTTGATAATTTGTAACTCATAAACAGTCTTAACCTATATCAAATATCGATATTAATCTATATATCCATCTATCTATCTTTATATAGACATAGAATAAGACAGAGAAAGACAGAGAGGCAAAGGTGAGAAGGAAAGAGACATCAAGACAAAGAGAGAGAAAGAGAGAGCCATACGGACAAATAGAAATATATATATGTATAGAGAGAGAGAGAGAGAGAGAGAAAGAGAGAGAGAGAGAAACGCCGTTATGTACAATTAAATTATAATCTTTTCATGTTTGGTAATTTCAGTACACCATACATTATAATAAATAAACAAAGAACTTCAAAATACTGAAAAAAATCATGTTAATACATTAAATATATTCCTTGAATGTTAAATGACTCTAATATTTTTAAATAATAAATAATGATACATATTGAAATATATATATATATATATATATATATATATATATATATATATATATATATATATATATATAATTTTTGCTTCTTTTTTCTTTTGTGCTCTGTACATTATCTGTAGTTTTTTATTCAGTATTACTGGTTTTCATTTTGTTTTAAATTCAAGGCCAATCTACAGATGGTGTAGAACGCACGATTTTTTTTTTAAATTAAAACCAAAACATCACGAGGTAGGTCTAACCTAACAACCAAAATGTGGACCTTTAAACCATATTGAACAATATAAATAGCAGTAGTGTTGAGGTTGAATCTAAGAGTTAGCTGTCTAGGAATTCAAGATTGACTTGGTAAGCTATAGATAAACTTACAAATAAAAATATACCTATAGATAGACACAACTCTAAGTTTTACGAGTCATTGGGTTGAAGAGTAGTATTTCATTAAAGTAATAAACTGTTCATTGATGACAAACACTATGCGACTGCGTCATCTTTTTACATATACATCATCATATTTCTCCCAAATTATACATACGTATTATTGTGGATTTCAAACACCCTATATAGGCGATCTCGTTAGTATTTAATGCGTGGTAACTCGTAAAAGTAGGTAGCTTGGTCAATTATTACTATGAAATTTAGGTCATCCCTGCACATTAGTTTGGTTGGTATAAATAAGCACCCATATCTTTACCTAATGTTGCAAGTGTGACGTTTGAACTCCCGAATTTCCGAGCAATGCCGGGTACACTGTTTGTTTTTATAAGGATATACAATAGGGTGGGGGCAAATTGATGTAATCTCTGTCAGACAATTATAAATAGATGCTCCCTCATCGAGTGATCAATTTAACAATTAATGTTCATGTGTCATTTTCATGTCTAGGGGTCGCAACTTTGAAAAATACATTTCTTATAGTACATTTTATGAATATTAACCCCTAAAGCGCCAACTATTATTAACGAAATGCATCTAGAATAGTTATCATATCTATGTTTGGTATAATTGTACATCTAAATGATAACTGTTTACATTACTAATATTGTGTAAGCTTTTTGTTTTTTTTTATTTTATTTTTACTATAAATATTTGTGGGTAATAAAATGTGCCGCTTCTAGGGTCCCGTAAAAAAAAATTCCAATGACGGTAAAATTAATGAAAAAATATAAAAGACGAATGTTCACTTGTTATTATCTATTTAAAAAACTATCAAATTAAATATACAAACTTTCTGAAAAGAATACATATAAAATTAATTAAATTAAATCATTTATATTTCTGGGTTAATCAGAAGACTGTTAAGAAAATGGTTATTGGAAACATTGATCCAATTGTGACAGGTAAGCTGCGGAAATTAGAAAACAGAAAGCTGCAAAGTTGGAAACAAAAACAAGAGCGCAGATAGATGCAGTCACCGTTGTTACAGAAAACTTGGAAATGGAAATCTGTTCAGGAAACGATTCAGAAGATAACCGAAATAATGACAGCAGTTATGTGCAATATGAAGACACGGAAGAAGCTAGTGACAAAGAAGTGCGTTCCAGCACTGATCCACAAAATAGATGACTGTGTCCAAAGCTTTGCAAAGCTGTTGATAGGGTCAATGTCAGTCATCGTGATACCGTTTTGATTGTAAATGCCGTCTTGAAAGCTCTTGGACTGTTGACAACTGAAAATGCTTTGCACCCCAGCAAGCTGCGCTGTCAAAGAGATGATTGGAGGAAGAAGTCAGTTCAGGATCATAAAGAAGAAAGTGAAAGAATTGTTTGTCTCGGTTTTGATGGCAAGATTGATGTCACTCTTAAGCATACTGGGTCTACTCGTCGCAAAGTCAAAGAAGAGCACTAAGTCTTAGTATAATTTCCTACCCGCAGCTATGTTGACCATGTTGTTCCAGCATCAATTCGGAACTAACTTTACAAGCAGTTGCTTTTGATGGAACACCAGTACATACTGGTAAGCATAATGGTGTAATCCGACAACTTGAACTTCAGCTACAAAGGCCACTTCAGTGGTTGTTTTTTTTACTGCATGCTAACGAATAGCCTTTAAGCAAGCTAATATAAGTCGTTGATGGGAAGACCACTGGTCCAAAGGCTTCAGAAGGGCATATAGCAAGCATGATTGAATTTGATCCCAAGCAAAATCAATCATCGAATTTTCTCCAGTTTCAGGTTCAGTTGTTGATGTTGAAGACGAGGTGATGAAAGTACTTACATATCAGCAGTATTTACGGAAAATGTGTCTGCTTATTCAAAGTGATTCCAGCGCTGGTCAGAGTTACATCTCATACATAAATACTGCCTAACCTGGGACAATCAGTCATGCCAGATGGTTAACTAAATCTAACCGAATACTCAGGTTGTTTGAATCCGAACAAAGTCCTTCTGCCGAACTACAACGAATTGTGAAATTCATACTGAATTTTTATGCTCCATCATGGTTTTGCATCAAATCTCATCCAGGCTGCCAGGATGGAGCAAAGAACTTCTTCTTCATGATTTCAATGTACCAAAAACTTGACACAAATGATCAGGCTGTCGTTGCTCCATTACTTCAAAACAACAGCTACTTTTGTCATCCAGAAAATATCTTGTTGGCGGCTGTCGTCGACTAAGACGAAAATATTAGAAAATGTGCATACGAAAAAGTGTTGCTGGCTCGAAGTACTCACTCAAGTGGCACTATAAGATTCGTTGTTTTGACAAGAACAGAATTAAAATAAACTTTTCAGCTGAGTCGTACATTAGCATGGTTAACTGGGAACTGGTCGAGTTTAATTCACCTCCACTGCTGCAGGACATCACTGCCGAAGATATTGCCAGTTACGGCCATGTGATTCTACCTCACTTTCTATGCCATTCACAAGATGTTGAAAGAAACATCGAGGATGGCACAGCAGTTTGTGGCAAAATATACGGACATGATAGACGCCATAGTGCTATTATTCAAAGGAAGAAATCAAGATCGGAAGTGCCAACAATAGAAACAAAGGCAGACTTTCTGCACTAATTTCACATTTGAACTGCCGTACTGTTGCAAATAACTTTTTTTTGTTTTACTAGAGATTGTTGTTGTTGAATATGTTGTGTTTGATTTGAAGAACCATTAAAATTGTTAATAATTCACTCTGTTCAGCAGCGTTATATTTTCAGAACACATTTAATTGCGTTTTTTTTTAAAGACAGAGTTGCTAGAAAACGGTTATACAGAAAAAAAAAACTGTTTTTGTCAACGCTTTTACTTTCATATGGATCACTGTTTTTGGTTTGTCTGAGACCTTAACACCAAAATTTGTCAGTTTTTGCCCCACACTAATACTAATATAAAACTATAATTCTTATATCTATATCTATATCTATCTATCTATCTATCTATCTATCTATCTATCTATCTATCTATCTATCTATCTATCTATCTATATCTATCTATCTATCTATCTATCTATCTATCTATCTATATATATATATATATATATATATATATATATATATATAAAGTAGCTGCTGGTGATGTACAAAAAAGAAAAAGACGAAACAACAAATACAAAAAATGCCATTTATACAGTTTGATAAATTGTATATGCAAATTATCATAAAAGCGTAGTGCATATTTAGAAATGTTCATTTGCAAGAGGTCAGATACAATTAACTAACTACGTTCATTCAAATATAATTTTTTCATCAGATTTCGACATTGACTTTTCAAAATGATGGCTAAACTACTTCTTCCGGTTCTTCTCCTTGGATGTGTGACGGCACTTCCGGTAAGATGTATTCAATCCCAACGTAATCAGTGCATCAACTAAAAAAAGAAAAAAAAAAACGTGTTATATACACATGAGCAAAATTGTACGAGTTAAAAAACCCAATAAAAATAAGTTAGATTTGTGACAACAGTCGAAACTACCTTTATTTCGACATCAAGTACTGAGAACTAAATAAGTGTAAAACTTGCCTACCCGACAATACATGCTGTCATAACACAATATGATGCAACAAGTACTGAGAACTGAACAAGTGTAAAACTTGCCTACCCGACAATACATGCTGTCATAACACAATATGATGCAACAAGTACTGAGAACTGAACAAGTGTAGAACTTGCCTACCCGACAATACATGCTGTCATAACACAATATTATGCAACAAGTACTGAGAACTGAATAAGTGTAAAACTTGCCTACCCGAAAATACATGCTGTCATAACACAATATGATGCAACAAGTACTGAGAACTGTACAAGTGTAAAACTTGCTAACCCGGCAATACATGCTGTCATAACACAATATGATGCAACAAGTACTGAGAACTGAACAAGTGTAGAACTTGCCTACCCGACAATACATGCTGTCATAACACAATATTATGCAACAAGTACTGAGAACTGAATAAGTGTAAAACTTGCCTACCCTACAATACATGCTGTCATAACATAATATGATGCAACAAGTACTGAGAACTGTACAAGTGTAAAACTTGCCTACCCGGCAATACATGCTGTCATAACACAATATGATGCAACAAGTACTGAGAACTGTACAAGTGTAAAACGTGCTAACCCGGCAATACATGCTGTCATAACACAATATTATGCCAAATTAGAAAAAAAAAATATGTCGCTTTCATCGAACTTATGTGTGTTTATTATGAAAAGACCTGAATGCGGCTGGTCTCGCAAAAAGCTTCCCAATTCGTGCCTTAATATAGCTAGCTATTCAATCATATCGTTCAAAACTAAGAAAATAACATACATTGACAAAAAAAATTCAATTAAATAGCGATTTAATTTTTTTTAACTGCAAAGTATAACTATTTTTTTTAGATAAAGTATTGCACAAAGTGAAAAATTAATCGAGCGACTTCTACTAAAATTTAGGTAAAAAACTTCAATTCAAGAGTGTGATTTACTGGATGAATAATTAATATACATGCTAGAGAGGTTGTCTGCTTAGGTTCAAATTCCTCTCACTAACACCTTTGTACTTACTTTTATTGTAAGACTGATCTATCCCATAGGTTCTTGTACTTAAAATAATAGAAAAAAAAGAAAAAAAAAACATCACCTAATTATTTTTTTCCAGCTTTAATTATAACATAGAAAGACATTTACCTTAAAAGTTAACAATGGTCTATCTCTATGTACAGTATTAAGGAAATATCTAATCTATATAAATAATAGTGGACTAGGATCTGCGTTTTATCGAAATTAGAAATCAAGAATTCAAAATAGTGTCTCACAGGCGTCTCGATTCGATAAATGTTTTCTAGCAATCTACAGTTTGAATTGTTTTTGTGATTTTCAAACATAAAACTCAAAGGCCGAAATGTGAAAAAATTCCATTTTAATATATTTTTTTGTTGTTTTTCTGTATTTTATACAAAAGATTGCATCTTTAAAATCTTGAAATAATCGGAGCTCTCCAAAAACAAAAAAAAAATAATATCAAACCTAATAGAATATAACTCTATGCAAAGTTGTTTTCAGGGTCTAACTAGTATAAATTAATACATAACCTTTACTGCTATACTCATAAAATATGATTCGGTGGGAGAAAAATGAAAAATGTCTTTAATTACGCTCGCATTTTATTTTTAGGTACAAGAGCAACAGGAAAGTATCTTGACAGATATCACTACCCTTCTTCAAGGCGTTGGAAAGCGAAACCAGGATATTGGCTTAGCTTACCTTATCAATATTATTAGTGGAGTAGGAAAACGAGAGACCTTTCTTCCTAACATAGACCTACTAAATTTATTCAACAATTTAGGCAAAAGAGCTGACGAATTAGAAAATTTAGACTGGCTTGGCCTTATTGAGACTGTTGCCCCAATAGCCATTGGACTCATTGGCAAAAGAGCCGAAGAACTAGAAAACATTAACTGGCTTACCCTTATTGAGACCGTTGCCCCAATAACCATCTCACTCCTTGGCAAAAGAGCCGAAGAACTAGAAAACTTTAACTGGCTTGGCCTTATTGAGACTGTTGCCCCAAATAGCCATCTCACTCCTTGGCAAAAGAGCCGAAGAGCTAGAAAACTTTAACTGGCTTGGCCATATTGAGACTGTTGCCCCAATAGCCATCTCACTCCTTGGCAAAAGAGCCGAAGAACTAGAGAACTTTAACTGGCTTGGCCTTATTGAGACTGTTGCCCCAATAGCCATCTCTCTACTTGGCAAAAGAGCCGAAGAGCTAGAAAACTTTAACTGGCTTGGCCTTATTGAGACTGTTGCCCCAATAGCCATCTCACTCCTTGGCAAAAGAGCCGAAGAACTAGAGAACTTTAACTGGCTTGGCCTTATTGAGACTGTTGCCCCAATAGCCATCTCTCTACTTGGCAAAAGAGCCGAAGAACTAGAAAACTTTAACTGGCTTGGCCTTATTGAGACTGTTGCCCCGATAGCCATCTCACTCCTTGGCAAAAGAGCCGAAGAACTAGAGAACTTTAACTGGCTTGGCCTTATTGAGACTGTTGCCCCGATAGCCATCTCACTCCTTGGCAAAAGAGCCGAAGACCTAGAGAACTTTAACTGGCTTGGCCTTATTGAGACTGTTGCCCCGATAGCCATCTCACTCCTTGGCAAAAGAGCCGAAGAACTAGAGAACTTTAACTGGCTTGGCCTTATTGAGACTGTTGCCCCAAATAGCCATCTCACTCCTTGGCAAAAGAGCCGAAGAACTAGAGAACTTTAACTGGCTTGGCCTTATTGAGACTGTTGCCCCGATAGCCATCTCACTCATTGGCAAAAGATCTAATGAACTAGACAACATTGACTGGCCTAATATTATTTTACCTAATACTTTACTGCTCTCTTAAGTAATCGGTAAAATAGCTGACGATAATAAAATTGCTTGACGCAATCATTATGTCCGACATATCTTTGTGTTTGTCAATTAATGATTGACAATGCAGTAATTCTATTAAAGTTAAATATTGAAAAATAACCCTAGAAATGTTTTTTTTTTTTTATATAAAGAGCTTTTGGTTAATAACATTTAAATGTAGGTCTATGTTTTTTTTTTATTTGTTTGTTATCTAGTAATTGTAAAATTTTCAAAATTAAACATAATCCTTTATAACAGCATAAACTTGGTTCTAGAAGTTTTCACATGCAATTTATCACACAAAGCCATGCACAGAGCATTTGTTTAAATCCTACACATAATAGTAAAAAAGAAAACAGAAAAACAACTTAACGTTAATTTTGAATAATGGTGTTAAATTAGGCCTTGTCATTTAACAAATACTTGATACCATCTCTTTGTGGACTTTTTAGTATTAAGTAATAATGCATCTTTAAAGTTATTAACAAGATTATCTACTAATTATACGTTCGTTTCCATTACATTTTCTTTTTCTGATCAATGTGTAATTTGTAATTCTTCTGACATAGTATGAAGGAAAATACAATAATATGTGAAATCCTAAATATTTCGATAGTTAAATTTCTTAATAAAGCATGATGACATTTTTCTGACAAATTGAACAGCTTCATCCAGGACTTTTAATCTCGTAAATGTACAAGGCACCTTTGATCACCTTAAACTGTGTCATTTAAAACCCACACGCATTTTACAGCGAATTAAGTTTCAGTCTAAAGTTGCAATATACTTTTTTCTTGTCATTTTCTCAAACAAAAAATAAAACACATGTAATACGTAATTTATTCATTCCATAAACGAACACACATGGCCCATAATGTTGGTGTCATGGGATGAGCAGAAACAAAGAAAGTTGATTACATGTAAAAAAAAAAAAAAATTCATCATGATGTGTATAATTGAGATTGAGTGGGTAGGAAATATAAGATCATGTAGAGGGTGAATATGTAGATAGGTGTTAAACATTTGCAATGCTGTGTATTGTTATCGGTAATACTAACGTACTTAATTTTCAATGTTCTAGCGCAGTGTTTCCAAAACATTCGACATCTCTGTACCCCCTTTTTTATTTTCATAATACTGAGTACTACTAGTGAAAAAAAAAACAATTCCATATTGTCATGGTTTCTGTTATTTTCACTGTTTCCGATTTAGCTGTGCATGTTTACACAAACTCTTCCTGTAGCCCCACTATACTCTTCCTGTACCCCCACCAAACTCTTCCTGTACCCACACAAACACTTCATGTACCCCCACCAAACTCCTCATGTACCCCCACCAAACTCCTCATGTACCCCCACCAAACTCCTCATGTACCCCCACCAAACTCCTCATGTACCCCCACCAAACTCCTCATGTACCCCCACCAAACTCCTCATGTACCCCCACCAAACTCCTCATGTACCCCCACCAAACTCCTCATGTACCCCAACCATACTATCCTTTTACCCCCACCATACTCTTCATGTACCCCCACCAACATCTTCCTGTACCCCGTGGTGTACAATTAGCACAGTTTTAACTTATTATATTATGTAGTGTATTTCATTCTTCAGCTAAACAGTTCATAAACGTGTCTATTTAAATACAACACAGTTATCATTAGATATAGTGAAAAGTGTGATACTTTCGACTGTTTATCTAATGCAGTTATACTGGCTACCCAATAATTAGACACTCACATATTTTCTTATCATTTTTTAACTCCCCCTCCACCCACCCCCCCGCCCCCACAAACACACACATTTTCGTTTTTAACAAAATAAATCTTTTACTTTCTTACCAACAGTATCGAAGCGTTGGCAGGTCAAATGTAATTCTCTACTTGTGCAATGCACATTTTTGGCGTTATTAGATGAACCATTTGGAGATATGATATGTTTTTTAACAACCTACATGTCAGGAAAGGAAATTAATTTAAAAAAAAATGTTTAAATTAGAGGCTTGTATATATTCTTGATAAAGCTAATAAAATAATTGTCAATGACCTACATAAAGTAAGCTCGCAAACCTTCACGATTGGAACACCTATACAATCATTTATTTACTTTCAAAATGAACTTGAATTGAGAAGTATATCTAAATTAACAAAAAATGTGTTGATTTTAGACAAGTTTTGTATGCATCAAATTGTTTAATGATACCCTGTATAGTAGGGTAGGCACGTTTTACAGACTTGTTCAGTGCTCGGTACTTGTTGCATCATATTGTGTTATGACAGCATGTATTGTCGGGTAGGCAAGTTCTACACTTGTTCAGTTCTCAGTACTTGTTGCATCATATTGTGTTATGACAGTATGTATTGTCGGGTAGGCAAGTTTTACACTTGTTCAGTTCTCAGTACTTGTTGCATCATATTGTGTTATGACAGCATGTATTGTCGGGTAGGCAAGTTTTACACTTGTTCAGTTCTCAGTACTTGTTGCATAATATTGTGTTATGACAGCATGTATTTTCGGGTTTGCAATTTTTATTGACTTGTTCAGTTCTTAGTCCAACGTTCATTTATCAGATTTAAAAATAATAATGATTTATCTGCATTTTAGACATTACGACTAGGAAATAAATAAACAAGGTTTAGTTTTGACTTAAAAGATTAGATAAACACAACATTAACAAATACATGTCGATGTTTGTTTTTATGTTAAAGAAATTCATTATCTTTTACAAGAAAAAAAAAAGGTCGAAGTATAGGTCGTAAAATTACATAAAGCTTATCATTTTTATAAACAAATATTTTTATCTTTTTTGTATTAAGAAAAAGTACAAAAAAATGTCAATATTTAGTGAACTTACGAATAAAAAACCAAACAAACCAACCACAACAATAAAACAACAATCGTTGACTTTATATAAAAAAGAGTAATTAATATTAGTAATATTTTTCGTGGAACTAGTTTCAGTTTAATGAATGATTTCTTTGAAATCCAAAACTTCTTTCGAAATGTAATTAGCAGTACAAATTTCAGAATACACATTATACAGTAAACGCATTGCTATTTAAAAAGTCACATTTCAATGACATAAAACAAATCCCGCCATTTTCGTTATTTTCACTTTATATAGTGACAAAAGTAATAAATTGACACACAATATAATAATATACACGTATTTTAACTTTCTGAAAAGAAAGCAATGCAATTGGACGATGATCTAGTTCACTACTCAATCATACAAACACATCCGAACTATTGTTCCTCGATCCTGTACTTCATTACTCAAGCATACAAACACATTCAAACACATGTTCTCCGATCCTCCAGTTCACTGCTTAAGCAAATATTACATCAGTGCATATATTCCTCAATCGAACTCAAGCACCAGTAAAACAGTTATCTTTTTTTTCCACTGATCGTTAGAAGCATGACTGGTCAAGCTTGTCTTCTAGCCTAACAGTCACCCTGTGAAAAACGACAAAACAATCAGTTTAGCTATGAATTAATCATTGTGTGTATCTCATTTATGCTATCTAATCGTCAAATGAAACATTATTATATTCGTCTTGTTATTTTCTTCGTCATGTAGCCTAAATATTTCCTATTCAATAAATGTTCTATTTTTCGAATGTAATAACCCAAAAAAAAAATATAGGCAGCGTATACAATGTGAAAGCGTGTTTAAGTTGTTACTTAACTGTAATTAGATCGGCTGTTGAATTTGGATTGTCTTGCAGTTAAGTTTATTTTAGTTTTTCAGGTCATGGTGGAGTAAAGTGTATCTCTATGGCTCATCTAGTACCTCCATGGCCATTGCACAATCTGCTTGTGGTGAAATGAAGGAAAGACACAAATTAAACTGTTCTACAGTGGTTTTCGGGATGTAAGAATCTAAGAGATGGATATCTTATATTTACAGTGGCTCCACATATGGAGTTAGAAAAAAACGCCGTATTAAAAAGAACTACAATTTCACACTGACCTATATACCAACAAATATGATATTAACTATGCACATTTCGTTATTAAAAAAAAAACAACATTGCAGACGTTGTAACTTGATAACCACCGATACAAGCATGACATGCGATGGTATGTAAAAACACAAGCAAGGTAGATTGTATAATGTGGAGACAAGGGGAGACAAGGCTAGACCGAAGAATTAGTATTAAAGGGGAATAAATGGAATTTAAATCTCTTTACAAAAGGAAATCGTTATATAACATGCTAGGTAATTCTCTAATACGTATTTATCGCTATTTGTATTCCCCATATAATTATTGAAACGCAGTGGCTACGAATACGACCGGACGTGTTTCGTATTTTTTTTTCCGAGACACGACCAGCAAACTTTGACGACGTCAATAAACAGATAGAACTCTTATGGTTTAAAGATATTTTCTTTTCGCGGGAACGAGCAGTTTTTTTCTAGTTATACATTAAAATAATACTTTTGTTTGTGTTTTCTGCTAGCTCAATGGTTAAGCTGTTAGGACGCGACTCATTTTTAACCTGACTATATCCAGGTTCGATTCCTCCCAGTAACATAACTTTTTTCAGAATGTATCCTTTTAGTTGTTTTAATGAAAATTAACTAACTAGATATCTTTGACATTTTTGTTTAATAGCCTTACATTAGGGAATGTAGTAACGTCACAAATAGCTTTACTACCGCAAGAATGTCTTCTTAGATGCTAAAGAACAATTTACATATTTTTTATAAGCAGTTAGCTAATGTTCGGTAATAATTATATATTCTTAAAATTAAATTTTTATTAAAGCTAAAATAAAATCATTTAAAAAAAAAAAAACAAAAAAAAAAAGTTTTGTACCAGTTTGAACTTTGGCGATTTGTATCACCACAAAAAGAAATATAAAAAACATTATGCTTTGACGAATAACAATTTTCATTTTCCAGTATCCTTTTATTGTGAACGGCCGGTAGTAAATGTCTTGTAAATTATCTCAGCTTATATAGTTAAAACAAGAAAAATATTGTCATGGATAACACAAACATTACAGATTATGCGTTATACAACATGTCATCACTTAGTATTACATTTGTATTAAATAGAATTATGTAATTTGTAAACAGTTTGACAGATGGCTAGCGAGATATTAACTAACATCAAAAATATGTAAATTTTTTTTTTATTATTTCAAAAAAATGTGTGTATTATTTGTACAATTTATTCATGCTTAATTGTGTCTCTTTATGCCACTAAACATACAAATAAATGATTTAATGCATGGTTCATTTTGAATTGATTAGAAGAGGTTTTTTTTAAACTGGGTGCTACAGCCCGCATTACCCCTTGGGGGATTGTGAGACGATCCATACACACGTAAACACAGATTATAAAGCATTTCTTAAATTGATTAATAACAATCAGAACTCTATTAATTGCATTTCAATTAATCAATAACACTCAGACTTATATTATTTAACTGCAATTATAGAAACATTTCAAAGCTGCTTACAACAACTACTTGACGATGATTAACGCAATATAAAGAGGAAATCTCTTAATAATAAGCCCTATATTGATATTAAATATGTCAAGAGCTATACATCGTTAGCTATACAAAACGATTAAAAAGATTATCTATTCATACATATCCATATGTATTTAAACAAAGCGTTGCATTCATACCTGCCCGGTGTTGAATCTCAGTTGACACAGTTGAATGACGCTAGAAGGTTATAGAAACAGATGAATTCTGCACTTCACCTGTCCCGAAGGCTCGTTAGGGCTAAAAAGGGAACTTTACTTTACTTTGCTACAGGAGACAAACAAGCGTCACGAGCATATACATTTTGTTGAGAGAGAAATAACAATAACAATATTGGCATGTGTTATAGACATGTCAATGTTAAACATAATTTAATGTCAGGCCAGTGCAATTCGTTTAGAAAACATTTTAAATTAATTTATATAGTGGGCGTTCAAACCAATATATCAGAAAAAAATTCCAAAAAAATCTTTAATAAACGTTGTTCAATGTTGATCTGATATAATAAAAAAAAATCGTTTATAGTTTGCAGTCAGATATTGCCCTGCTTGGTAGAGAGTATTTTTAACTGCAGTTGTATAGCCAAAAAAAGGTATAACAATAAATGTGGTTACTTTCTTTATACATAAAAATAGACTAATTATTAAGCAACGTAATGAACCAGTCGAGTTTACAACCTTTTCTGGACAATTTAAGGCACAGGACAACGCAACTAAAAACAAATCAGTGAAAACCGATGATGACTGATAGTAGAAACAAAAATCATGAAAATAGGTGATGTCTGATAGTAGAAACAAAAAGCATGAAAACAGATGAAGTATGATAGTCTAAACAAAAATCATAAAAACAGATGATGTCTGATAGTCTAAACAAAAGTCATGAAAACAAATGATGTCTGATAGCCTAAACAAAAATCATGAAAACAAATGATGTCTTATAGTCTAAAGAAAAATCATGAAAACAAATGATGTCTGACAGTCTAAAATAAAAACTGAAAAAAAAAAATAAACTCCTGATATATTACTTAAATAATGAAAAAGACATTTACAATAATAGAGTATGGTTTCTCATTACATGATTTTACTCATCTTGGCATACACATTCTTTACTACGGCATAAGCTTAAATATCGTTTAAAAAGTATTATACTGAAAAAAGCAACATTTAGAAGACTAATAACAATGATTGCTATTCTAGACTCTTTAGTATATAAGTTAAATTATTTTACTTGGCGAAAAAATAAATAAATAGATAAACATACTTAGATTTTAAAAAAAGAAATGTGTGAAAAAAATGTATATACAAAGTATTTTATGCTCAAGTCGTGAACATCAATTAATTGAAAAGAAATATATTGAGTTTATGGAATGTGTTTTTTAATTTGTTTTAACTTAGACTGATGTAGAAGACAAAACCAAGACAACAAGTTAGAAATAAAAAAAAAAAACATCAACTTACAAGTATGAAATACATGAACAATAACATTCATGACCGTACACTAGGGTGATAACTATTTTCATTATTTTTCGTAACGAAACTGAAACCCCTCACATTCGAGGAACAATTATATGTAGATGACAGTAGCAACAGTAATTTTTTTTTAAATTGAATAAAGTTCCCCCTATTTTTAATTTTTCGTTCACATATCGCGCAGTTTGAACTCGCCCCAGCTTGGGGTGAGTTCACAATATATAACTATTTCATTATTGTTATAACTTCTTTTATTTTCTGTTTCAGGTGCAAATATATAATATATATTCTGGAATATTTTAGAACATTGTGGAATATTTTTGAATATTTTGGATAAACTATCTCGTTTTCAGTGTAAGATTGCAAGTCTTACTGTCAGGATAGTGAAAGTAGATAGACATGGATAGATAGAAAGACATATTGTTAGACAGATAGACAGATAGGCTAAACAATCTCACACGGATGCCTACAAACCGTCAAATTCTTGGAAACTTCACTTTTCTGTTCAATAGCCAGAAACGGCGACTGGATCGAATCAAAATTATGATTACGGATATAGAATTGCTTTGGAGGGAAATTCTAGACTTTCCACTATTATCCAGCGCACTCATCAGAAAGAAACTCAATTGCCTGATTGATTTATATGACAAAAACAAAAAGAATCCGTCTGATAAATTTACTACAACACTTTCTCAGTTATTTGATGTCACCAACGTTAATGGAGAATGGAAAAGCACGGAGGATAAAGAACTCTACCAGAGGCAAGTTAAGAGTGGAGGAAAGATTGGTTATTCAATGGTCAAACAAGCCCCTTTGGAATCAATCCAGCCAAGAAAACGAATCCGACTATCAAAAACCCAATCACAAGCCAGCTCTTCTCAATCGCAACCTATACAAACACATACAACTGTCTCAGAATTTTCGGATTCTGAAACCTCTGCTTCTTCACCCGACTTGCCAACCTATTCTTCCACGTCATCTTCTCCTGAATGCAAACCGAAATACCAAAGAGCAAGCACTACAACAGCGGGTTTGCTAGTACTGCAAAACAACATTTCTACACATAAAGCATATGATGTTCTTGCAACCATTGCTGAACAGGGTCACGATGTGCCAGTTCCAAGTCAGGCGGGTTTCTGGAAACGAGTAATCTCTGTAGGACGTAAAATGAAAACCAAAATTGTTCAAAAACTTCAAAGCAAAGAACTCTATTGTCTCCAGTTTGATGGTAAAAGAGTTCAAGGGGAAGAGTATCAAGTAGTTCTGCTGAAAAATATGACAACCGAAATCAAACTTGGTATTATTAAATGTGAGAGTGGTTCTGCCGCGGCCATTCACAAGGAACTACATCAGCTACTTGATGAATATGATGCTTGGAAAAATATTGGCATGATAATATGCGACACGACCGCAGTAAATACTGGTCGTTTGCATGGGATTGTAAAGCTCATACAGGATGATGTCTTGAGCAAGGGCTTTCAGAAGCCACAATATATTGGGTGTCAGCACCATGTACTCGACCTCCTTTTGAAACATGTCATGAATTTTTTATCCAAGAGCCAACGAGCAAACCAAAACTCAACTATTCCTTCATTGGCCAATTAACACAAAACTATGTCACTCTTCAGGCTGATTACCGCCTCTTTGCGACAGATGATGTTAGCACAGACGAGAACCCTGGATGGCGAGAGGATTTCAAGTTCTTATATGAATTATGTCAGGCATATCGTCATTACAAAACAACTTCACGTTGGCCTGGCATCAACTGGAAGAAACTACCAAATTTACACCAGGCAAGATGGAACTCACGTGCGATATATACTGTTATATCATTTTTTCTGATACCAGAGTGGCGCAACATCCTCACTCCTGCCTGCAACTTCATCTGCTACGAATGGGCAAATGCTTGGTTCCATTCTCAACACTATAATGAAGCGTCCTTCAATGAACTGTTTACCTCACTCATCAGGATAAAATGCAAGAAGGCAATTAAGTGTTTAAAGACTCATTGGTCAGTCGAAAAGTCATTAATTGACATTCCCAGATCTAACCAAATTGCTGAACGTGCTGTGAAACTGATGGAGGAACTTCATGCAAAATCGAGAGAATTTCAATTTTTGAATCTGAAGTTCATAGGAAAAAATATGTTTTAAACATTTCTTGTACATTCTGTACATATTACTAACTGATCTGTATCTTATTTGTTAATAAAAGTTGATTAGTTATTATTATTACTCCTTTGAGTTAAGCTAAAAAAATAATGTCCTTTTTTTTGAAAAAAAAATATTTTTCCACTTTTTTCTTCCGAAAAAGGGGGAGGAGGGGGAACTTTTTTTAAAAAAATCAAAAATGCTATTGATATTCTTAAATTACACATAAAAGTTCCTCGATTGCAAGTGGTTTCATAAAAATATTTTTTTTGTTATCACCCTACCGTACACTCTTATTGCCTCTCTCTCTAGTAAAAACTTTGGTTGGAAATTGCCTTAAAGATGCATGCGATATATTCAGAATACTATTATATTCTATGAAACTTTTGGAATATTTTTACATTACTGTGCTAAAACAATACTTGATTTTTTTTGTATCCACATACAGTTATAGTAATGGAAATTTTATTAACACTTCCTGTCTCTGTAGCTAGTGAAAATAAAGTTTTCCAAAATTAAATTGGATAAAATATTACTTGATGTGCTTTTAAAGCCAGAAAAAAAAATCGCAATCTCTCCTTACTAAAAATTGAAACCTTATTATATAACACTCCTAGACTAAACATTTCAAGATAACGAAAGCTTTTAAAAAAAAAAGGCAAGAAAGGT
Source organism: Bulinus truncatus (assembly GCA_021962125.1). Classification (NCBI taxonomy): domain Eukaryota; kingdom Metazoa; phylum Mollusca; class Gastropoda; family Planorbidae; genus Bulinus; species Bulinus truncatus. Next base: position 866,896 of record JAGDYQ010000031.1, on the reverse strand, counting down.
GCGGTCAATCTGTTTGAAGTATTTTTTTTTTATATTATTGAATTTTTCTATATGTCAATGAAGTTCATTTTGTTGCAACTAATGATCACAGAAAAGGATAATTTATTTTTTGTGTTTATATATTTTAACTCAGTAGCATAGACCAAATATAGGCCTAGCAAACATTATCAGTATTGTTGGTATAACAAAAATTAACAATTTTAAACAAATTTCTGCATGACCATTAACAGTTTCACTACTATTAGTTAGTATACTATTTTACTTCATGCAATCCTTGACAATTTTCAAACACGGTGCATACATTATTTCATTAACTTTAATTATCTCAAAAAAATAGAGCCAATCTAGCAAAAGCACTTACATATTCCAAATCAGCATAGTTGACTTTGTATAAAATGATCCAAATATAACTGGCAATGAATTCACTGTTTACCAGTGTAATTACTTCATTCATCATAATTTGAAGCGAAAACGACTATTGATGTTTTCTGCATAGTTGGTTATTGTGGCATCACACTATCAGTAAAGAAAGGATACGATTATATGAAACGTCGAACATTTTTTTCGCACCGATTTATAAATATGTTTTACTAATCTTCTGTCTGTACTTTGCGCCGATATTTCAAAACAAAATGTGCCAAAGTTTTATTTACGACATGTACCCTTCTATAGTTAAACAAATGAAATCAACCAACGTTTCGTGTAAGCAATGCGCAAAAATACTGCTCAGGAAATCCAACAATATTTTGTTCACAGATTGGATCAAACTAGCCTATTCGGTCACCGTCCCATAATTTTACAATACTCACACACATACCCTTACAATACTCACAATTGTTTGACTTTGATTGGTTTGGTATCTGTTAACTTTATAGTATGCTCTATACGCTTTGCTCTTCCAGGTTCATTGTCTATAATATCTTTATATTTCATTAATAAATTGTTTACTCGAGTTCTGACAACTTTTGGTACATTATGAGGTAAAATGATACTTAGTTTCTTTGATTGTTGTCTCATGTCTAACACTGGTATATCTTTTAATTCTACGTCTTCGTGACTAATAGTTAAAGCACATAACTTTTCTTCCTCATGTTTTGAATGTATCTGATGTACCTGTTCTGCCAAATGCTCAGGTAAGCTGTCCAGTTTTCTAAGGCAATTTATATGGAATGTTCTGTGATTACCTTTGATGTTCACTATAAAATCAACGTCATTAATCTTGTCTATTATCTCATAGGGACCTTGCCACTGTTGATTAAAACCTTTTTTTGTAGGTAGCAATACTAGAACCTCATCATCTGTTTGCATGCATCTCAAATGTCTGTGAATGTTGATTGGCAATCTATCTTGCTCATGTCTGTCCTTTAAATTTCCTGTGGCAATTTGATTTGCATAAGCAATTTTTTCTCTCGTTTGTGTAACTAAGTCATAAGGTGTTAACTTTTGTCTGTTTGGCATAATGTTTTCAACAAAAAAAATAATAGGTCCTCTAGCGTTAGCTCCAAACTCAAGCTCAAAGGGACTGTATCCTGTTGCTGCATGAGGTATTTCTCTATATGCAAACATCACACAATTGGTTATTCCAAAAACAATGAGGCTACTGTTGCTGCAGAGTGCTCACTCAAACCCACTGGCAGGACACATGGGAAAAACAAAGACATGGCAAGAATTGCAAGACATTGCTTTTAGCCGGGATACAAAAAAGATACACATAGTTATATAGATGCTTGTCAAGAATACAAAACACATAATCACATGTAGCTGATATAACTTATAAACCAGTACACGAGTCTATAACTATGTGATATTTACATTTGCACTGTAAACTTAGTCCACGTGTTACACCTAGTATCCCTTTCCTGGGTCTCTAGTCTTTCCGTGTGTGTGTGTGTCTTCGTGTGTCTAACAAGTAACAACCGTTTTAACTTCCCCTATTTATAGGATATATCACCCCCGCATATTACATCATTTTCCCGCCAAAACCACAGAGGTCAATGTGTAGGCGATTTGCGCCAAACTCCGTGCGTGGGGTGATTGCATCATGCATGCTTGACCCTGTAAGCACTTACCATACCATATAAGGAAATAACGCCGTGACTAACAATGCGTGGTAGCAAGGGCTGGAACAATACCAAATAAAGCAATAACATGAAACGTAAACAAAGCTTAATTACAAGGAATAGGACAATACCCATTCAATACTTACACCCATACAATACTTACACATATACCCATACAATATTCACACATATACCCATACAATACTCCCACATATACCCATAAAATACTCACACCTTTACTATCTCTCACTTACAGAATTTATCAATGATATATCCACCGCACAGTGGTATAAGTTGAATTAATAAATCTTAAAACAGAGTCATGTCCGACGACCTATGTTGACCCGATTTTATGACCTGATTGCATAGTATATTAGACTCAGTGCCACAGTTCTCAGAACGCGAAGATGGTACTTTATAACCAAATTTGATTTTTTTTTGTTCATATGATATTTTTTAATGGGATCGTTTTTTTACTGGTATTTTTAATGATATTTTAATGATATTTTAATGATATTTTTTACGATATTTTTAATGATATTTTTAATGATATTTTTAATGATATTTTTAATGATATTTTAATGATATTTTAATGATATTTATTAATGAATTTTTTAATGATATTTTTAATGATATTATAATGATATTTTAAATGATATTTTAATGATATTTTTAATGATATTTTAATAGTTATGTTTTCCTATATACAACGAACCTATGTAACATATTTAATGAAGTAAATTAGCATCTTCAATGGGATAAAGTAATTTTAATACACACAAGCTTATTACTGCTTTTATAAACAAACTCATACTGTATAAACGTAATGGAATGCTTTCAGTTTAAAAATTTACTTATAAGGTAAATCAAGATGAATCTCCCCATTGAGACTTTAATATGAGAGACATTGTCAAGTTTAAATGTGTTGATACTGTTTTCAGATGCGGAATCTTAACTCGTTTGTTATCTTTAATAATGTATTGCTACGCCCAAAACACTACCACTGAAAGTGACTCCCACAACAATATAGCATTTACAATTTTGTAGTTAGAAAAATATATATTTTCAAAAAAGTCATTATTTTAATTACCCACTTATTACTCAACACATTTTCTTTATTACAAATGAATAATTTAAATGGCATTTCCAAATACTTTTTCAAAAATGTATATGTAAAATTGAATCAACATTTTTATTAATAATATATTAAAAATGTAAAAAAAAATGTCTGAAAACCCGTTGCAGATTTTTTTTATTTGGTGCTATTTAAGCAGTACATATTTATTTATTACATACATGTATACACACGTCGACACAATATATATATATATATATTTATTTATTTATATATATATATATATATATATATATATAATAGAAAAAATCATACAATAACCCAATTTTTTTTTTGTTCTTTAAACATGCTGATCAAAATAAATAGAATATGTTCATTGGACTATGAGCATTCGCGTTGTACATTGAATGTGTCAGTCGGGATAAAAGACACGCGGTAGGCTCAATTGAATGTGTATCGATAGACGTATGATCAATAGACTTCCAGAAGTTAAAGCATATTTCAAATATAAATACACTCCAATTCTTTGTCTAATTGATGATAAAAAAATATTGTATACATACACTATTGAATGTCTGGCGATTTAATCATAGTTTTTTTGTTTGTTTTGTTTTTAATTTATATCGTATTTATATTCTAACTATGGTTACGACCTACATTTGTCGGTGAATGCTATTAAAACAGGTGACTTGGCTGTTGCGGCACTGAGAAGCATTTTTGAAGATTTTAAGTATTGAGCGAACAGCTTAGTAAGTAGTTACATTATAAGTTTAATCTTGAAAAATATTTTTTATTTGTATTTCTTAATTAAAGACCAACTCGATTAATTAAAATAAAAGACGTTAAAATAAATGTGTGCTGTGTAGGCTCTGGAGTGTTGACCTGATAGAGAAGGGTTCAATTATGTCTGTGATCCTTGCGCGTTAAATCCGTGTCCTGGCTAGGGCATTCAAGTCCCACAACCCTGAAATTAACTATCATTTGTAAGCATGTTCCGTGTCTTAGTTACCTTGTTCCGTTCTACCTCCATGGATTTCGCTCTTTTGGCTGCGATAAAGATTAGAACAAAGGGACATCAAACCAAAAAAAATAATATATTTTTCATATTTTAAAATATCTAGTTAATTATTCATTCCACCGAAACCGATACCGATTGCCAATATCAGATTATATTTTTTGTTTCTTGGTAAAAAAAAAGGTATGCTAATAGCTAATATATGAACAAACTATCAACGTATTGAACTAAAACTCCAGTAAATAGTTTGAGTGCTACACAAATATTTTTAATCTTTAGAACTAATTACACAAAAAAATCTAAATTTTCCTAATAAATAATTTGGTGTCGGTACTAATTTAGGTAAAGAGAACGAATATTCTGCTTCCTTTTAAATTATGAATGGCTTATTGTCGATTTAATATATTTTATTAAAATATACTGTTTTAAATGGATTCTGTGATTTTCAATATGATAAAATTGTATGAAATTGTATTTTTTCCATTCAAATGATTCTTTTTTTTTTTTGCAGTCTTTTTTTTTTTTTTTTTTTTACTTTGTATTGCATTTTTAACTTGTAATAAAAAAAATTAAAATTATATTTGACGATCAGTCAGAATAAAAAAAAATAATGGCTTGTACTTTAGTTCGAAAGTCATTTCACGGCTAACATTTGAGTAACTGTAAAATGTTACTTGCTAGCTAATCACAAGTAAACGGACCATTTTAGGACCACAATAATACTAAATTTGTTAAGATTAATAATGGTACATTAAAGCAGCGGTTAAGCAATTGTTTTGGATATGTACCCCAGAGGGATTGAAAATATGCCCGCTGGTACCTCTGAGAAATAAGTTGCAAATAAATGAACCTATTTACTTGATATAATTATATATCGCTGCTAGCTCCTGCATAACCGTTCCCGTATCAGTTGAGGTACTTGTACCACCGATTCAGAAACACGGCATTAAAGAGTAAATATTGAAATTCTTACAGTTAATCAACTGTTTTTTTTTTTAATGAATGTATGTTTTTACAGGAGCTGCTTATATTTTGTAGAGACATTTAGAATTCAATATTATAACATGTTACTCCTCGTCAGTCTACGTCTCTGTCACTTCTGTCACAGTAAACATGTCCTCCAGTTCACGTCTCCAGCATACAAACAAATATATACACAAGTTCCTTGTACCTCAAGTTCACAACTACAGCATACAAATACATCTCTCCACACGTTCATTAATCCCACTAGTTCACAGCTCCAGTATACAAACACGTCAATGCACACGATTCTTAATCTTCCAGTTTACAGCTCCACCATACAAACACATCTAAGCACACGTTTCTTAATCTTCTAGTTCACAGCTCCACCATACACACACATCTAAGCACACGATCATTGATTCACTAATTTTACAGCTCCAGTATACAAACACATCTAAGCAAGTGCACTTCATTGTAGTTATACACATTAGGTGTTATAAGATCAAATGTTGCGGCTATATAAATATTCATTTAGTTATGACTACTAGGTCAAACAGTGTTGTTCATTACTGGCATAGAAGTTGACACAACTCCTGTTTATTGAGCTAGGTACTTCCCTTCAATGAGACTACTGGCCCATTAAATGTTTACAAACAAAGCCACCTGGTAGTCAGTTGGTTCTATTTTTTCATGAACAATTTCTTTGCGTGCTTACTGTCTAGTTGACATGCGAATTTCCATTGAGCTAATTATTTCCCGTATTAGAGCCCACTGGCCAAAGGTATGTTTACAAACACAGCCGTTAGTTGGTAAAATTTTTTATGACCTATTTCTTTGCTTGTATACTGTCCAGTGGAATGTTTATTTAGCTAGGTACTTCCCCTAGTTGAGCCAACTGGCCAATGGTATGTTTACAAACACAGCCGTCTTCAATAAGACATTTGGGGGTAATACAACTAATCCGCGTGCGCTGCCATTCAAGCACTATAAGACATTTTGGCCCAAAATTGGACCGGCAGAATTAAGAATATGCCACGATGTTCTACTGGCGCAAAATATCAAGCCATTAAAAGAAGAAGTCATCACATTTTGTTCAAATATCCTCCAAATGAAAGACAACTCAAGATATTTGCCACGTGAAGATCACAAAAAACTTCTGACTCTGAATATTAGGTTCCTGTGAAGAATTCCCACCTTGTGGTGCGTTTTTGTGTTCCAGGAGCTTACCACCATGAAAGGTGTATGTCTAAAATAATCTACATCAAGAAGATTTCTCTCGTCCGTCATCAATTCAAGCTTGAATTCATTGTCCCACTCTAGCAGACGCACCTCTGAATGATCTGGATTTCATCAAGCTTCTAATTGAATATATGAAAGTTTCTCCCTTTCTTTCTCAGACTGCATTGAAAACGATTGGCCGCCATCTCTGGTACCTCAGTGCAGAAAACATTCCTTTGGTTTTCTTTTCTCAATGAGTCTCAGTGGATGAGAAAAACAGCTTTACTGCTTGCTTGAGGCAATACATGGAGAAATCTTCTGATTATCAGAATGAAATAAGGTGCATCCGCAGCACAAATGATCCTTCAGTACTTCAAAATGTGACATTAAAGGATTTTGTGACATGTCATCGATGCTCTTCTTTAATGCTCTTCTGCTTTTCACAAATTTTCTCATGACTTATGCTTCCACCTGGCAACAAACTTCATACTTTCAGAAGGCAGCATCGGTGGTATCTTCCTTGAAAGTTTTCAATGACTGTGCCGTGCGGGGAATTGCACTGGCGTCATCATTCAACTCATCTCTCACCAAATCAGAGGAGGAAAAACATTACTTGATCAAAATTGTTGAACAACATCGCAAGGAGTTTCCAGGTGCAAAAAAAAAATTAAAAATCAACTGTGCTGAAGAAATCGCAACTTGAAGACCTCTTCAGGACTCAGAAAGCACAGAGTAAAAAACAAAAATTAAAGTGTATTTTTAAATGGCGTACTTAAAACTATTCTATAATACTGTCAGATTAATGTGTCATGTAATTTCTATTATTTTAATGTTTAATTCCTACTGTGTAACATAATTGATCTTTGTTTCTAAAAAAATAGCATTTTAAAACTTGAGAATTTCCATTTAATGCAACTGCCGAACACATTAAAACACGAGATAACAAGTGCAATGAGGCAGTATTTATAGGAGCCCAAAATGGTGTGAAATTTTGTATATACATGTTTTAATTCACACTGAACCTGTAAACTAAAATGCTAAAGATACAAATTCAACTTTATTTTAGTTACATTATAGAGTGAGCCACATATATATATGTATATACAGTGCAAACAATGTGTAGTCGTATTTTAGTTGTTTCTTGTTGTGGGCAGAAGTTTATTAAATCGACTGACGCTGTGGTATTTGGTTTGTCTTGCAGTGAAGGATTTTGTTCTGGTCATGACCCTCTATGACTCACGTGGTAACCCCATGGTCATCGGTTTGGGCTAAAATTGAATGGAACACAATGCAAAGTTCTAAAGAGGTTATGGGGATCCTAGATTCTAACAGATAAACATATTTCCCTTACAATTATTTCACAGATGGAGTTTGAAGAAAACGCGTTCTAAATTCATTTTCTAAACAATCGTCAAAATGTATATAACGTCACTTAGGATAATAGCATAGCCCATTGGGTAGTTCAAAATATAATTTTATAAATTGTAACATTCACTGATAAAAAAGCATGACATGAAATAGCGTATTAAAGCCACAAGCAAGGTAAATAAATGGTAATACCTGAAGGAAACCACAATGATAAATTAGTATTCGTAACGGGATATTTCCGTTTGTCTCCTCAGCTGTAACTTAAAACGATTTACAAAAATAAAAGCCTTACAGGATAACCATCTTTATGCTAGGTAATTTTTTTTTTAAACGTACTTATCGCTCCTTGTATTCTACGTATACAATAATTGTCTAAAATATTACACTTTTACTATTCATTCCATTACATTTGTTGAAGAAAAATTATTGTCCGACTAAATGTGTATACTAGTTTTACTCGATCTCATGTTAAAATGTGTTGAACCTTGCGAAAATTCATTTCAATTAATGTTTGTTGTTTATTTCGGCAATTATATTGACAATTAAAATTTCATGGTGTAACTGTTAAAAAAAAATTATAATAACAGATTCGAATTTAGAATGTCAGATTAAGACTTCACAGATAATCTTAAAATTTTGATTAAAAAAAATAATATTTGGCCCTTATAAATATATATTTTTTTTGCTTCCTATTTAGTGAAATTTAATGATAAAATAATAACATTTGACAAGTTTAGAATAAAATTGTGTTGAGTAAATGTTCTATTGTTTATCACTATTTCTTTTTGTCCTAACTCTGTAATAGTTTTTTTTTTTATGATAAAGTAAGTGCCTTGTCACCTCATTATCCTAATTGAAAAAAAAACAAAAAAATATGCTTTAAAATGATATTCATTCAATATCAAACAAAATATTTAATTAAACAATCTATCTATTTTTATTGACATTAATTGGCTCTGGATTCTCATCAGATATTGTTATGTCATGTAGTTATTATTTGTATCACTTATTTAAATAATAGCATTTACCTAAAGAGCAATATTAATATATGAATGAAATAAGTATGTTCAATAAGACCATTAAATAACGAGCGTATCTCTCATGATGAATAAATAAATCGATAAGGTCCACATGCTGTACAATTTAGTTAAACGATGCTTTCTTAAGCAGTTAAAAAGACACTGTAGTTGAAGACAATTCTATTTAGGAAAGTAATCCACATTCCTAAAAAAAAAGAAAAAAAAAAAATATCCAATTAATACCTTAGAAAAGAAAAATACTAGAATTCATATGGACCCTTAATAGATACGATTTGAAAAAAAAACCATGACAAAAAATAGTATGCATGCATTCTAATGGCAGTGCATTGGAGAAACAAATGACAAACACACACACATACACACGCACACACACACACACACACACACACACATATATATATATATATATATATATATATATATATATATACTAATACCAATGGTTACTACCATAGATATAAAGAATATCTATGGTTACTACACTCTGTGTTTAAATCTAACTCCTATGAACCAGTACATGCACGTGCATTATATAATGAATGCATCTGGCGTTACCGTAATCGCTATATTATGTACCTGGGTTTTATTTCAAACATTTAGAAAATCATTAAAATCCTAGTTTAAAAAAAAAAAACATTCAGGTAATTTTATTGTTTTTTGTTGTAAATCAAAGTGTAAATAAATGAATGACTTAATAAACATCTGTATAATTTATATATATATATATATATACATATATATATATATATATATATATATATATATATATATATTACTTCATATGTCAGTGAATTCTCATTAGAAATTTCACTTGGCTGTCACGTTTTTGAAGACTTTATAAATAATTACTTTATAAATTTCATCATGTAAACACATTCATCAATTCCTAAAATTCGTAAAAAAAATGTTTTTTTTTTTTTCAATGAATTATGTTTTTTTTCACAATTTAAAGCATTGCAATCGTTTTGCTGAAAAAGTGGGAAACAGTTTAATTAATTTCTGGCTTATTTTTTATATCTTTACACTTTTTTTTTCAATTATTTAGTTGTTGAGAATATTCCAGTTCAACATCAACTGTGAAAGATTATAATGTTTAGACAACCACGTCTATATCTCTGTGATGTGTATACCGCAATTGTTTATCTCCTAATTGGACTGACATGTATGTATGACATATTGGTCCAATTGTTTTAAATTCTTAAGCTAAATGGTTTTTTGCTGTATAATAAAATTTGTTCCATGGCTGTAGGTCGGAATATTTATACACACATCTACGGAGATTTAAAATATGTATTACCCAGATATATAATTTTTTTGAAAGAAACAGAAAAAAAGGTTCTTGATAGAGTAAATTTCAGTTTATATTTAAAAAAAAATAAACAATATGTATTTGTGTTTGGAAAAAAAAAATGAAATAAAGTTGTCATGTACTTATTTGGTTACTTTTTAAGTAAATAGTTGTCAACATTATACTGTGTAGACTGTTGTTGTCGCACTAAAATGTTTTAAGCTAGATGTTACTTGTGATTAATAAAAAAAACAACAACATAAAAATGGTCTTGAAAAATTGTTTATGATTGTAAATATTTAATTTATTCATAATCTTTTACTGATATTTCTATACTTACATTTCAGCCTCTTGTATTTATGAAGATTCACACTTCATTGGAGGCTCGTGCTTCAGAATGAATTTCACGTCGGTTTCGTGGGAAAATGCCAAAGTAAATATACTGCCTGTTTATTTATATAGTAATTTAAACAAAACAAGCAATTTAAGTCTTTTCCGTTTCGGACAAAAACATTTTAGAGCATTCTCGTGTACGCAGTGGATACGGTTACGCCGGACGAAATCCGTATTTTTTTGCGGGTTACAGCCATAGATTTTGCTCCACGCGTATGGGTTTTGATAAATAGAGAGGAAAGTTATCATGTTGAATAACTGTTACAAAAATAAATAATGATTACGCCCATTTGATTAGCTTTTATTATTTATATTTAAAATATAAGCAAAAACGGTACTTAAAAACCTCTTATATTCGGCCCTGAGAGGTCAGATCGCGAAATGGACTTTTGATGCACACATGGCAGGACAAGACCTACAAAATGATATATACATCATGGGTCTAGGACTTATGATTGCTTAGATATTGGGCGCTCCTTTGTTGATATAACTTATATAGTAAAAAACGGTTCTTAATACGCCCCCCTTTTTCGGCCTTCAGAGGTCAGATCGCAAAATGAACTTTTGCTGCACACATGGCAGGCCAAGACCTACAAAATGATATATACACCATTGGTCTAGAATATTTGGTTGTTGAGATCTAGGGTGATGACGGACAGACAGACAGACAGACAAAACGGGGACAATAGAGAATTTTTTTTTCGAAAATGCTCTAAAAACAACAACATTGCAAGTGATACCAGTAATACATGACAAGAAAAATACATATCAAAAATATTTTTTTTATATTTTTCTTTTTATTTAAACATATGTTGAGTTAGATTTCAGAAGAAAAAAAAAAATATATTTTCTTAATTTTGTAGGGTAAGATTTTGCTATTAATATTATCATCATGTGTATGTAAATTAGTATTTCTAATACATGCGCAATAGTAGTTAAATTTAAGTTGGAATACACTAATTGCTAATAAAGACATTTCATTTTCATACATACGTTTTTAGCGTAAATGTCACATACTGTACTAAAGACATCTTCCGTGTAGCATCAACCCCCCCCCCTTTTTTTTAAATTCCACACCCCTTTTCATAATCCCACCACTTCTCCTAAAGAATGTATGTTACCCACTCCCTACAAATTGCAAGAACCAAATAATAGCCGTGTCATGGGACACCGTGAAACGCCCATACCTGTTCCATCTTTTGTTTTATTTTTATTTTCACTCGTAAAATCATTTACTACATTATCAGAACTTTATGAGTTTGTTTTACATTAAATGTTTTTACTTGCAGAAATCATGTGCTGACATGGGAGGGACACTAGCAAAGATTGACACAGTTGAAAAAGCTGAAATTATGTATATCTTTGACAGTAAGTATGATTTTACATTATGAAAATATGTCTTTATGTCATGCTCTACAGCATAAAATAAATTTGCTGAATTGATGTATGTTAATTCTGATTTTAGCAACCTAACTTACACCATGTACCAACATGTTCACGAAAATTAGCTTTGATACCACATAAATATATATGCAAACACAAAATCACACCTCACACAAAAAACATTTATTTGGGTCGTGCGAATGCCGAATTTTAGCGATGTCGATTCGATTCTGAATGTTCCTTAATAAGTCGATTCCCGATTCTGCTAATCGATTTTGATTCCTAACGTTGTAATGTCTCCTAAAATGTACCCAATATTGAATTTTCATTAAAGCTTCTTTTCTTTAAAGAAATAAAGGGGGTTTTAGACATTTAGAAGCTCGATGAAACCATATGATAGAATAGAATGTAACACACAAGCCGCATTTAAAACCAGCGTTCATTAAAGAATCATACATTACTATTAGAACATGCACTAACATCACATGGGCTAACGAGCTCACATATTGTTGGAGTTTCCGTTGTTAAGTATGATAGGGTTGTGTTATATATTGTAGAGGAGTTATGGCAGCTTTGGCCTTCCACTCTCTGACCCTCCAAATACAACACATAAGTCCAAATGCTGACTGAATGTTTATTTCCACACAAAATAACACAGCATAATATGTATATTGTTTATCATTTCCAACTAGTAAATTAAAGTTGTGTTTTACATATTATTTATCACAGATTACAAAGTATTGATAAAAAAGATTGTCTTCAAAAACATTAATTATTTTTTATTTATTTATTTTTTTAATATAACGTCCTCTTTCCTGGAAGTTGACTTATTACTTCCTTTTTCAGAAACAAAAACCCGGACATTCAGTCAGTTATTTAAAAACTGTGATCCGAAAAATGTACACAATATCTACCATTACACAGATATTTACACAAACAAAAACATTTACTGACACACTCATACAAAATGTGTTTGAATTGTTTAAAATTTGTGTTTATGTAGAGTTTGAGTTATGATAGTCGTTAAGTTCAAATCACGTTCTAAAATTTATAAAGACAGTAAAATCGCTTCCCATATTCACAAAAAGAATGCTCATCGCTAAGAAATCACAAAGTCTAATTCACATAATTTCAACACATAATTTGAACAAAGTTAATGTTTGAAGTCCCTGTAAGGATGAGATTAAATCTCTTAGATCATTTAAGCTACAAAAAGGACGGTTTTGGACTGCACTTCTTTCATCCCCACCAGAGCCGATAGTGCAATGGCCATAGAGGCACTTCGGAAGAACATAAATCCCCATTGGTCCTCACCGAAGATTGAACCAGGGACCCTCAGGTCGATAGACGAGCGCTTAACCACACGGCAATCCGTCCCATAGCAAGAACAAAGTAAATATAGATATTTAAAACATAGAGCTAATAATTCAGACGTATTGTGGAATCAGCTGACAATGTTCATTTGTCCGGGGTCAAACTGTCAAGGGATCGAAGTGTCGCAGGGTAGAAAATTCTGGACTCCCCCCCTCCCACCCTCTCCCACCAGACTAATAAATATACAAACATTAGAACATTTAAGCTTAATAAATACGATATTTAGAAAATAATAAAATGTATGCAGTTATTACGGTTGAAACTTAATTAAGTAGCATACTAAAATTAACACCCATGTTTCCATTATTGTCTTTCAAAAAGGTTATATCACCATATACGAAAAAAAAGCTATTAATCAATTATTAACGCTAATAACTTTTCTAAATATTATTAAATCTAAGCATGGATGTGGAGCTTTATGTGAATATTTTTTTCTTTATATTATAAAACAGATTTTGTTTCCCTTTTATATTGTTGTACTACTGTCATTATATAAATAAATAAATAAACATATATATATATATATATATATATATATATATATATATATATATCCAACAGATGCTGGAGCATGGATTGGTGCCATTAACCAAAATGGCTTCTGGCAATGGGACAATGATGGACGAAATGCTTCTGAATTGGTTAGTTTAAATCTGTGGGACACATACTACCCAGTTGATGGTCAACACTGCGCCTTTCTTCACTGAAACTATGTTATTCGTACAGACGATTGCTCATCCAGTCAAGACTTTCTCTGCATGGAACTGAGTAATTTTTTTTTAATGTTTTAAATATGTTTATGTTCTAACATAAAAACACATTGTGATATTTTTTTAAACAGCTAAACTAGAAGTTCATTTATTACAAGAAAATTGTTCCACTTGCTTGTTTATTATAAACTTTACAAAAGAAACATGTTTTAGTTTACGCTATTGCTACTCGACCAGCAAACTGGAATACTTTTTTTTTTCCGCCGACCAGCAATAGATGTGCGCATGCGCGACTTTACGGACTCAGACTGCATATTATCGCATATTTTTTTCCGGGGCTAGGGATAGGTTTAGGGTCAGGGTTAGGGTTAGGATAAGGATTAGGGTTAGGAATAGGGTTAGGTTTAGGAATAGGGTTAGTGTTTGGAATAGGGCTAGGGTTAGGAATAGGGTTAAGAATAGGTTTAGGAATAGGGTTAGGGTTAGGAATAGGGTTAGGTTTAGGAATAGGGTTAGTGTTTGGAATAGGGCTAGGGTTAGGAATAGGAATAGGGTTAGGGTTAGGAATAGGGTTAGGGTTAGGAATAGGGTTAGTGTTAGGAATAGGGTTAGTGTTTGGAAAAGGGCTAGGGTTAGGGTTAGGAATAGGGTTAGTGTTTGGAATAGGGCTAGGGTTAGGGTTAGGAATAGGGTTAGGGTTAGGAATAGGGTTATTGTTTGGAATAGGGCTAGGGTTAGGGTTATGAATAGGGTTAGTGTTTGGAATAGGGCTAGGGTTATGGTTAGGAATAGGGTTAGTGTTTGGAATAGGGCTAGGGTTAGGGTTTGGAAAAGGGTTAGGGTTAGGAATAGGGTTAGGGTTTGGAATAGGGTTAGGGTTAGGAATAGGGTTAGGCGCAATATCTATTACCGCATCCCGAAAAAAAAATAATGCTGTGTCCGTCTAGTGACGCATGCGCACATCTATTGCTGGTCGGGAGAAAAAAAATATTCCAGTTTGCTGGTTTAGTTTATTTAAGCTTATAATTTTTAAATGATATAAGTCAAACAATAGTAAATAGCTTTAACCTTTTTTTTTATAAGGAGCTTTTTGACACATGTGCTGCTATCTATTATATGGTTTAGGATTATACCAGTGTTGAACAATTACACACTGTGTAAGTGTCACCAGCTGACATGCAGCATGTCGGACATTTCAGAAAACTTGCCAAGCATTGACCCATGAAAGGGAGGCTAAATAATTATTGAGACTCATCTAATTAATGTTCCAGCTACAAATTATGTAATCAAAATGACCATATATATATATATATATATATATATATATATATATATATATATATACTAGTTGCATTTACCCAACTGTGGCTTAGTGGCGCTTTTATAATAAGCTTTATTATTATGTTACATGCCTACGTGCTTACTGTGGGCTAAGGGTTCGAATCTAAATGTGTCTAGTGTCCACCAAAGTTTTTTTGGTGCCGTCACATATATCCAATAACCAAATAACTAGCGGCTTTGATGATCTAAGAGAAAGACATTTCACCCTTTTAGGGCCCTCACACAATACGGAAGGACATGGCGATGGAAAAACAAAAGATGGACAAGGGGATGGACAATGGGATGGATGGCCGAGTGGTAAAGAAATCGGTTGTCGACATTATGGTCCCTGATTTGATAATTAGTTAGGATCTTTAGATACATTATATCCCGTGGTGCATCTATAGCAATCAGCACGATACAAACATTTCCATTATTTCTTTTCTAAAAAATTCAGAAATGTCATTCCATCCTTACAGATACTTTACACATTTGATTAATTTTGAGGTGGTGAATAAAACCTTTACACTTAAAATGAATCTAAAAGTATTTCACAAAATTATACAAAATTAATATGCAGTTAGGTTTTTTAAAGATCTATAATGTCTTTAGTGTGTGTATATATATATATATATATATATATATATATATATATATATATATATATATATATACTTATAAGACGCATTTGTTGTCTGTCTGTCTGTCTGTCTGTCTGTTCCCTTATAACTCAAGATCCAGACAAACAAATATCGTGAAATTTGTTACACATACACATAATTACATGGGGAAGGTTATAGGACAGGTTTCGTTTCATCTCGATGGGTAGTTTAATTGTAATTTTTTTTTTTATTTTAGTATTTTACTATATTAAAGTAATCTCGACGGCGCCATAAATAAAATTTCTCTGTGACGTCATTTCCCTATGATCGAATAGAACTTGCGCGCTGGTGCTGTATTGTGTCTTTGTGCTGCAAAGAATTGTTGTTGTTTTTTTCATGCTTCCCTATTTGTACAGCTTAAGGAAGTTATAGGAATGAAGAAGGATTTTAGAAAAAGTGTGAAGCCATAATAATAAGTATATATATATATATATATATATATATATATATATAGAGAGAGAGAGAGAGAGAGAGAGAGAGAGAGGGAGGGAGGGAGGGAGGGAGGTAGGGAGAGATAAAGAGAGAGAGAGAGGGGGCAGGGGGTAGAGAGAGGAAAGGAGGGTAGGAGGGAGGGAGGGAGGGGAGAGAAAGAGGGAGGGATGGACAGGGGGAGAGAAGGAGGGGGAGAGGGGAGATGGGAGAGGGAGAGAGAATGGGAGGGAAGGAAAGAGAAAGGAAGGGAGGGAGAGAGGGGGTAGGGAGGGAGAGAGAGGATGGGGGAGAGGGAGAGAGAGGGTGGGAGAGAGGGAGGGAGAGAGATGAAGAGTGAGGGGGGCAGGGAGGGAGAGAGGAAATGAGGGAGGGAGGAAGAAGGAGAGAGGTGGAGAGGGGAGGGAGGGAGAAAGAATGGAGGGAGAGAGGGGTTAGGGAGGGAGAGGGTAGGGAAGGAGAGAGGGAGAAAGAAGATGGGAGAAATGGGAGGAAGAGATAAAGTGAGAGAGGGGGCAGGGAGGGAGAGAGGGAAGGAGGAAGGGGGAGAGAAGGAGGGAGGGGGGATGGGCAGGGGGAGAGAAGGAGGGGGAGAGGGGAGATGGCAGAGGGAGGGTGGGAGGGAGAGAAATGGGAGAGAGAGGGAGGGAGAAGGAGGGAGGACGAAAGGGAGGTAGGGAAAGGGAGGGAGAGGGAGGGAGGGAGGGAGAGAGAGAGGAATGGAGAGAGGGGGTAGGGAGAAAACAGAAGGTAAACAGAAAACCTTATTTTAAACCAGGGCAAAGCCGGGTACTTGCAACTAGTATATATATATATTTTGGTAGGTAAGACAACAATTTGATCCTAGTTTGTATTAATAACAGAGAAACTTGCGTTACCGTGTATAAGGCAACATTTATTATAGTACAAAGTACATAATATGCAGTATATTCCGTCATCAATTTCACTTAGTACAATTACTTCACTATCCATGTGTAATCTACTGGTGACCACTCTTCACTCTATCTAGAGATCTACTTCTACTTATATCTAAATACAGTTTAAACACATTTTGTGGCTGCTTCATCTATATTAGAAAAATGATTACTTGACTGATTGTGTACTTGGCTAATACATGGGCGGATGCTGGCTATTAGTGATTGATTCACTTGTGTGAGAAAAAGAGACACATGTTTTAAGATAGCAGAGTTGCTATCATATATATTTTATTGTTAAACTATGTAATTCATTTTTTTCCCATTATTTGACCTTATTAATGAAAGTAAATGTAATATGTGCACTTAATGTTACAGATTTGATGTCAAATCGATAGTATGAAGGAATTTGATAGGCCAAAGTGTTTTCTAGAGCATCCATACGTTGATTTGTTGATGTTGTTGTTGTTTTTATTATTTTTAAACGTGCGTGTGTAAGTGGAAACGCCATTGTGCGAAGCTGGTCAGTAAATGTCCACATGCCAGACAATCATTTGATATATACACATTGATATCGTGTTTGCACATAATTGTCTATTAACACGAACTCGTTGCCGCAAATGCATGGCAGTGAAGGTGGCTTTTTACTATTTGCTAATTTGATCATTGAAATAACTTTTTATTACTTATGAATTAGTTGAATAGTTAGCCAAAGTTGCCTTTCGCCATCTTTGAAACTAGGCTTATATGTGATGGCAAATCACACAGGTACATACACACATTACCTAAACCGTAAAGTTTATTTAATTGGATGTTGGATTACTTGTTGAGATATACAGCTGAATCGTTCAGTTTGCTGTCGTGAGCCAAAGCTAGTAAGCCATTTTCCGGGATTTCTTCGGGCAAGTTCTTCAGTAAAGTTTACACTACTAACATTGAGACACATTTCATATAAGTACCTTTGATCTTTACTTAAACTCTTTACTGTTACTTCTGGTAGTATACAGTTAATTTCAGTAAATCTAGAGATATCTATAATCTCAAAAGTTGGTAGTGCTGATGCTATGAGTAGGCACCACAGACTGACTTTTAAAAATGGTTTTACAGCTTTTTTCAACATGAATATTGCAAGAACTGGAGAATCTAAGATGGTGGATATCAAATTTATTACTATAGCTCAAATAGTTTAAGAGATATACAATTTTGAAAATGTGACTTTTTTCATTTTTTCACTACACCTTGAAAAGTGCCATTTTTGCCAAGCGTTATCTGCAAATGTATTTCTTGTACACATTGATATATTTGACATTACTGTAGGACGAATGGCCCAGGAGCGCACGGAGATTGAAAATAGGATGGTCAAATTAGATCGCGCGTCGGCCGGTAAAAAGTGACTTCCGTGATGGTTGACATTTAAAAGATTCAACTTTTTGTTTTGAATCAACGTAATTGAAAATTACGTATTATTGTAGGGCTTACAAAATACTTTAAAATGGTATAATTGTTTTTTTAGATTTGATCAGTTTTACATAGTATAGTCATTAAGTTAAAATTATCCAAATATTGACTACAGTGACGCAAAACCACGATTTTGAGCCAGTTTATGATACCTACTATGAGGCCTGAAAATATTTTTGCACAGCAGTTGGACCATCAAGATGTTTCATGAGATGACGCAGTGGTTATTCATATACATGAAGCAAATATGGCAGCCATTGCATCGGTATTTCAAGAACCATAATTTGTGGTTGTACCATCACATCCTATTCCAAGTATCTGATTCTAGTCGAGTCCGACTTTGCTCTAATAGCTACACATAGATTATGTTATCCCACACGATGTTGAGGAATCTGGCGCTATATTTGTGACGAATGTACACCAAAAGTTTGCATACAACAGTGCTATGCTCTTTGTCACAACTCATTTTGAACAACTCGTGGTCTAGGGGTACATTGGCGAGAGGTTCACCCATGTCTTCGTAGGCTGGACATACACATACATATGACATATACACATCAAATAACTCTTGATATCTAATCAACCAAATAACTTTAATACCACTTATAATTGACTGTACAGAAAAATATTAGATTTATGTGACGATTTCTAATACAACATAGAAACTAGCATATGACCCTAATAGTATTAACATTCAAGAAAATAGACTATATTTATAACATGGCAGCTATTACATTTTACTGTCAGGTGGTCTTTCAAGCCTGGGCCTTCTAGGTCTAAGATCCCTCCAGAATGGCTAGATGCCAGGCCTTTTAAGGTACACTTCAGGCAGGGCAATTCACGCCAAGTCGACACTACTCACAGTTTACGTCCAAATTCAGGGCCTACATATTACAAACAAAATCATGCACGATATAACTAAACAATGCTATTTCTATATTACACTACACAACGTATTGTCTAAACTATACAACATACTTCCAGGTCGATCATTTATCACACACACACACACACACACACACGAACATCTTATATGTAAATAAATTGGTTACATGAAATAGGGCGAGTGTAAAATAAACACACACACATCAAACATCGTGAATGTAAATAAACCGGTTACATGGCATGGGGGAATGCAAAAATAAACGTACCAAATATATGCGTTGTATGTCACTTGCAGCTGTTCACTAACAGAGCGCCACAAGTTTAGGTGTATAACATACGCACCAAATATGCACATCTTTCAAACATACTCGCCGACCTGAACTCTATGATATCTTGACACTCTTACTTCAATGCTCTGCGATACCAACGATTTCCTTTCTATTCTAGTTTCAATGTAATGTCCTTGCGCACATCGTAGTACAGTGTCTGAATTGGACCAGTAGTGACTCAATCTATAGCGACTTTATTTGATTTATCTTGGAAAAACAAACCAAAATCTTCCAGCACGGCAGCAGCGATTGATGCCCCATTTTTGTCTGACACACCAAATCGATAACACATTTTTTGCTATTTTTGGCAACATTGTTTTTTCATTTGTTTGTTGTTGACTACTTTAAATCTTTCACGATTACTTCTTTCATTCTTTATTTCAACTTCATTTGATCCATTACCATATGCCTGATGACAGCGGCGTAGCGTGAGTATCGGCCGCCCAGGGCGGAAGACGATTTTGTCGCCTTCTCATTTAGGTATTTCAACTTAATCTATACATTTTTGCCGCCCCGCCCCCTAAAAAGTAATAAAAAGTGCCGCCCGGTGCGGACCGCACCCACCGCCCCCCTAGTAACGCCACTGCCTGAGGGTCATTGTACAAACTTTTTGAACTGTTCTCCTTATTGAGTGGCTGCTTAATACATGTGTTTACATTTAGGTCAAGTGTTCTTTCAACGTTTGCATTTTCTTTAAGTTTTCTCTCATGCCGTCTCTTCAAAATTACATAAATGATCATATCAACACTGCCTATAACCTTCAGTCTTGTGGTTCGCTGGTCTTGTAAAAATCATTGCTCAACTCTTGGAACTTTATTATTATTATATTCACATGTGCAATTTTCTCAGATGCATTTGCAAACTACAATGTCAAATAGATTGTGTTTACATTTATCTGCCTATGTTTCTAACTTCAACTTGCATTTGTTGTCTCTCTTCCTTCCTTTTTATGACTTTATCAGCTTTCTGAATTTGTCATGGACACACCTGATGAGCTTTAAAATGTATTAAAATAGACGCTTTTTGCCATATAATACAAATGTCGGACGCTACAATGTGTGCAATTTCATGAACATTTATCTCATTTTGCTGTTTTTCTTTTATATGAAACATTATTAAGTAGTAATATTCCATCATGGACATGTAGGTAGGTAAAACGTTTGGTGACATTTCCAAACACTGGACATTTCACCGAGGTTCTGGGGCTTATATTACGTGCTGAAATGTTTGGTCTCTGCTAACAAAAAACAATATAAATAGGGTTAGAAATATTTTTTTTTTTATTTTTTTTATTTTTTTTATAGTTGGTGTTAATGTATGTGTGTGTATGTTTAAAAAAAAAACACTATTAAATTAGTAGCATATTCAAACGTACCTCAGTGACCAAATACTTTAATAAGACTGCAAATATAAACATTTAATTATTAAACAGTACTTTAATACACACAAATATAATCGACGCAGGTTTTGTTTACAAAGAAAGCAAAAAAAAAAAATTAACCATGTTTGGGGAACCGCTAAATAAATATAATCTACCAAAACATGACAAGACTGTTAGTTAGGTTGAAATACAACTATGTGTTGCTATTAATCTAGAAAAATGAAAAAAAAAAAATTCCAAAACATCACGAAGTAGGTCTAACCTAACAACCAAAATGTGGACCTTTAAACATTGTTGAACAATATAAATAGCTGTTTAATTGATGTTTAATCTAAGCATTAACTGTCTATGAATTCAAGATTGATTGGTAAGCTATAGATAACCTTACGAATTAAAATAGACCTATAGATAGACAAAACTAAGTTTTACGAGTAATTTGATTAAAGAGTATCATACCATTACAGTATTAAATTATTCATTGATAACAAACGCAATGCGAACACGATATCTTCCTACCTATATCTCATTATATGTATCCGTTGCGTAGAACTAATTTAAACATACCAGTTGTTGTGGTTTTCTAACACCCTATATAGGAGATCTATTTAATGTACAATGTTTGATAACACGAAAAAGTACGTAGTATGGTTAATTGTACCTGCGAAATTTAGTTCATTATTGCTCATTAGTTTGGTTGGCGTAATTTAGAAACTATATCTTTACCTAATGTTTCAAGTGTCACGTTTGAACTCACGACATACCGGACAACGCCGGGTACACAGTTAGTTTTTTTTTTTTTTTTTTTTTTTTATATCAAACAATGATATATACATACATACACAATGTAGCTGTCGTTGTTGTACACAAAAGAAACAGACAAAACAACAAACAAAAAATAAGACTTTAGAGTTTGATACAATTTACATGCAAAGAAATAAGTTAGATAAAATTTAAAATAATCATAAAACCTAGCATAGTACATATTTAGAAATGTTCATTCGCAAGAGGTCAGATACGATAAACTATCTACTTTCATTCAAATATATATTTGTCATCAGATTTTGACATTAACTTTTCAAAATGATTGCTAAATTACTTCCGGTTCTTCTCCTTGGCTGTGTGTCGGCACTTCCGGTAAGTTTTATTCAACCGAAACGTAATCAGCAAATCAACTTAAAAACAACGTTTTTTATAGACATGAGCAAAACCATACGAGTTAAAAACACCCCAAAAAAAAAAGTTAGATTTGTGACAAAAGCCGAAACTATCTTTGTTTCGGCTTAATGTCTTCCTTTACAACAATACCTGGCTAATGAGAAAAAAAAATCAATCTCGTTTTAATCGAACTTATGTGTGGTTATTATGAAAAGACAGGGATGCGTGTGGTCTCGGCAAAATTCTTTCCATTTAATGCTTAAATATAGCTATCTTATCAAGCATATCGTTCATGCCTTAATATAGCTAATCAAGCATACGTTCATGTCTAAATATAACTAATTAAGCATATCAATCATGCCTTAATTTAGCTAATCTAGCATACGTTTCATGCACTAATATACCTTACAAACCGTAACTTGTATTCAAGAACAAGGCATCCACTTACTAGACTACATGTATGGCTTTGGCTTTTTTTCTTAGATTGTATTATTTAAAAAGGATCTTAAACTAATTAGACATTTTACTTCATTTATAACATAAACAAAGGATATCAAAGCGAAATAATAGTTTATCTCTATGTAAAGATTGTGTAGGATACAGCTAGTTAAAAATGATATCAATAGGAAGCTAAAAAAGCACACGCTTTTTCATTAGTAATGACAATATAAAATAATCGAATGGTCAAATACATCATTTATACTTTATTATTATATTTTGATAAATATTAATTTCAATAAAAATGTTGATTATATAAATATCTATGTCTTTATCTATATTTCTCTATTTATCTATCTATCTATCTAACTATCTATCTATCTACCAATCTATCTACCTATGTATCTATCAATATATATATATATATATATATATATATATATATATATATATTAGGGTGGCAAGCAATTGCAAGGTAAAAAAAAATATTGTTCTCAACCTTTATTTTTGGTTCAATTTAATGAAAAAAATTATAAGGGTAAATTTTGTAGACAATCCGTTTATGTGTAGGGGTTGCTCAACGCAGTTTAACTGGAATCCACATTTTTCATACATTTTTCATATTTATCTCTTCTATTTTAATAATCGGGCTGAGAATGTTATCAATATTTTATTTTTTGTTAAATTATGAGTCATCATACATAATAAACATTATTTTTTTTTTTGGGGGGGGGATTAATAAGTTACAAAATAAAATAAGTTTTCCGAAATTCAGAACACCCACTGTAGTAGTGCATCATTGGGCAAGCTTTAAAGGATTGGAACACTTCATATGACAAAATTATGGCACTCAGTTTTAATACTACTTCAAGCAACACAGGTATACATTCAGGTGCTTGTTCCCTGGTGGAGAAATTAATTTGAAAATCTTTATTAAACACAGCCTGTCGACACTTTGTTAATTGAGGTATTTTATCCCATGTTTACTAAACATGTTTTGGAACATCTTCTGGTCCATATATTAAGTTGTTTCGACGTATTCATGATCAGGGGAGTAAACTTAATTCTGAATAATGGCATTTATATGATGCAGATCTCAAAATTTATGGGATTGTACCATAAGAGTTAGAATTTGCTGTAAATATGCTGCAAAAACAAAACAACCTCGCGACGATTACAAAGAATGTTTGCAACTGTCGATAATTTTTATAGGTGAGATTATTCCAGGCCAAAGCGGAATAACTTTCCGTACTCCTGGCGTTATGCACCAAGCATGATGGATGGCAAAAGTACTGTACTTGTTTCGACATCAATTTCATTTAACAAAAAAATGAAAAAAAAAAATCAACGTTTTTTTTTTTATTTTGATTTGCATGGAACATTGGTTTCGGGCTCCTATCTCTTCATCTGCTCCTAACAACGACCTGACTTTGATTAAGAAAGTGAATAATTTCAAAATATTTCACAAAGAAGTTGCTAAATCTGCCTTTAAACCATAGCATGACATTTATAGTAATTAACTGAAGACCTGGTGAGTCTCTTTTTTCAGCAAAGATGTTGATAACCTAACTAAAGAAAAAATGTTGGTTGCACTTGAAAAGTCAGTCAAAAAAAAAAGGTAAAAAGGCTTGAAGGCAAAGTATAAATGGATAAAATTGTAAGCGAGAACTTTGACTTTGTAACAGAAAGATTAAAATATGTATTTGAAGTGCTTGGAATAAATTGGGCATGAATGAACATCACCCAGACACGTGGAGTACAGCAACCGAGTACCAGGAAGCACAAACAATTGTTAATTCTATAAAAGTTGTAAATGATACAACCGAAAGAGGGGTTAAACTCATTTCAGATAATACAATTTTTTTAACAATGATGAAACTTAATTGCAAGATGTTTTGAATATCGTCGAAGGACTTTTACGTCAAATTCCAGATATGCGAAAGTGTACAATTATGAACGCATTAATGAAAACACACGAACAATCAACAGATGAAGTATTCTGAAATCAAACATTGTATAAAATCATATAAATAACACTTAATTTGAATAACATAATTACACGTTTTATTAGAAAAAAAATAAAAATGCATTATTTTTTTTTGTTTTTATGATCATTTCAAGTTTATTGAGCAACCTCTAAATATAAAAATATCTTTATACTATTTAGCAGAGTTTATTTTTGCATTAAAAGAATGCAATAATGGGTTGAGAGTCCCATTTCGAACACTTTGATCTTTATATATATATATATATATATATATTATTTTCAAAAGATTTATAAGCTTTACATACTTGATAATATACATTTAGACTAGACATATAAAAATAGTTATATAATTTTCTTTTTTAAAATTACGCTATTTAAAAAACATAAGTAAAATTATTTAGATTGTAAGAATAAAATAAATCATTCTTTATGGTCATGTAAAATACTGATAAACATGCATGTGTCAAACTTAGTAGCCTACTCTTATTAAAAGATACCCGGTCCAAATATGTGTCTATTAAATAGAAAAGGTAAGACAAACAAAACCGTCAAAAGGAAACAAATTCAATAATCTAGAACTCTCAAACGAAAAGAAACGTTCCTTACATCGTAACAAATTGTAATTAATTTTTTTTTTTAAATGTCGATCTTATAATATAAAACAAGTAATTCTGCAAAATTTCATTGCGTTATAAGTTAGAAATATACTACTGTTTTTTTCTATTAAATAGTAATTTAATTAGTTTTTAAACTGCGAAATAAAACTATTTTTTTTTAAGACAAAGAATAGACAAAGTGAAAGTTTAAATTAACCCTGCGATTTCTATTAAAATTAAAATAAAAAATGATGATTGATTAATAAACAGGCTATGCTTTCTGATACGTATCTAAACCAAAAATAGTATATGCAAATGATCAAACCTCTAATTTAGCTCGCATTTTGTTTTTTAGGTACAAAAGCAACAGAAAAATATCTTGACAGATATTATAGCCATTGCTCAAGGCATTGGAAAGCGAGACCAGGTTTTTGGCATATCTGGCAATATTATTAATCAAGTAGGAAAGCGAGACCAGATTTTCGGCATATCTGGTAATATTATTAATCAAGTAGGAAAGCGAGACCAGGTTTTTGGCATATCTGGCAATATTATTAATCAAGTAGGAAAGAAAGACCAGATTTTTGGCATATCTGGTAATATTATTAATCAAGTAGGAAAGCGAGACCAGATTTTTGGCATATCTGGCAATACTATTAATCAAGTAGGAAAGCGAGACCAAGTTTTTGGCATATCTGGCAATATTATTAATCAAGTAGGAAAGCGAGAAATTTTCCTGCCTAACCTAGACCTACTAAATCGGTTCAATAGTTTGGGCAAAAGATCTGAAGATGCTATACTGATCTCTTAAATAATAGTGGAAAGAACTGACGCTAATAAAATTGCTTCATGCAATCATTATGTCCAACATATGTGTAATGTTTTTTTTTTTTCCATTTTTGATTTACAATACAGTAATTCTAATAAAGTAATATATTGAAAAATAACCTAGAAATTTTTATTTTCTAATATAAAGAACTTTTTTTGTTTGAATAAAGCTAAAATGTAAGCTTTTTTTTTTTTTTTTAGTAATCTACTAATCTTGTAATTTTAAATATTAAACAATTACGTTAATTATATATATATATATATATATATATATATATATATATATATATATATATTAGGGTGGCCCAAAAAACATTTTGTACAATCTTGTAGCAGCATTTTGTTGTTTGTTTTTTTATTTGACTTCAATGCAGCAAAGAAAAAAAAAATCATAAGTATATTACTTTATTAAGTACTGCCGCATCGACACTGAAATTTCAAATCATTTCGAATGAATTTTGAATGAGAGTTTGTATATATAAAGCACACAGAAAAAGCTGGAAGATTCTGGAAAGTTTTATGCAAATCTATAAATGCTAGCAGGTTCTGGACTGGAAGGTTCTATGAAATCTCTATAAGGTTCTATAAGGTTCTAGAAGCTTTAAGAAAAAAAAGTGGAAAACGTGAGAAGGTACCGGGAAATTCTACATATCTCTAGAAGTTTTGATTATCATATGAAAAGCTAGTTTCAAAAGTGCATTTAATTTTAGTTATAAAAATCAAGTGTTATCATATAAAAATGTTGCAGCTATGTAAATAACATTAAGTTAGTTATGACTACTTGGTCGAAAAGTGTTGTTCATTTAACTGGCATAGAAGTTGACAAAACTGTTTATTGAGCTAGATACTGCCCCTACTTGAGCATACTGGTCAATGGTATGTTTACAAACACAGCCGTCTGGCAGTCATTTGGTACTATTTTTTCAAGACCTATTTCTTTGCTGGTATACTGTCTAGCTGACATGCCTATGTATATTGAGCTAGGTACTTCCACTAATTTATACTACTGGCCAATGGTATGTTTACAGACACAGCCGTCTTCAATAAGACATGTAGGGGTAGTACAACTGGACCGGATGTGCTGCTGTTTAAGTGCTTTAAGACGTTTTGGCAAAAATAAGACATAATTTAGTATATGCCACGATGTTGGAGTGGAACTAAATCTCAAGCCATTAAAAAAAGTCATCACATTTTGTTCAAATATCTTCCAAATGAAAGACAGCTCCAGATATTTGCCACATTAAGATTGCAAAGAACGTGCGGGGTGCGATTTTGTTTTCCAGTAGCTTATCATCAAATAAGGTGGATGTCTAAAATAATCTACATCATGAAGATTTTTCTCTTCTGTCATCAATTCAAGCTAAGTATGAAGACAGGTCGATTGCAGAACGTGTCTCAGTGGATGAGAAAAACAGATGTGTGCTTTTTTAGGCAATTCATGGAGAAATTTTCTGATGATCAGAAAATAGAAAGATGCATCCACAGCACAAATGATCCTTCAGTACTTCATAATGTGACATAAAAGGATTTATCGACCTCGTCATCTCTGCTCTTTTTTAATGCTCTTTTGCTTTCCACAAATTTTCTCATGACTGATGCTACCATCTGGCGACACACTCAATCTTTTCAGAAGGCAATATCAGTGGTCTCTTCCTTGAAAATTTTCTCTTTATCTCTTCCTCCCATTTCTCCCATCCTCTCCCTATCTCCTTCCCTCACCTCTCTCTCCCTCCCTAAGCCTTCTCTCCCTCCTTTCTCCATCCCTCCCCTTTCCACCTCTCTCTCTCCCTCCCCCTCTCTTCCCCTTCCTCCCTCCCTCATTCCCTCTCTCTCCCTCACTGCCCCCCTGCACTTTTTATCTCTCTCCCTCCCTATCTCCCACCCTCTCCCTCCCTCCCTCCCTTCCCTCTCTCTCCCTCCCTACCCCCTCTCTCCATCCCTTCCTTTCTCTCTCCATCTCCCCCTGCTCCCTGTCCCCCTACTCCCTCTCCCATCTCCCTCTCTCCCCCTCCTTTTCTCCCCCCTGTCCATCCCCCTCACTCCTCTCTCCCCCTCCCTACCTCCTACCCTCCTTTCTTCTATCTCTCCCTCCCCCTCTCTCTCTCTCTCTTTATATATATATATATATATATATATATATATATATATATATATATATATATACTTATTATTATGGCTTCACACTTCTTCTAAAATCCTTCTTCATTCCTTTATAATTTTATTTATGGCGCCGTCGATATTTCTTTAATATAGTAAAATACTAAAATAAAAAAAAAATAATTACAATTAAACTACCCATCGAGATGAAACGAAACATGTCCTATAACCTTCCCCATGTAATTATGTGTATGTGTAACAAATTTCACGTTATTTGTTTGTTTGGATCTTGAGTTATAAGGGAACAGACAGACAGACAACAAATGCGTCTTATAAGTATAGAGATATGTGTAAATATATTCACATATATATATATATATATATATATATATATATATATATGTATATATATATACATATACGCATACACATACACACACATTGATGCATGCTATATAGTGTATTATTTTAATATTTCAAACTACTATAAAAAAAAGTATAGTTAAACAAGAATAACGATTTTACGGACGAGGCAAACGAATCTTTGTTGTGGGGTATATGCTGAGACGATAAACAAATTAGGAGGAAACCCTTTATATTTCACACCTCGCTTCCGCGATTCGTCACACTAAAGAAACTGACTTTCCAAAATTAAGAAGCTTGCCTTTTCCCCTCCCAATCATCCAACTCCATACTTATATCATACAATGTTTCATAATGCAGGGCACAAAATGACATTATTAGTCAGAAATGTATATATATATATATATTTGAAATCTGCGATCCATTTTGAGACCTAATATGTTTTTACAACCTGCATGCCATGAAGAAAAATTAATAGAAAAAAGTATTAATTTGAATCTTGTATATATTCTTGATGAAGCTAATATAATAAATTTTAATGTTCTACATAAAATACGCTTTCAACCCTTCACGATTTAAGAGCCTCTAAAATCATTTATTTACTTTCAAAATGAGTTTGAATTGACAAATATATTGAAATTAACAGCAAAAAAAAATGTATTAATTATAGACAAGTACTTGTATGCATGGTATTGTGTAATGACGTCATGTATAGTAGGGTAAGCAGGTTTTAAATATATTACAGTTATGTGTACTTGTCGCATCATATTCTGTAATAACACAATGTATGGTAGAGTACGAAGGTTTTAAAGATATTACAGTTCTGTGTCTTTGTATTCATCATATTGTGTAATGACACCATGTATAGTAGGGTAAGCAGGATTTAAAATTATTACATTTCTATGTACTTGTTGCATAATATTGTGTACAGACACCATGTATAGTAGGGTAAGCAGGATTTAAAGTTATTACATTTCTATGTACTTGTTGCATAACATTGTGTAATGACACCATTTATAGTAGGGTTGGCAAGGTTAAAGGTATACATAAAAGATTAGTTAAGCACATAAGTAACAACAAGTCATTGTTTGTTTGTTTTCTTATGTCAGAGAGATTCATTATCTTTAGAACAATGAAAATAAGGTTTAAGAAAGATTACATAATGCCTATCGTTTTTATAAGAAAAGATTTTTATCTTTTTTTGTATTAAACAAAAAGTAAAACAAAAAATGTTAATAAGCAGTGAACATTTAAATAAAAAAAAAAACCAAAAAAAAAACAACAAAGAACAACACATTAATTAACAATCGTTGACTTTATATAAAAAGGGGTAATTAATATTCTTAATATTTTCGTTGAAATAGGTTTGAAAAAAATGAACTATTTCTTTAAAATAAAATAAAGAAAAAAAAACTGTAATGGAAATTTACGTAAGAAAAACGAGTGCATTGCATGTAAGCATGAGTATATATATATATATGTCCAAAATATGAAATGATAATAAACGACAGCATAGGCAACATAAAAGAAAAAGTTTTATGCTTCATCTTAAGTGAGAATAAAACCATTATTAAATGTCTTTGAAGTCTCGCAACGTGGAACAATATCTTGCATTATTTGTATAGCTCTTTCTGCATAGCAGTTATTTCGTTCTATATCTGGTATTGCTGAATCTTCACAGACCCAGTGCCTCAAGGAGTAAACACATAATTTGAACAAGTTAATGTTTGAAGTCTGTGTAAGGATGAGACAAAATCTCTTAGCTCATATAAGCTACAAAGGGAAGGTTTCGGACTGCCCTTCGATCAGAGGAGCGCTTTACCACACGATTATCACTCCCATAGAAAGGACACAGGTAATAAAGATATTCAACACAAACAACTAATAATTCAGACGTATTATTTAAAAAGTTGACAAGGTTCAATGGTCCGGGGTTAAACTCTCGGTGATCGATCTGTCGCGGGGTCAAAAACTCCGGTCACCCTTTACCCTCCCCCACCAGACTATTAAAAATACAAAAAGTTGAAAATTTCAGCTTAAGAAATACGATCTTTAGAAAAGACAAATACCTGTGCAGTTATTACGGTTGAAACTTAATTAATTAGCGTATTCATATTATCAGCATGATTCCTTTATATTCTTACAATAAGGTTATATAATCATATACGAAAAAAAGCTATTAATCAATTATATATATATATATATATATATATATATATATATATATATACTGCTTGTAAATGACGTTGTTGTATGAACTGGTTTATAATGAAAACTCAATTCATGTCCATGGTTCATATGATTTATTGACGACACAATAACATATAAACAGAATAAATCCAATGAATAATACTTGTTAACAATGAACTTAACTGATCAACTAAAACTTCTGATATGTACTCCTAGCGCTCCTCTGAACGAAACTACAATATCCTCGACAATGTCAAGTAGTAGAGCAAGTGCTACTTCAGAATATACTCCAGCAACTAAAAGCGTTGCGTCAAGTGTTGTGACATGTGTTGTGACAAATGCTGTGACAAGTGTTGTGACTGGACAAAACAACACAACTGAAGCCCAGGGAGCTGCCTCTCATTTAAATTGTACAATTTGTGTTATCATTGCGGCTTTTAGAGGAATAACCTTTCTTGTTAACTCACAAACATTATCTCTCATCAACTGTATCTAGAAAAAAAAATTCGGCATTTTTGCGAAACAAAGAAAGTTATTGATTTAAATCTTTACTTGCAGTAAATCTCAATTTTATAAAATTATTTTATGGAAAAACATTTATTTTTTTTTAGATTGGTTAATTTTAAAAAGCGCCGGGCACAAAGAACAAAATTACAAGGAATACGTAACGTCAATTTTAATTGATTTTTTCGAAAAGCCACCA
Organism: Bulinus truncatus; assembly: GCA_021962125.1. Classification (NCBI taxonomy): domain Eukaryota; kingdom Metazoa; phylum Mollusca; class Gastropoda; family Planorbidae; genus Bulinus; species Bulinus truncatus. The sequence goes on along the minus strand of JAGDYQ010000031.1, from coordinate 835,274 downwards.
TATTTCCGTATCACCTAATTAAGTTTGAATATTTAGTGCTACAACATTTCGAGAAAAATGACACATATGACGGTATTTAATAGTCATTGGGTGAAGTTGTTGTTGTTATCAAACAGTGAGAAGCGTTCTGTATAGCTTATTTTTAGTGGTGTCAGTGTGTTAGGGTTCAATGAAAAAATAAAATGTGTACGACATATATTATGTCAATAAAAAACAAAAATCTATATTGTTTAGCAAAGTGTGAGTCCGTTTATATCATAGTTATTTTTTTTTTCTAAAATAAAAAGAAAATGTGTATATTTAGATATAAAAAAAAATTGACAATATACTAGCAATGAATAAATCACAATAATGAATTTATTACTATAAAAAAAATATTATTTAAATATGAATGGGCAGACAAACATGTAACGACATTACAAGATTTAGTCACACAACAAAGAATTTACTATCCAAGATGTAACGATAATACATACATTAGGACAGCATATACATGGTTACAGAGACCTATATATTGGTACTTCTTTAGGCGTTTTTCCAGCTTTCATTATTTTGAAATAAATAAAACCATAAAATGCTAAAATGAGACGTATAGCAGTACACAATATACACACACTATTGTTGTACACAGAGAGAGTTACATGAACACAGTGTACAAACAAACTCACATACAATGATGCCGATAATCACACAGTTTACAAAATAGAGTACACACATATAACACGCACAGGGATGTGTACATACACAACCAGAGTACGCACACGGATAACACAGATATAAAGTATGCAAACATAGTGCACACGCACACATAGTGCACACACAGTAAAAACGAAGATCCACAGATTACACCCTAAGAGTAATGTATACACAAACAATCCATACAGAGGCAAAACGCAAATAAATTCACCCTAAAGAACTGTCACACCAAGAGGACACATAAAGTCTACAAACGTATCATACACACAAACACGCACATTTAGAGGACACACACAAAATACACACACATAACACACACACACAGGTAACAAACAAAGAAGACACATACATGACACACACACATCTTACACACTTAGAAAACACACACATAAAAGACAAACACAGAACACAAACAGAGTAAATACACAGTGATCGATCTCATTAATATTTGATTGGACTATTTCCATCACACACATATTTAAATGTTCAAAGGGAAGCAATCGATACATGAGTTCGATTGCATCCGTTTAATATCAACTTCTATGTACTGTATTTACTTTCGGCCAGCATTATAATCCTGGTGACCAAGGGGTGTTAGGTGTAGGAAGACTCGGGAGGAGAGGATATGTGATGCTATTTTGTATTTAAAAACAATCGGTTTGTTATATTTCGTGACATCAATTGGCTCTTGATTAACACCCTAACACCAAATAGTAAAGGATCGTTTAGTCCCATAAAAAGGGGTGTGGGTGTCGGCCAAAATATTCGCCAACATCGACACTGGTGTCGTCATTCCATCAGCCGCCGACACCGACACCGGTTTATTTTTTTTATTGTCTAATTGCCATGTAACTACTAAATAACAAAAGTTAATAAATAGAATACCAGAACTGTGTAGTTAAATGTGTTTATTTTAATTATTATGCACATGACGCCAAGCTGTACGGGTCTCCGAAATAGTAATCTTGAAAACAATGTTTAGCTTCTAAACCAGACAAGGGCAATCTACGTCCTTAAAATGTTTTTATTCGACCCGCAGTACACCCCCCAATCGTTCATTTACATTGATATTACTTATATTTATGTTAGCTCATATAAAGTATTATAAACACTCCATTGATATTCTCTTGGTCCGACCCTTCAATCAAATTCAAGAACCTATTTTGGCCCATCAGTAGTTTTAAATTTGCATCAGAGATCTATGATTTTGCGGCATGTCCATTACGATGAAAAATAAAAGTTCTCAGTTGTACAGGTAACATTGAAAGTCAGGAAAAACACTAGATATTGACATCAAGAGTAGCTGCAGTGAATAGATTGAAGTGACAAAAGTGTATGGTCAACTTCGAGATATGCCACAGTATTATGAATGCTATTTCTATAGTAAATCTGAAATGGCCTATTCGCTACTTTTATTAATTACTCATTTATGTGTAGGCTTATGCTCAAATATTGTTGAACATTATATCACCGATTGCCTAAGTCAGCAAGTCACTGCAAAGTACAGACATATCCAACAACACTAGAGCAATGATGCTTAAAAGTGCCGTTCAGAGAGTGCAGAATGCTGAAATAAAATCATGGCAAGGGCTACAAATAATGATGAAAGATGGTTGTTCCAGACCTATTTTTAGAGAAGAAAGAGAGGTATGAAGACACTGCATACTTAACAGTTAATAGAGGAAGGAATCGTTATTTTACACCCGAATTAAAACTGAGATAAGTAGTGAAAAATGTTATGTATTGTAGTAGGTTGCACACTTTTCAGAACGTTGGGGGGGGGGGCAGGCTGGGGGTGCCAAAAAACTTGCACACGGCGCCTCAATAGCTAGCTAAGGACTGGGCTTTTATGTAATGCCATTGGGACGTATTGGTAATGTTTCAGTCTGACTGAGAGAAATTAAGCTGTGAAGAGTGTTAGTTGTGAGTTAACTTTGATTGTAGGAACATGCCATTCTTTGAGGTTCTAAAAGACTGGGATAGATTTGTGTGTAATCTTTTTTTCTAACATGGATATTGATAGAAAGATGCATACTAAACATTTCTTATTATTTACAGTGATTGAGTGAATAACAGAGTAAACATAGCCCGTAGCTTTCCTATCTGCTTTCAGTCACAACTCTGTTAATGTTGACTAGTCGTTTTACTGTAGAGAATCTCGCTTTGAACTGGTTTACAATGAGAAACTCAATTCATGTCCATTGTTCATATAATTTATTAACATCACATTAAAATATAGACATAATTAAACCAATATAACTTGAATTCACAATGACTGATAATCTCCTCAATTCACGAAATAAATACTTATAAACAATAAACTCAACTGATCAATTAAACACATATACCAAAAAATAACCTAGCCTACCGATCAAGCATAAGGGGATATAACTCTATGCAAAGGTTTTTCAGGGTACAGCTAATATTATATATATATTTTTTTTTTCCTTCCTTAAACCATTTGTCTTAAACTTGTGTTACCAGACATTCTCACATTGTGAAGAAGGTGACTTAATAACAACGCCCATAAATTCTATAGTAAATATTTAAATATAAGCCATTTAATATTTTGTTAAAAATAAATGTATATTTACAAAACACTGCCTTAACATATGATTTGGCAATACGCCAATGATTGTATGGCAACGTAAACATAGTTGTTTTTCCCCTTGATTTATGGTATAACTATTGTTATGACCTACATGTGTCAGTGAATGCTCGTAAAACAGGTCACCTGGCAGTCACGCTTTTTTAGATATTTTTGAAGATTTAAAGAATTCAGCTAACAGCTTTGTAAATATTTACATAATAGATAACTTTTTCATTTTATTTCAAAATAGACAATTGCATATATATTTTTAAAATGCGTTTGATAGTTTCATGTTTTTGTTTTTTTTTTTTGTTTTTTTATTTTTATTTTTTATATTTTTTTTCACGATTAAAAACAGAGGAAATGTTTCGCTGAAATAGTTAAAATATTTTCTGAATTGTATATATTAATATTCGTATTAGTATTATTTATTTCTTGAGAATATTCTAGTGCAGCATGAACCCACAGAGATCTTTATTATAATGTTTAGACAACATCGTACACATCTATGTGTTGTGTATACAACATGCGCTTATTTCCTTGTTGTACTGACATGTATGTATGAATGACATAAAGCTTCAATTACTTTTATTTCGTCAGCTTATCGGTTTTGTGTTGTATGATAAATGTTTTACCAGTGCTGCCAATCTTTATCTTATATTATATTTCATCCAGATTTAGACATTTTCGAAATATATGTATATATATTATTATATATGTAAAAAAAGCTATTAATCACTAATTAACATTAATATTTTTAAGTATTATTAACTTACCTATTGTGCTACGCTTTGAGTGAATATTTTATTTTATATAAAAGAACATATATTTGTTTCTAGTTTCAGATGTACGTTGTAGCCCTGTTGTCATTATTTATTGCTTCATATATATATATATATATATATATATATATATATATATATATATATATATATATATTCACAAAAAGATTACCCATCGATAAGAAATAATTCTAATTCACATATTTTCTTCCATTAAAAAAACGTTATCGTTTGTTTTTTTTAATGTTTTTCTTTACTAATTTATGGCTTTCTTAATTAAATTATTAAATTACAAATATTAACAATTCAAATCAATATATTTAACAATTAAACACATAATTTGAACGAGTTAATGTTTAACGTCTCCGTAAGTATGAGATAAATATTAGCTCACATAAGCTAAGAGAGACGGAAGACCATAAATCTCCATTTGCTATCACCGAAGATCGAATCAGTGACCTTCAGGTCGACAGACGAGAGCTTTGCCACACGACCAACAGTGCCATAGAAAGGGCTCAGGAAACAAAGATATGCAACACAAAGAAATAATAATTCGGTCATATTATCAAACCAGTTGACATGGTTCAATGCATAGATATATAAGACTAGATCGCTTATGCTTATTTAATAGAGACCGAAAAAGTGTTGTATCCGAGACCGCTACTTTAAAAAGAGAAGAGTAATATTCTGTACAGTTCTTTATTTTTCACCGAAAAAGATTTCCTTCCTTTTAATAAAAAAAAAATCCCCATTCATGCTATAGGTTGGCGCTTTTAAAATCAACTGATGTGTCCGAAAAAAAATTTTTTGACGGTTAGTAATAATATAATCTTGTATTATTTCATGTGATTCCGTCTTCGAAGAATTTTTTTATCCTGTTTATAAAGTTTATTATTTTTCTTTAGAGCTCTAACTATTTTGTCATGACGACTCATGATTTGTCATTACTCGCATCTGGATTATACTATTACTATTAGTAATAGAATATTGAATTACAACATTGTATTTATGTGTAATTTTCTTTAATATATATATAAATATAAGAAGGTATTAGGGGCTGCCCATTATTTATGTCAACAAATTTTTGGCGATTTTTACCTCTCCCCCCCCCCCTTGTCAACAACTTGACAAACTTCCAGAGACCCCCCCCCCTATACAATTACGTCAACATTTGATTACCCCCACCCCCTAAAGAAAGGTGGCTTCCAAAATGTTTATATGGCAAAATTAGTAGGAATATAGTTAGTTTAATTAAAATACTGAATGTTAAGCGAGTGTGTAACACAGGACTACAAACGCTGCTTAATTTTCCTATTTATTAAGTAATTATATAATTATATTAATTAAAAAAAAAGTAACATTGTTTATGTCAACTTTTCTTGACCTCCCCCCCCCCTTGTCAACGACTGTCAAAAATTTTCTGACCCCCCCCCCCCAATTTTGTTGACGTAATTAATGGACAGCCCCTTATTAGATATTTTATAATTCACAAAATCATGAAAATGTATTGTTTTATATAGCAGTGAATTATTGGTAAAATCAATTTGCCCAACACTATATCTATGACTATGTGAAATCGCTAGAGTTAGTTATTGTCCCATTAAGTGTCAACTTTTTTGGCGAGGTGGGGCATCTAATTTAATTATTTTATACTTTTTATTGCTTATTAATAAAACATTTTTTCTATATATTTTTTTTTACATATTTTAATTGTAACATGAAAAAACTAATTCAATTTCCATGCATTTTGAAATTTATAAAAGGTATATTTTAGGCATGTTGAAAGTTCATAACATTTTTATTAAACAAAAATTCTGAACAATATTCATTTTTTATTTCATTTTATTTATTGCATTAATTTTTTTTATCTGCAGCAAAATACACAAGTAGAAAGCACTTCTCATAGATCTAATTTGATCATGCCACACTCATCACTCGTCCTAGGAGTACCAGAGACTTGTCTTTGTACTCACAAGGGACGGCAAACCAAATACATCATTTGTTTATTCCATTTAAGCATCATTGGTTAATGAAATCTGATATAAAATGACCTAAAGATTAGCTAGAGTCAGCATGTACATTGTAAAAACAGTGAGTCCTTTTTCTTAATGTAACATTAAAAAAGTAATACAATTTTCATGCATTTTAAAAAAAATGTAATGGCATTTTTAAAGCAGTTTTAAGGGTAATTACATTTTATAATATTTAAATACAAAACAATTATATATTTTATTTCATGTTTTTTATTGCTTTAATTTTTTTTATCTGCAGCAAAATACACAAAAAGAAAGCACTTCTCTTATATCTAATTTGATCATGCCACACTCATCACTCGTCCTGGGAGTACCAGAGACTACCAGACTTTTGTCTTTGTACTGGCAAGGGATGGCAGGTTAAATACATCATTTGCTCATTCTCTTTAAGCATCATTGAGTACTGAAATCTGCTTAAAATGACTTAAAGATTAGCTAGCTAGAGCCAGCTTGTACATTGTAATAACAGTGAGTCCTTATGTTTAGATTTTTTAGATACAACATTACAATTTAGAAATATCATCAAGATCAAGTGAACATTATCCTTTGTGATTGAAAAAGCATGAAACACTCATATTGATTGTACAATTTATACGTTTAAGGAATTTAATAAAGACAAAGCAGATGATATAGCTGAATATCACATCTTTGACTTCAATCTGTGCATTATAAATGTTTATGATAATGTGTCCATTTAATTGCCAAAAAGTAACTGATTACCATACAAGAAAATATTAATTTTAATAATAGTGTAACATTTTATATTGCATTTATGTGTAGTGGTAATTCACATTATTTTAATGAGTATTTAGCTACTGAATTGATATTGTAGTAAACATATAATTTTCTAGAAATGCAGGGTATATTGAAAATACATGTAAGTGTTATATACTTATGATAGTGTATCAACATTTAATCCTAATTACTCTCCCACCTATCCTCAATATCAATTTGCACATTCTCTCATAATGGTTCAGGTTGGCATTATTTAGAAACTTGAATGTACATATTAGTCTCAAAAATAACAAACGAAGGATATAAAGGATACATTTTGATGGTGGACAGAACACGTACATGAGGAATCAGTAACATTTATAATATATTTCAGTATTAGGTATGCTTTATTGAATATTATTCAAATATTACATATATTTCATTTAGTAAAAAAAAATACAATGGACATTAACATTATATTTAAAAACTTGGCATGAACATTAAACATATAGGCCTTGGTAATTGATTTTTTTTTAGATGAAAACAACTTTTTGTGATCAGAATCCCATTAACAAAGAGAGGATAGCTTGCACTAGATATGTTCAGAACTGGTAATGGCAGTTTAAGTGTTATATTTGTTTAAAAAAATATTCAGTTATTTTTTAATTTAATTAATATTTCAATTTTTTATTTGAAATTCATATTTGTGGTATAGATATTTATTACTTCATCAATTTTAGTTAGATGGAAAAGTGCAGTCTAATAATCAATAGCATGAAATTGAATTATCTTTTTTTGTATAATTTTCTAACATACATAAATAGATGACGTTCCATACAATATTAATTACTTTGACAGTTCTTTTGTTTACAATATAAAAATTACTGATTTTTGAATAAAACAATTTATTAAGTTTTTGTCTAATATTATTCTGGTTAAAACCAATGTTTGTTAGTTTAAGAGCATGATAACGTCTTAATTTTAAAAATTCTTCACATACAACTTTTAAAAGTTTATAGAAATGAAAATCCATGCCAATACTTGTTTCTAAAAAAATGATTATTTAATTCTTCAAAAATGTCTTTTGTAGGCATTGTCTGCATCATGTGCAATACTGTTATTTTTTCCCATTTACCAGACTGTAGTTTTTTAATATTAACTAAGGATCTAATAACTTTTTCACAGTGTTGGACAATGGAAACAACACTTTTAGATGGTATGACTAACCCACCAGAATTTTTAAGATGCAGTAAACCAGTACTAAAAGGTTTTGATGGACTAATTAATGCACAAGAAATGCAACATATTTTAGGTGATTTTTTTCTAACTACCCACCCTGCTATATACTCCAAAATACCATTGATGAAGTAGCTTTCACTGATGTCATGTTGAAAGTAATTATGATCAAACAATGCATCTTCAAAATATAATATTTGTTTTGGCTCATCACATTCATTTATATTTAAAATACAAACTTTACTTTGTGGGATACAATTACTAGTTTTAAAAAATGTTGATGGAATCCCAGCATGAGACAAAAGGGCTCTATATGCATTACTGAATTGAAGTGCTGATGGATTATTGTTCCAACCAACTAATTGTCTAATGGAGGAAAAAAAATAGTTCTAAATGGTCTTGCGATAATTTATATGTAAGAAAATATTCCAAATATGGACTAGAACCATTAATTAACAAATTTGATAATTCTAAAAGACTGTTTATATTTACTAAAAAACCTAGCACACACATTTTTCTATTACCATCATACATTTTTTTATTATTTTTGTCTGTCATAGACAATACATTTAATTTAGCATTTTCTAGGAAAGTTTTAATTTCACTAAAATTATTAATATGAATAGGACTTTTAAAGTCTTTTAAAATTTACTTCTAGTGTTGAATATGTCAAAAATTGCATAAAAAAAATGAAATGAATTGTATGGTACCTTCTACTGCTTCAAGATTTTTACATTTTAACTCAGATGCAAACTGTAGGGCTGCAGCCACTGATGAACTAAGTGTTTGTGTAGCTAAACTAACTTTCATTTTGTTGTTTTCATAGTGTATATGTGTAACACTGTATTTTTGTTATATAATGTTATGTGCTTGTTGATGTAATGCTTCTCCAAGGTAACACTATGTGTTCCTCACTGCTGCTTCAAATAACTATACTGGTTTTGTGTAGCTGCCGATATCATAACTGGTTTATAAACTTAAGTAGCGTTCAGTCTCGTTGCACTCTCAAACAACACACCAATCAATGAGGCAAAGTTCCACGATTCAATTATATTTATTAGATAATAAGATAACATATGTAATCTGAACTTGTTGCAGCAGTATTCACAAAAATGCTTCGTACACAATATAACATGTAGTATTCCAGGTCCCCGAAAGGATTATCTGATAATACTTTGACATTTAGTATCCTGGATCCCCGAAAGGATTAGCAGACATACTTCAATAAAATAGACTTTGACTGTGTACTGCAAAATCTCAATAACTCTGATAGTCTTGTGCTCTCATCATTATTTCTCCACTACTTCTCCTCTAACTATCTCTACAACTGGTGTCCCGATGTCTCTATCGTCGGTCTGTCGAACTGTCGGTCTGTCGATGTCTCCTCGTAGGTCTCCCTGAAATCTCAGTTACATCTCTATCGATGTGTTGGTGTGAATTATCACGTGTTCCAAACGCCCAGAACTTCTGATTGGCTCAAGACACCTCTTTCTAACTTTATCTACATATTAATGACTCTTAATCCAGCCTACGGATTTCGGTGCGGCTAAAAACTCACTCTGGTCTAGTATTCCTTTGTCTGCCTCATCACATCTTATCACGTACATCCGTTGTCATCGACGCTCATTGATGAGATTTATCCCACCCAAAACAAAGATAACACGCTGGAATTCTAATTATCAAAATCTCTGCCTGTGTCCTTGGCCCATGAACTTTCAATGTTGACCACCCAACTAAACAGCGGTTCTAAAATTGTATGGATCTATCTAAAGCTATTGTTACAATATGTTTGTGTGTGAGTTTATTAGCTGCCCTAAGACCAACTGTCTGTTGTAGTTTTTCTAGATTAACTATGTCTTGCCATTTGGCTATACCTAAATTTGTTTTGTATTTCACTAAGTGATTGTAAAGCTGACCTGATGTTTTTAATTAGATGACATGAGTCAAAAAATATAAACTGGATTTAGAATTATCTTATATTGATGTGTAAATTTACTATGAATATTTTGTGGATCAAGACTGCAGCCTAAAAGTGTTGACATCTTAACATTAACTGAATGTGCATCCATTGTCAAAGATACCACAGTTATTTTGTTTTCGTAAAGAATATTAATAACATCTAAAATTAATTTTTTTTGCATTTCTGCCTTAATGCTATGAATGAGAAAGTATCCTATTGGTATTTTCCAATATTTTTTAAGCCTACCGCCATTATAACTGACACCTCAGTTGCCTCTTCACTATCTTCGCTATCTGTCAGCCCCACCCCCAAAATCAACAAACCCTACCATTTTCTGAAGTCTATTGTCCCATTCTATTTGTTTTTTAATTCGACATACCATCTATAATCAAATAAACTGCACTTTTCGTAATTGCTATAGTCCTCTATTTGTTTATTTTTTAAATAATCAATTGCTTGTGCAGAAAATCCCGGACTTGAATTTATATTCATCATCCACCTGAAAATAAAATGTATTAATGTTCTTAGATTATTACAATGAAATATTTTCTTATAGGATCCCTGTTGTACATAATTGTATACATGTACTAACCGTCTGATGCTAGATGGGTGTGGCAATGGGATTTTTTTCCTTAAAAATTGTAAGCCTTCGGCCCATAAAAATGCAGAGTGGATGCGAAATCCTTTTGTTCCTTGGAATATTCTGTCTCAGGCTTTTTAAATAATTCCACTGGAATGTCTGTAATATAGATGGAAATGTTTTTCTATTAATTTAGCTTATTTATAATTTGTCTTTTTATTGTTCATTTTACATATTAATCAGAAATTATTAATCATATTGAAATGTTTTGTCATTTTTGTGTACTTTATACTTTTTAATCTCAATAAACATACCTTTATATGCTTGAGAGAAGTTTGTAGCTTCATCACACAGCTTTTTTGTGTCTTTAAGTTCTTTCATTAAATGAGCTATTTTTTAGATGACCTGGTGCATTGTCTTTTTAGTTTCTGAATTTGAGTGCTTTTTTTGTTTAAATATAAAATGGACTCTTTGTAGTTTCTTTTTAGAGTTCGAATGTCAATGGAATAATTGTGGTCAACATCTTCCTGGATGATCAATAAAACAAATACATAAAATGTTAAGAAAAAGTGGAATGATAAACAATAATATGATGTTAGTTATTATTATGTACCAGAGTACTGGTAATATAAGTATATTTATAAATACATAGCCTACCAGTACTTTCAACCGTAAGGGTGAACAGGTGTTTTTATCATTGACTGGTACAACTGGATGTTCATTCTGTGGAAAAAAAAATTATGGCCTGTCATTAAAATACATTTTATAATTGTACAGATACTTGTATTTTACTTTATTTTATGTATTGTAATATTTAGTAAAAAGTTATTGTTAATTATTATAAGTGTTAACTTGTAGTTAAGTAAGATATGTTTAAAAAAAATAACACTGAAGATTGGTTCTTATAATTTTAAGGTAAATAATTAACTCGTCAGAAAAGGGAATAAGAATTATGTAAATTAATTTACCTCCTTATTTGTTGAAAGATAAACTGGGCTGGCTGTTTTCTTGAGTCTTTTTATACTTTTCATATTCCTCTTGGTAACATAAAAATCACTTGACATGAAGTGATCGCTACACACTCTAGTGACACTAGGGTTGGATGCCTGTTCCTGTTTTAATTGAAGGCATTTTATCCAAGCCTTTTGCCTTTTATGGTCAACTGGGAACCTAAACATAGACGATAAAAACATCAATGCTGATATGCAATTAAATATTTTTTAAAATTATTAGATTAACAGTTTGCCCCAGATATTAAATGAATTTTATATTCTACCACAAATAAATGTTCAATATTAAGTTAAAACATAAAGATATACATTTTTAAATATATGTCCTATTTAAATCTCCAAGAAATCATTTAGGCTATCAATGATAGGCCCAATGAGTCTAGATTACACAAAATGTACTTTGAAAAAATAATATTGAATTTAAAAATGGATTATAAATTTTCAATTTGTTTTAATAGTAATTTTCTTTATAATCAATGTCTTGATTTCAAATTCCTAAAATTTTTTTAAAGAAGCATCCTTGTAAATAACCTGCTGTACAATTAAAAATGGAACTTTTAATGAAAGAATAAAAATTCGCATTCAGGTTCCAACTACCAAAGTATATTTAAGATATTTTTGTAAGAAAGTAATTACCTATGAAAAGTTCTTAAAGGTTGTGTTTTTTGTCATTACTCAAACAGCCGGGTACACAACAGGAAGGCATTTTATATTTTATTCAAAGTTAATTGGAAAAAAAGTTTTTGAAAATTTGTCAAGGAAAACAATGCAAAATGTCTTCTGCTATTTATTTCGGTTACTTGAGGTTTCTATGCGTACTACGTCATCAGGTTATACAGAATTGTACTCTTCTCTTTTTAAAGTTATCGTCCGCGCAATATATGTCTATGCATAGCCCATAAGCGATCTAGTCTTATATAACTATGGTTCAATGATCCAATGTCAAATTGTCAGGTGATGGAAGTGTCGCGGGGTCGAAATTTCCGGTCCTCCCCATACCCCCCCCCCTAAAATGAATTCTTAAAAATACAAACATTTGAAGATTTAAGCTTCAGAAATACTGTTGTGCATTAGTTTACGACATAACGGTCAGTAGTTAAAGTGTTAGATAAATGTAAAGAGTAAGAATGAAAATACCCCCAAGGTGCTGTTGTTGAACGCAGGCATCGGTGATGAACGAGGATGGTGAATGATTAGATAGATGGATGTCGACATTCTTATTGTTAAATTAGTATTTTAATATTTTAATATTAAAGAAGTTGAGCATCATTATGGAAGGAATACTTTGCTTGTTTTCCAGATTTGGATATTTGAAGTGTTTTGCTACTGTGTATTAGCGTTTAGCGTGTGTGTTGTCCTTAGTGTCAGTGCTGATACACTTGACGTAGTGACGATGTTAAACTATAACGTTGCATCATCGTTTACGAAAGAATAGCCATTAATCAATTATTATAATTAATATGTTAACATATTATTAAAACGAAGTATAATTGTGGCGCTTTATGTGGTTATTCTATTTTTGTTTATCTTTCCCTTATACAATGTAGCCCTGCTGTCACTGTTTGTTGATTTATATCTTCAACAGTTTATACACTATGGATTGGTGCGAATAATCACAATGGCTACTGGCAATGGGACAGTGATGGACACAATGCTTCTGAATTGGATGATGTAGGGCTGTGGGCCGCATTCAACCCAGTTGCTGGTCAAAACTGTACCTTTATTAGTGACATATTTGAAATTTTGACAGACGATTGCTCATACATTTATGATTCTCTGTGCATGGAACTGAGTAATTATTTTTCTTTTTAGTTTTTGAAGTTCATATATTACAAGAAAAGTGTTTCACTTATTTATTTATATACAAAAAAATGCATGTTTGAGTTTATTTAATGTGTGTACTTTTTTTAAGAGAATAAGTCAAACATTAACAAATTTAATAAACAGCATGTGATGCTATTAAGTTCAATGCAATATAATCGATTGTTTTAGATTATACCAGTTGTTGATTAGTGCACACACACTGTATACGTGTCACAAACTGACATGCAGCATGTCGAACACTTGCCCAGAAATGACCAATGAAAGAAAGACTAAATAATTTGAGAGACTCATCTATTCCAGATACAAAGTCGGAGCTTGATCGTTTTAGACCAGTGGTTCCCAAAGTGGTCCGTACGGACCCCCAGGGGTCCCTGGTATCGTTCAGGGGGTCGGTGAAGAATTTTAATTGATTTGGGGGTCCCTGAACAACTTCAGGGGGTCCGCGAAAGGTTTAATGTAAAATAGTAAAATTATGATTCATTTTTACTATTATGGAAATTAAATTAAAAGAAACAATAAATAAACTAGTAGTGCCAGCTAATTAAATTAATAACAAGCATGGCACGGTTAGAGACAGACAGTCGAGAACACGTTTATACAGGAATGAAATAACGCCGCTGTCTAATTTGTCTACAATATAAAAAAACTATAAAATAGTTTACATCGTACATCGAATTAAGTTAATGTCATTCTGATACAAAGTGTATAAACAAATTTTCCAAGTCTTAGACAAAAAGATAAGGATTTAACATTTTTATCCAAACAGTTAAATAAAAAATTTGGAAAATACTGTCACAGCAACAACTCACTGAGACAACATCTTAGCGAGATAATGATGGACTGCTTGCTGCTTCTTAGAACTTTTCTTAAGTGATCGCAAAGTCAAGAAAGCTGCATACTACTGATGAAGAAGTTATTTTACCAGCTGTAAATAACGTAATACGCACAGATTTGCTCAAACCAGCTTTCGATAATATATAAAGTACAAGAAGGATTGCCGAATTGGCTCAGTCCGTAGAAAATCCTTTATATAGTAAAACATCTGAATTTTCTATACAGCTTGCTGGGTTCACTTTACTAGGAACCCAAGCTTTACTTTTAGCTTATGTAAGATTTGTAAAAGAAGAAAAATTTGGTCAAGAATTGTTATTGGCTAAATGTTTGGAGACAAAATGTGAAACGTTATTTACTGAATTAAAAAGATAGTTCGATGTAAAATCTTTACCCTTGAATAATACAATTTCAGTTGCTACTGATGGTGCTCCGACAATGGTAGGAAGATACCAAGGCTGTCTGGCATACTTAAAACAAGCTGTACCAAATGTATTTTCAGTTCTTTGTGTCATTCATCGACATCATTTTGTCGCAAAAGAACTTAGTGAACGTTTGCATATATCACTAGATTATTTCATTAAAACAATTAATACAATCAAAAGAAATGCCTTAAATGAGATGTTATTTTCTCAACTTTGTTTGAAAAATGACGAAGTCTATAACGTTTACTACTTCACACAGAAGTACATTGGTTATCTAAAGGTGCATGTTGAAATCGATGCGCTCTTTGATTCAGTGTTGGAATTCCTGGAAAGCAAAGACAATGATTTGCGACACAATTTAATTAAGTCAAAAAGTGACATAGCCCATATGACTGATATATTTGACAAATTTAACGAAACTAATTTGAACCTACAAGGTAACCAATTCAATTTAATCAAATCCAAAAGCGTAATGTCGGCGTTTGTGGCAAAACTTTTTCTGTGCAAACAAAATTTCGAAAGAGGATAATGTTTTCAGTTACGAAATATTTGGAAATTGCAAAATAAAGTTGAATATCAGCGTACTTACTGTCAACACTTTACGGTTATTCATGCAGACCTGAACCAAAGATTTGAAGACATTTTTCACTTGGATATTCCCGACTGGGTGTAGAGTACTGTAGAACCCATTCACGTTTGGACAAACTCAGATCCCAAACACAGATGAATCCTTACTAATACAGGAACAGCTTATTGAAATATCCACAAATGAGGAACTTAAACCAATTTTTTTAAAAAGGATACCACAAATTCTGGTTATACAAACAGATCCCAATTTTATATCCTGCACTATGGGTTACTGTACAGAAGTCGTTGACAGCTTTTCCGTCTTACTATTTGGTAGAACGTTGATTCAGTGCCGTTCTGAACCTCATCACACACATACACAACAAAAACCGACCAGAAATTAGTGCTCATGGGGATTTGCGGTCACTACTCACAAACATTGAGCTGGACATAAATACACTCATATCATCATCTCAAGTCATTATTTTTTTTATGTTAACCACAAATTATAATTTCTTTAAATACTTCTTCAACAAAATGTTTTTTTTTTAATTTTTATACCATGCATTTATGTAGCTTTTTCACTTGGGGGTCCGTGGACAAGTTTTGACTATAAAAAGGGGTCCATGGGTCAAAAAAGTTTGGGAACCACTGTTTTAGACTGTTATCAAAATGCCCTACTCACACACACACACACACACACATATATATATATATATATATATATATATATATATATATATATATATATTGTTTTGGTTACTGTACGTTTAATCACACTATAATCTAAAATGATTTCCTTCCTTTAGAAAAACGTTATTTTTTTTTTCTTTAATGATTTTTTTACTGCTTTATGGATTTCTTGAATTATTCACTTGAATAGCATGCAAGAGGAAATGAAACAATTTGTCAGACATTTATTGAAAGCGTATCAAAAATGATTCTAATAGTAAATTTTAGATGCATGGATGCCTTTAAATTTAAATAGTTCATTAAATTAACCCATTTTAACATACGCTAAACAATTTTTTTTCAATGTATTTAAATTTTAGCTCTACCGACAAATTCAACAACCTCAGAAACTACAACAGCCTCAACAACTTCAGAAACTACATCAGCCTCAACAACCTCAGAAACTACAACAGCCTCAACAACCTCAGAAACTACAACAGCCTCAACAATCCCAGAAACTACATCAGCCTCAACAACCTCAGAAACTACAACAGCCTCAACAACCTCAGAAACTACAACAGCCTCAACAATCCCAGAAACTACATCAGCCTCAACAACCCCAGAAACTACAACAGCCTCAACAACCCCAGATACTACAACAGCCTCAACAACCTCAGAAACTACATCAGCTTCAACAACCTCAGAAACTACAACAGCCTCAACAACCCCAGAAACTAAAACATCATCGACAATGTCGAGTAGTAAAGCAATTGCTACTTTAGAAAATACGCCAGCTAATAAAATCGTTGCGAAATGTTTTATGACTGGACAAAACCACACAACTGAAGGCCAAGGGACGGCATCTCATAAAAATTGTAAAATTATTTTGATGTCTGCGGCTGTTAGCGCAAGAGCCTTTTTTGTTAACTTACAAACATTATCTGTCTTCTAGAAGATGAACATTTAGCATTATTGTAAAACATATATAGTTATTAATTTTTACTCTTTAAATCTCACACTAAACCCCTTTTTTTTATTAATGTGTTTATGCACACAAAACTATTTTTAGATTGTATTATTATGAATAACGCCGGAACGGATAACAAGCTACACGGAAGGCGCAACGTCGTTTTCAAAGATTTTTTTTTTATAAAAACCACAAGATTTTCGGATCACCCTAATGAATATCAATAGTGAGTGTTTTAATATTTCGAAGAAAATGACACAAATGATTGTAATTTTTAGTCATTGGTGTATGTACATTTTCTGTCAGGATGAGATAAAATATCTTAGATCCTAAAATACCATCAGTGGGGTTGTTTGTATGGTGCCTTTCTTTTATCTTATCCATAACCGATAGTGCAAAGGGAACTTAAACCAGGACGTGAATATAAATTGGTCCTTACCGATGATAAAACCAGGTAACCTCAGGTCCACAGTCGAGCACGCTACCGCAGGACTCTCTCTATCTCTCTCTCTCTCTCTCTCTCTCTCTCTTTGAACTCTCTCAGTGAAACTGCTGGCTGAGACATAGTCTCTCAGAGCCCGTGAGATCAAACTTGCTGTGTCTCTCAACATCTGGAGACTGCCATAAAGCCAAATAGCCAGCAAGCTTCCGGACTGGTCCACCTGTGGTCCGCCAGTCCGGGACACTCGAAAAGCACGTGATCTACGGTTTCCTCCACCTCCCTGCAGTGTCTGCAATGGATGTCGACATTGGGCCTCAACCTCCCAAAGAAGGCGCCAATAGGACAGTGCCCAGTACGGAACTTGGCAATTAGCGCCAGCTCGACTCTCCTAAGCTTCCACCACGGGTCGGTTTTGGACGGCCGCTCTAGAAACTTTCGGACATTTCTTACGTTCACCCCATCGTCCCACCTAGAGAACCACTTCGATTGTCCAAAGAGATAGATCTTGGCACGCGCTGTCTCGAATCAGCTCTTTCCGTCTTCTACTTTGCATTGGTTTTTGATGTTGTTGTTATCAAACAGAGAAAAGCATTATGCATAGCCTAATTTCAGTAATGCCTGTGTGATAGGTTCCAATGGAAAATAATTTACGTATATACATTTTTGTCAATAAAAAAAGTATGTTTATTTTTGAGCTGTATATGAGTCCATTTAAATCATAGTTTTTTTTTCTTAATATCAAAAGAAAAAAATATGTGCATGTAGAAAACAAAAAGTGGACAATATACTAGCATTGCATTAATCACAATAATTAATGTTTTATGCATACTAGCTGTATCCTTCAAAGCATTTGCAGGAAGATAGACTATTGGAAAGCCATTGCCGAACCTAGGATTTAGGGGCCTTGAAATTTGACATTCGATACCATGACATGAGATTGTGTACTTAATATTTAACCCATTAGCGCATAGCGTCCTTTTTTAAGGACGTGCTATACAAATGTGTACTACCCTAACACCCTTGAATATTGGTATGAAACAAATACATCTGTACACCCCTTGTTTATTTTCGCAATGGTCTAAACCGGATATTATCGTATTTGCTGACATTTTGTATTTTTATTTTATGGTTATAGTTCGATTTTGTTGGAAAGTTTTATTTTAGGAATGCCTCCACGTAAAAGGTATGTCACGAATAATTTATGTGAATTTTAATGTAATTTTTGTAACTATTATATAGTAAATATTGTTTCCTAATGCCTGTTGGCAAGTCATTGTGCAATGAGTTTGCTAATATTGTTTTTCATATAATTAAAATAGTGTCCTTAAAAAAGGACGCTATGCGTTATACCCCACCTGAATGTCTGTTGGGTGATTTAGCAGTAATGTGTCAAATTTTCTTTTTCTAGATCTTACACGGTGGCTGAGCTGTTTAGCATGCTAGAAGATGACTTTAAAAGTGCAGATATTTTTATCTTGCCACCGGAAGATGGTACAAAATCTAATGGAGACAGTGGTCCCGAAGATGATATTGGTGATATTGATAATCTCTCTGGAAATCAATTAAGTGCTCAGGCAGAAGATACTCTACTTGTTTCAGATTTTGACAAAAAGCATATAGGCGTTAACTACATTGCTGAAGATAATGACGATGAAGATGAAAATGATGTGTTTCCATTAGCTGAAGTACATAATTTGGACAGGTATTCTCGAATGGCAGCAGTCAACATCAAAAGAAATTCCATGGAGTGTCACTTCAGAATCATATATTAATCACACACCGTCAGCACAAGGTATTGATCAAACACCGTCAGCTCTATTTGAAAATGTTCCACGACGATGAAGTTGTTGACTATATCACTCAAATTAACAATCTGTATGCCATGCAGAAATCAAAACAACTTTATTCAACGCGGATCCTTGTCTTGGTGGCTCTGTGGTAGTCCAGTTGATGAATAAACTACCTGCTAGACATGCATATATTGATAATTTTATTTTACAACACCACGACAGCTTGATCATTTGAAGAACATGAATTATTCAGTCCCAGGAATTATTCTAGTAAACAGGATGGAGAAGCGTCCATTGAAAGAAAATGATAAGATGAGAAAGGAATCATGAAAATCCTTTGACAGTCGTGTGGACAGGGAGTCCGGAATGATTGAAGTTTTTTGCAACAATAACAATGTCGTTGTAATGCTATCAAGCTGCTTTTGGTGTGGAACAAACAGCCCAAGCCAAGCGTTGGTCAAACAGTGAAAAGAAGCATATTCAAATATCAATTCCAAATATGATTGCCCGTTATAATCAATTTTTGGGAGGGACAGACAGAATGGACCAAAACATCGCAAATTTTCACATCAATATCCCCATCAAGTAATGTTGGTGGGCTTGATTCTGTTTAGCCATTGACGCCAGTGTGCAGAATGCTTGGCAACTGTTCAGGCTGTCCGAAGCGGCAAAACATTAACAGCTGTCACCGACACTAGACTGACTAATACACCTTATGGTGACACTGGAAACATACTTACATTTACACTATTATTTTGTTATGTACGTCATATTATTAAAAGTTGACAATTATATTAAAACAGTATTTCTGACTTATGCATTTTAATTGTATGTTTTATGTTGTTTCTTTGCATTGAGATGATAAAATACAGCGCTTGTCAAGATTTAATTGTCTATATTTGTGATGTGACAATATTCAAGTTCAGGGGGATGTAACGCATAACGTCCTTTTTTTAGGACAAAACTTTGGGGGCCCTTAATTTGCGTTATACACATTTTTCATAATTTTTACGTTTGCTATAGTCAATAAATGCCCAAACTACACGTACTATGCAAATATTAATGAAAAATGAGACCTCATGCATTAATGGGTTAATATAAAAATAGTTTTGGGGGCTCCCCTCAAGCTGGAGCTCAGTGGGACTTTCAATTTTAGACCATCCCACCCTATTTACGCCTCTGTGGTCAGATTTGATACATATTTTCAAAATTAATTTTTTTAAGTTACGAAATAGTTAAAAACCTTATTAGTTGTTGTTTCTTTTTCTTACAACATCCTAAAAGATAGATTTTTACTTTTCATTAAAACAACTAAAAGAATACATTCTAAAAAAATGTCCAAGAGAGATATCGAACATGGATAGTCAGCATAAAAAGAATAACCTAAGTTGCTAAGCCAATCAGCCACCTTGTCACACAACCATGTTGTACCCTGCAAAACAGTAAAAAATATATCCACATTTGATGGACTACTAACAGATATTTATTTTGTTTTACAACGATATATACAAAGCAAAAGTCAATGTTTCTATATTTTGCAATGATGCATTATTATCATGAGGAACAGGAGATAACAAAATTTTTGTAGCCAATTTTTATATTTCAGAAGTTAACAGCCAGTAATAATCTGTAAACGTGTACATATGAAAGAAAAGGCTGTATCACATAATATCAAAGACTGTATCACATAATATCAAAGTCTGTATTAATTATATCAACGATTGTAACACCGAATATCAAATATTGGTTTACTTAATATCAAAGACTGTATAACAGAATATCGAAGACTGTATAACAGAATATCAAAAATTGTATCACATTATATTAAAGATTGTTTAACAGAATATCAAAGATTGTATCACATAATGTCATCGACTGTATTACATTATATCAGAGATTGCATCACATAATATCAAAGACTGTATCACATAATATTAAAGACTGTTTCACACAATATCAATGAATGTATCACATAATATCAAATATTGTATCACAGATAATCAAAGATTGTATCACATAATATCAAAGACAGTATCACATAATATCAACGATTGTATCACAGATAATCAAAGAATGTATCGCATAATATCAAATATAGTATTACATAATATCAAAGACTGCATCACTGAATATCAAAGACTGTATCAGAGAATATGAAATATAGTATTACATAATATAGGAGAGACAGAGACTGTATCACATAATATTAAAGACTGTTTCACACAATATCAAAGACTGTATCACAGAATATGAGATTGTATCACAGATAATCAAAGAATGTATAACATAATATACTCGCTCCCTTATATTTAATGTATTTTTTATTTGATTTTTTACACACTGCGCAGTCTGTCACCCCACAAAAAAAGTCATTACTTATGGCTTACCCAACCGCCGTACCACTTATGCCCCAAAACAATGGCACATGTAAGTCAAACTAGTAGCACGCGGCTGCAGATGTTCAACAATTGTATCATTCAAGATAATTAATCAGAATTATAAAAGGGCAATTATATTGTTACAAGGTCATATCGTTGCTATGATTTTATGTAAACGTGACAGTTTTTGTGTTATGTGATTTTTTTTGTAGCTTATAATTTCAAATCATTTCTGATCTATATTGTTTATAGAATAGTGTTATTCACTGATTTTTTCAAGCAACTCTTAAAAAAAGAATGTGGGTAAAATTTAACGGATTCTGGTGTTTGCGTTAAAAAAATGTAATTTAATGCATCAATTACGTGATAACCCTTTCGATGTTATTAACGACTATAGTCGCTCACAGTCTCACTGCTATGGGCGACTTTAGTCGCATTTTTAGCGCACTTTTAAAATGCTCTATCGTCCCCGTTTTGTCTGTCTGTCTGTCCGTCATACCCTAGATCTTAACAACCATAAGTTCTAGACCCATGATGTATATATCATTTTGTAGGTCTTGGCCTGCCAAGAAATGACTTTGGTCCATTTCGCGATCTGACCTCTGAGGGCCGAAAAAGGGGGCGTATTAAGTACCGTTTTTTACTATATAAGCTATATTAACAAAGGAGAGTCCTATATCTAAGCAACCATAATTCCTAGACCCATGATGTATATATGATTGTGTAGGTCTTGGCCTGCCAAGTGTACATCGAAAGTCCATTTCGCGATCTGACCACTGAGGGTCGCAAAAGGGGGCATTTTAAGTACCGTTTTTGCTTATATTTTAAATATAAATAATAAAAGCTAATCAAAGGGGCGTAATCATTATTTATTTTGTAACAGTTATTCAACATGATTACTTCCCTCTCTATGTATCAAAATTCAGCAAATTCTATGGCTGTCACCCGGAAAAAAAATACGGATTTCGTCCGGCGTAACCGAAAATGCTCTAAAATATTCTTTGTCCGAAACGGAAAAGACTTAAATTGCTTGTTTTCCTACGCAAAATTGCTAACGACGACTATAGTAGCTTCATTTGTACTAATACTAAAAGTTTGTTTTCAGCCAAAGTTGGAGGGAAAGTCCATTGTCTAGTTCTTGACTTAGTTCGCTTAGAAAAATGTATAAAATTTATATTTAAGTTCATTAGGAATAATTTGACTGAAAACTCGGCGACACGCCTACCTCACGTTTTTTTTCTGACTTTTTCTACCTGAATTTTTTTACCTCAGCGCATGGCTCGTTTTACGCCTACTGAGTTCGGTGATTGTCGGATAGGACTGTGTTAATGTTAGGCTTGCATTGCTAGGCTCTTGGACAGAGATTGCCATTTACAATTTGTATAATGGCAATGGTGAAAATCTCAACAATATATAATGTCAGAAATTAAATATTTAGTTATCAGTCTGACCAAGGAAAGGCGGACCAAGACTATACAGAGTAGAAACATTAAATTCAGTGGGGTAGGGGTATGCGAATTTTACTATAAGGGACAAGGAGACACTTGTACAATGGAAACACGGCTGACCACAATAGAAAGTATCAGCAGGGAAAGGAGTGGACGGGGCAAAGATTTAGGTAGGACAGATGTTACGCAGAGTACATTATTCAGAGTAGAAACACGTTCAGATGGAAGGGGGCGTGAAAGTAATATTAGTTTAAGTTTTGAGATAGAAAGGCTAATGTTATTGCGTCATTTCAAAACTCCACTGTCTCCACAACAGCTAATCTCCGGTTATCGTTCCATCTAAAGGAGAAATGCGTGGTATGTTTAGACGGACTAAAAAAGTATTTATCAATGGAAAATGTTACACTGTTTGGCTTAATTTGGGATTTTAAGCTAAAAGAATGATTTATTGCTTGTTTTACATGAGATAGTGGTAACACGGCTGACCATCTCCACAAAAGAAAATAAAAATTGAGGAAAATGTATTGTATCGGTCCATCTAATAACATGAGCGTAAGATGATAGGGATAATAATGTAGGTTATCTTTTAAAGTGCATTGAAATAAAGTTTATATGCTTATTATTTTTTCTCAAAATATAATCACATTTTACCTTTACTTATTATTTTTTAATGACTTGAATCGTGGAATGACAATTTAAATAATCACATAGCATACATGATTATTCATTTTAATTTACAACAATGTTATGCAAATGATGTGTATGGCTTACTGCGTGAAGATCATGTGTTATTTAGGGGTATTTGTTGTGTCCCAGTTTCGGCTGCTAAGTTATTTTACTAAAAAAATGGCCATATAGAAAAAACATCGAAATCATAAATTATTTGTTTAACACGGTTTATAAAGCGTGATTATGATTATTTCTATAAATTCACCCTCTCTTTCTGTATCTCACTCTATTTTTTTATATATCTAACTGTCTATCTATCTCTTCTACGCGTTAGCTTCGGTCCTCCCAAACACCCAGAAACGTTCATAATTATACAGACAGTGATACTACCCAACCCAATTATTTGCTGGCCACTCCCATCACACTCCATATAAACGGCTTAAGTGCAATTACTTTAACGTCGGGCAAGAGCAGGTGACAATACACGCTAAACAAATCATGTCAGACAAGTATTATGAAAAGCGGTAAGTTATATAAAAAATATATTATAAATTGTGAAAACAACAACAAAAACAAAATGACAAATCTTGAACGTACTATAAAAAGTCAAAGCAAATGTATAAAAAAAAAGAGCAAGACCAATTTTGATAAAATGTTCTGGGTACACTAAAAATGACCAACACCGTTGGTGTCCTGGGGTCACCTGAGGTCGGAAAAATAACTCAGCACAGGTAGAAAGTTTTGTATTTCGGAGTTTAGCACTGGGAAAGACAGAAAATTTAGAGAGTTTAGCATCGAAAGGGTTAATTGCAGTAGATCAGCAACCCTCATCACGTCATTTACGATACATAGCAACACACTTTTTTTTAAATGATTCCTAAAACGAAGCCTCCAACATTGGCCCATTTGCTGCACAGTAAAAAAAAATGGTCACTAGCTCCTTATTAAAGATCAACTGCTCAACTTTTTTTTCTCATGTGTTCTCCATCTCCCATTCCTTAATTCTTCTTCTTCGATCTATCCAAGACCAGATATATTTATACAACTAACGTCCATGTCTTATTTACTTTAACTACGTCTAAGTCTATTTCTATATCGTCCTTACTATTTCATAATATCTAAGGTTGTCATTGTTTGGTTCTCCTAGACAGATCGATGTCACACGCTGGTCAACTTTTGGAGTCGTCCAAACTTTATCGGTTCTAATTAATGCAAACCTTGCACAACTTGTGTCTAGAGATAGAATAAAGTTTAACTTTGAAATCTATTTGATTTAACAATATAAACGAAATATATAATCTAATTAGATTTTTTTTCCCTTGCAAAAACCTAAAAAAAAAAAGATTATAATTAAAAAAAAGTTACAAGAAGAAAAAAAAAAGGTCGAAAAGATTCCAACTTAGCAATCGGATGGAAGTAAGTAACATAACCATTTAACCATACATACACGATAATTGACTTTTATACTTCATGCAATTTTAGTAACGCAGTCTTATTTTTTTTTAATCAAATCACAATTTAATTAAAAAAATGAAATATAATGATAACTGGGAACAAAATGTTTTATGCTGAGCGACGCTATATTCCTAAACTAATATTTGCTTTGCAAGATGTTCAGTAGATAATTATACGACAATACTTTTTTTCAATTCAACATGTGTTCGTCTTGAATGTGTTAGTAATTGGTACATCTAAGTCCCTTTGTTTACCGTCAACATGTCTCCATTCAGTCCTTAATCTTTTATTTTTTAATAATGCACACATAACTATGAGATGCTATATCCATTGCACCATACTGCTACATTGAGCTGTTGTATCCAGCGCATCGTGCTGCTACATTGAGCTTTTGTGCCCAGTGCATCATACTTCTACTTTGAGCTGTTTTATAAAGTGCCTCATTATAAGACATTTATTGAACAGCGCAGGGAATATTTAATTTTAGCCTGATACTTCTGGTAACTATCTTTTTAACATTAGCTGTGAGAAATAAAACATTAAAGTTTTTAATTTGTTGATATAAGAAAGCACTTATAAATTATTTGGTGTATATACTATAATATTTACACCATTTAAAAAAATACAATTTTGAACGCGTAAACTCACCATCAGCTAGAATGTCAAAAGTGCGAACCAAAATATAAAAATAATAAAAAAAAACTTTAAAAAGAAATATATTGTGAGAGACAAATGGAGAGATATTGTTAGAGTAAGTACCACTAGCCCTACAGATTATCACTGACTTACATGAAATAACTGCAAGTAAAACATTATTAATTTATAAAAGCATTGTTGTGCTTGGTTTGTGTATATTACGTCAGGTTTTTGAGAGTATCTAAAAACTGTGCTTACTAAGTTTATTTTTATATATGTAATGGAAATATTTGAATGACTAAATTTGTCAGAACACTGGACAGAAGGTGCAACATATTTTGGTACAACAGTATAATATAATGTGCATTGTAATAATTCAGCATACAGTTTCTGATTTTTTGTGAACGATTTTGCACTGTGAATGACAAGAAAAAATATCATGGCACTTTCAACATGAATAAAACAAGAATGACTCATGATCTTGGCCTTCCAAGGTCATCAGATAAACTGCTTGCGATCCATTTACTAGAACCTAACCATCTCACTCTTGAAACATAGTGTGTGTAAAAATATCGAGGAGCTTAATGTGTACAGATCTTTACAATTCAGCAAGAATTGTATTGTAATAATATTTAAGATCTTGACACATCTATGATATTTTTTTTACGATAATCAAAGCGCAGTATGAAATAACATCTTCTATTTAATGGAAGCACTGTTTGATCAATTCCAGTGGCACACTCGGAAACACTGAAAGAGACGTATGAAAACATGAAACCGTTGCTCAGTTCTTTGAATTACGACCAACACACGAGATAACGATTTAAAGGTCAGAGATATAATATTAGGGCTCCAAAGAGTGTATGCAAAATGGCCAGGTTTTTGTGCCTTTGGGATATCAGCGTGGACTCTGGATATTATGCCAAGAAAGTGTGGCTACTAGGAATGAAATTCACTCCAGGTAGTTACATTGTCAAGTTACAGCCTTTGGTTGAAGCGTATCGAGTTTTCTTTCCACCACTCCATATACAATCGGAGTTTATTAAGGTTTTCTTCAAAAATATTAATTATTTTGACTATGGATTTCAATATTTGTCAGATACATTTCAACAAATAAGTGATGCAAAATATCTGTTTTGGAATGCAGATCTGGGAAGTACTGAAAGATATAAGAGTTAACATATAAATTTGCGCAATTTAAATGTAAGCCTGGAATGCTTTCACAGATGTTGTCAACTATTCGTTAGGTAACTTTCGGACGGTTACAAAAGTCTTGTTAAGAACATGGTTGTCAAATTTCGGGCTTAGGGATACCGCATGAGTGTCATGTTATCCTTTTAGGATTCCCGCGTTGAATATGTTTCTGCAAATCTTGTAGCAAACAGTAATTAACAGGGTGAAATGGAGAGTCGATACCAATCTCGATAGAATGTGGAAATGATGTATGACATTTATTGATCATTGAAACTACATAATCATGGTGCTGCTCATAAACGAAAATCACTGAAAAGACAATTCACAGAATGATAGATAAATCATAAATGTAAATCTGGTTTAATTATATCGCTGTCACGGGTTGTGACTAATCGGTCGAAACCATTCCCTTTGTTCGGACACTTGACTCATCCACCCACCCCCTAAATAACATTAATACGTTTTTTATACAATGTATAGTAGTATACGTTCCCGTTCTCAAGTTCTCCACCCTTTTTACCCCACCCCCGTAATTGCGTCATTTAGCAGGTGGTCAGAGGAACCTCCGTCGACGAACAGTGCCCCGGTTGGCATAAATACGTTACATTCCACGGGGAATTCTCCCTGACCACTGGGCTCCTGTTCAAACGCCGACTAAGGATAGATGCCCAGTTACTTCTATCTTTCTCGGTATGACGTACCTCCACCTCCAACCCCCCCATCTAAGCCAGGAAGTTAACTCCAATCGCCCCGATTGACAGGGCAAGGAGCGGAGATAATTGATTGGCCAAGGGTCACATGTAAGAAAATGTTTGAGTAACGTAAGAGAGTTAGACGAGGACATTCGACCGAGGGTCCTAGTCGTGTCCAGTCAACTTTTCGACTGAGTGATCTGTAAGATAGAGAGAGAGTCGATTGATCTGTCTCTGAGTGAGAGAAGTGAGAGATAAATAGAAAGAGAGTTAAATCGTGATAACGTCATTGTTCCCCTTATTCATTTTATATTGGATTATTTTGCTGCAGTTTGGGTTATCTTTGCTTATGATATAAGTCACCAGATCCCTGTTACTGTCTGGTGCCCTAGTATAAATAAAATATACCTTGTTGTTGTACACACGACTTGTTGAATTGATCATCGTCACTTGTTTTACGTTTAATTGCTAGTGAGAATGTGTGTGGTAGAAACAAAAATACAAATACGGGTCATCACTGAGGCAGCCCTCATACTCTTAGCAACAAGCCAAGGATACCCTCATAGGGGTCCTCAACTTATCACTTATTTACGTGTCTGCGTTTTTTACAAACTAGAAATGTGTATATCAGTAGTGTCCAGCACATACAACACTATGCGTTTAATTTTTCAGATCCGTTATCAGTATGACACTCCATCAAGTCATATGTTGTACAACATTCTTGGTCTTGTTGACGTTTGACAAAATACTTACAGATAGTGATATGGGTTGGTATTTAATATATAATTTTCACTATATTTATTTATATTAAATGCGTGATGATCAAAAATATATCACAAAAAATATCTTAAAAAAATAATTCGAATAGAAATTCAAAATTGTAAGTATTTTTATTTTAAAATATAGAATTTAAATATAAACGACATTAGCGCGCATGTTGTTTTTTTTTTTTAATAAAGTAGTTGTCCTATCCCTTATGATTACGCTTTGTTTACGTATTGTGTTATTACCTTATTTGATATTGTTCCATCCCTTGCTACCACGCATTGTTTAGTTACTGTGTTATTTCCTTATTTGGTAATGTTAAAGGTTTGTAAGGTCAAGCATGTTATCACCCACGCAATGGGTCGATTTATCTATAAATTGTGGAAGTTATAACGGTCGAAACAAGAGACCCAGGGAGATACTACGTGTGACACGTGGACCAGGTGACCAGTAACAGTTCAGTCTGGAGTAATAATTTATATAGAGTCGTTTATTAAGTTATATGATTATACAGTGTAGATACATGTGATTTATTGATTCATCTCCTCAAGTGTTTATGTATATTATTCAATTGGATTCTCACATTATCATCTGTAAATATCATGCATTAAAGTTCAGTTAATTCTCTTATAATACAAGGAGTTGTGTCGTCTGATTTAACAGGAATACAAGTGGGATATGACAGTAGTAAATAGCAAACACATAAGAAGTTAATTCGTTATTAATATCCATGCAATCAAACTATTGCCACGAATTTATAATGCACATGAACAAAAGAAAAATTCAGCATACTGTGTGAGATAAATTTAATAACGCCATGTACACGTATATTTCATTTTTTTTTTTTTTTTTTTTTGCATTTCTTCTAATTGTAAATCTAAAAAAAAATGCATTTCATCATCTTCAGATAAGTTAAAATTAAAGTTTGACGTGATGTTTATTATTATGCTAGTTATTGTAACTTCTCTAAATCCTAGCTGAGATTGAAAAGAGATTCACATACATGATCTCTGGAAAATACGTCAAAGTACGTGATGATCTTAACCTGCCTATTACCGAATTTTCAAATTCGAATTGGCCGTTTACCAATGCAAGCTTCGAAGGTGTAAGTAGAATATCTCAAATCAAATTACTGTGTATATTATAACTCCACCTGTTTCAGAATATGAAATAACATCACTTGAGTGTTTCATTACCATTGCTTACTAAGCTAAAAAAAGTATTTAAGCTTTCCCCATATATATATATATATATATATATATATATATATATATATATATAGGGTTGCCATATTATTTCACGGTACAACCGGGACAGTTCTGTCTTTTTTACTTTAGGTTGAGGGATGTCGGTTTCGGGGGGGTGGGGGTGTGGGGGGTATGAAAACAGTCATGTAAAAAACACTTAAAAAATAGAATAGATAATCTTTGTTATTTTATTCATAATGGTACACAAACATGATATTTTTTACAAAACAAAACAGTTTTATTCTTGTTGTACCACTCTTATTTTTCACTTCTGTAAATTTGTATTACTGTGTTACTTACCAAAATGTTACTGATCACACAAGAGCAGATTAATCATTCTCTGATCTATATAATTTTGCTCAATTATTTCCAAGAAACTGTGCCCTGAATCTAAACCGGGACGATTTCAACAACCGGGAGGGACACCGGGACAACCCAGTATATCCGGGAATGTCCCGGCCAAACCGGGACGTATGGCAAGCCTATATATATATATATATATATATTAAACTATTGTCCATGTTTTACTCTAGACCAGTGATCCCACAACTTTTTTCTCACATCGGACCGGTCGACGTTTGATAATTTCTCCGTGTCCCGCTTGGAGGAGATGAGGAGGGGAGGTGACATCTCGCCATGGGAGGTCGCCACTCTCCCTAGTGTATAACAACATAGTAAATAAAATGGAAATCATAAAATGTTTTGTGGGCAGCCTGTACCATTTAATCAACGGACTGGTACCTGCCCGCGGCCAAGAGGTTGGGGACATCTTTAGACGAGCTTAAGTGGCAGTTTCGTTCTCTCTGTCAAAAAATAATAAATATGCATAATTCGGCTCTTGGTATAATTTCTTAGCTTTTTTTTTCAATGTAAAAGGTTTGCGAATTTGTTAATATACAACATCTTCTTTACATGTTAGGCTTAAGACCGCAATCATATGTCAATGTCATATTTTATATAATTTACGTTGAAATATGTATTTAGTTTGAATTAGATATTTAGTTTAAAGAAGTTATTTTCTTTCATTTAGAATATATATATATATATATATATATATATATATATATATATATATATGACTTTGCTCATAAAAATTATATCAAATTTAAAAATAATTACCTAGATCTATAATAAAATAATATAAAAAAGATATATAAAATTATATATTCTTGATAGAATAGTCTCGTATGGCATATTACATATAAACATATGTGAATATCACTATCTAGCCCATTAAAACCGAATCTGCTCATTGGCTGATAAAACAAGCATCTAATTATTTGCACATTCTTTAATTCAGAAGATAACATTCTTTGTCAGAGAAACATACAAAGGAGCTCTTCCTGACGAATATATCAAAGAAATCACTTCTTCAAAGGGTGTGATAAGAGTGCGATTGTATTCAATTATTAATCGAAAAAATAATATATTGTAAGTTTTATATTCACAAGTGAAACAATTCACATCATTTATTTTTTTTTCTCATTATTTACTATACAAGACATCGACGAAGTAAGGCAAGCCTCTCACTACTGTTGGGGGTCTGTTGTTAATGTAACATTATTGATTGTAGAGGCGTTGTGGTAACATTGGCCTTCCACTTTGACTTTCTAAACTTTCTCACTTTAAAATATAGTCAAATTAGCATCGACAATTCAATATTATTTCTACGACTGTATATATATATATGTATATATATATATATATATATATATATATATATATATATATATATATATATATGTATGTGTATTGTAAGATGTATGTGTTTTGTAAGAAAATTCCTTCCCAATGAAAGTGTGCACAATCCTCAAACATATCATTTTAATGTAGGATTAACATGGTAAGAAAAAAAATATATAACTATTCGACAAACAGCCACATCAAATACATGTAAAAATTCCTACTGAACATACAAATCGTCTGCAAAATAAGAAAACCTAAAAGTAACTTCCCATTTATGACGTCAAAGACGTATTATATTACTAACAGAAAATATATGGTGGTGTACTTGTATAATCGAGGTAGATATCAGGTCATTCAGTTAGTTTGTATGTGTGTATGCATGTAAATATATGTGTGTAATTTCAGTCAGTCTGTGTGTATGTCCGTAAACATATACATGTAACTTCAGTGATATTGTTTATATGTCTTTAAATACATACGTGTTATTTCAGTTAGTATGCGTGTCCCTTCAGTCATAAAATATGTATATTATTGAATGATATATTATTTTTCCCTTTAAACGAGTGTCAAAAGTAAGTAAATGTGCATTTGAAAGATAATCCGAGTGTATGTCTTATCAACATATTTACTGATTTGTGTTTACATTTACAATACATAGATAAAGTTTTATGTTTTATTGTTTGTTGGTTGTTTATTTTATGTTTAAAAGTATATATTTTATTAGGCAACGTTTATATTATTTTTTTGTCATATCTATTAATTGCATTTTTGTTATTGTGAATAATTTGGTAATAAGGTCAAAGTATTTAAATGAAACTATAACATAACGAATACAATATTGAGAAGTGAATATGAAGGGAAATATCAGAATCTGATTTTAGTCTTTAAACATCTCGAGTCGATTAATCAATACTACACATATCGCAATAAAATTTAGACTTTATACAATACATCTACATAGCAAGAAATATTTTGCCTATTTACTATATAAAGATATATATATATATATAATATATATATATATATATATATATATATATATATATACATACATACATATATATATATATATATACATACATACATATATATATATATATATATATATATATATATATATATATATATATATCTTTAAATATATTATCTTCTAAACCGCTTGACTCCTTTTCTCATGTAGTTTTCATTTTGTGCGGTGTGCATTTTAACCGTAAAGGTGTATTATAAACGGGTATGATGAGGTGCAAAAGGGACAAGAAAGAAATATATGAAATATTGCAACGAAAAGAGCAAATTGCTTTTATTGCCATAAACAATACGATATGAACATAAATAATAAAGAAATGTATGAAATATTGCAATAGAAAATAACATCTGTTTTTTTTTTTTTGTATAGTTTTTTTTTTCTTTCTTATTTCGTTCAGTCAGCTTAAGTAGGCTCTTTCTATTAGTATATATATATATATATATATATATATATATATATATATATATATATATATATATAGTGGATTCCGCTTAACTGGGACAGCTGCTTATTTTGGGACAAATCTCAAAGAAACCAAACCAAGAAGCCAATAGTAAATTTGTTTGTTTAATTGGGACAGCCGCTTAATTGGGACAAAAAGCCTCGGTCCCGATGTGTCCCAATTAAGCGGAATCGACGACTGTATATATATATATATATATATATATATATATATATATACATATATATATATATATATATATATATATATTCTAGTTGCAAGTACCCGGCTTTGCCCGGGTTTAAAATAAGGTTTTCTGTTTACCTTCTGTTTTTTCCCTATCCCCTCTCTCCCTCCCTCCATCCCCCCTCTCTCCCTTTCCCTCCCTCCCTTTCTCCCTCCATCCCTCTCTCCCCTTTCCCTCTCTCCCCCCGTCCATCCTCCTCCCTCCTCCTTCCCTCTCTCTCCCACCCTGCCCTCTCTTTCTCTTTATCTCTTTCTCCCCATTTCTCCCATCCTCTCCCTCTCTTCTTCCCTCCCCCTCTCTCTCCCTCCCTAACCCCTCTCCCCTCCTTTCTCCCTCCCTCCCCTTTCCACCTCTCTCTCTCCCTCCCCCTTCCTCTCTCCCTCCCTGCCCCCCTCAATTTTATCTCTCTCCCTCCCTCTCTCCCTCCCTCCCCTCTCTCTCCCTCCCTACCCCCTCTCTCCCTCCCTTCCTTTCTCTCTCCATCTCCCCCTGCTCCCTCTCCCCCTGCTCCCTCTCCCCCTACTCCCTCTCCCATCTCCCTCTCTCCCCCTCCTTTTCTCCCCCTGGCCACCCCCCTCCCTCCTCTCTCCCCCTCCCGCCCCTCCCTCCTACCCTCCCTTTTCTTTCTCTCCCCCTGCCCCCCCCCCTCTCTCTCTTTATCTCTCTCTTATCTCTCTCTCCCTCCCCCACTCTCTCTCTCTCCCTGCCCCCTCTTTCTCTTTATCTCTTCTTCCCATTTCTCCCATCCCTCTCCCTCTCTTCTTCCCTCCCCTCTCTCTCCCTCCCTAACCCCTCTCCCCCTCCCTTTCCACCTCTCTCTCTCCCTCCCCCTCTCTCCCGCTTCCTCCCTCCCTCATTCCCTCTCTCTCCCTCCCTGCCCCCCTCACTTTTTATCTCTCTCCCTCCCTCTCTCCCTCCTTCCCCTCTCTCTCCCTCCCTACCCCTCTCTCCCTCCCTTCCCTTTCTCTCTCTCCCTCTCCCCCCTTCTCCCTCTCCCCCTTCTCCCTCTCTCCCCCTTCTCCCTCCTCCCTCTGCTCCCTCTCCCCTCCCGCCCTCCCTCTCCCCCCTCCCGCCCTCCCTCCTACCCTCCTGATATAAGTGTTCAATATTTTGTTTGATTATTTCAATAAAAAAGCTAAATTTCTTTTATAAATTATATCAGCATTGCAAACTTGACAAGTAACGAAGTGAGATACAAAGGCGAAAGCTGTGACGAATTTTATATTGAAAGAAATGGAATCTTCCATGGCATTACATCATACTGCTCTACAGACGATGGCAGGGTAAAGTGATATAGCGACAGAAATGTTGTCCTTATTGTTGCATACACAATTAAAGTTAATGTCAAATGTTGTCCTTATTGTTGCAGGCACAATTAAAGTTAATGTCAAATGTTGTCCTTAGTGTTGCAGACACAAGTAATGCCAAATGTTGTCCATATTGTTGCAGACACAATTAAAGTTATTGTCAAATGTTGTCCTTATTGTTGCAGACACTATTAAAGTTAATTTCAAATGCTGGCAACTTTGACCACATATGTTAAAACAAGTTGATATATGTTTTAATTTAAGTTATGACATAAAGATATGGCAATTTAACAGTGTGCACGAGGTTTATGATTTAATTAAACAAACCAAAAGAAAAAAAAATGCTATATTTATAAGTTAAACTAATAATTCTAATAGCCTCTTTTTTAGTGATTTAAAAAAATATTTATATTTATACACACGTTTCTGTGATTTTTGTATCAAATGTTCATGCATTTTACAAAATTTACTATATTTTTTTTTCTAGAAAGACAATTATTTGATACTAGCTGTACCCTGCAAAACCTATGAAAATCGTTATATTTTTAGGTTTTATCAGTAGGCTAGGTTATTTTTGATATCAGACAGATCCGTTTTTTTATGATTTTTATTATTATGGTTCACGTTTGACAATTTTAAACTGGAATATTGTTGTATTAATTCTTTACTTTTGATTAAACGCAGAATCCAATCGTTATTATTGATGTAGATTTTTTTTATTACATTAGGATCTGTCTGTCGTTCACCTGATAGAAAATTGCACTCACAGTACAGTAACAGGGGGACCTGGTATTACCATGACATTTGCGCTTAAAAAAAGGTTTGTAATGTTACGGTATGAAAATTGTGTATCGCAATAAAGGTTATTTTATCCAGTTACTTATGGGACGAGTGGTCGAGTGGTTTAGATATTCCACTGTCGACATGTAAATTTGTCAGTTGTTATTTGGTGCAATGTCGTTCCGGAATTCCACCCAGATATAATGGGTACCTGACTTAAGTTGGGGAAGTAAAGGTGGCTGAACGTTGTGCTAACCACATAATTTATTCATGTGTCGAGGTTTTAGAAACATGCTTTCTACAATTTATCTGCCCCGTTGGTCCGTTAGGGTTAAGGGAACTTTTCAGTATCATACTTTTAAAAAATAGCACACAAGTTTTAATTTGTTGTATTTGTTAAATGAAAAATCATCACACGTTAGCAAATACAATTCTTTTAAAACACAGTGTGATTTAATATTGTATGCTAAATTGTAATTTAAACACGTAGACTTCAAAAAAAAATTGTATTGGTTTTATTCGGTCGTATCTTTTTTTTTAAATTATGTATAATAAATACGATGACCTAAAAAGTTTCTATTGTCCATGTTTCTAATTTACAGAAACTTTATTTGGCCAAAATATCGTCCTGCAAAGAAAGTCTGTTAGGAGTATAAAACATGGTTTTATGTTGATTTCAATTCTCATATTCTCTCTAAAACAATAACAATTATGGAAGATATCAATTAGAATTATCATAATAAATTGATATAATTGTATTTGTTCCATTGTTTATTTATTTTTTTTTTTTTGTTTGTTGTATTTTATTGAAATGTATGAACATCTTTTTACTTTGAAAATATATATTTTTAATTAAACAAAATATAACACGTCAAAAATATACTATAGGTGTACATAGTTAAACTGTTGTGTAGAGTTCAACTGTTATTCGTCGTGGCCCGTTGTAAATGACAGTTATTTATCTTTTTTAAACGAGAGATTTTTTTTTGTTTTCATTTGTACTGGATTGGGGTGAGATCCCGCCCTTCTATAGCACGTATGAATACAAAATATCTAAGTAATAGGCAGTATCCAAAACTAACATGTCAGGTTAATACACATTATACACACTTTAAGAAAGAAAAACAATATATATATATATATATATATATATATATATATATATATATATATATATATATATATATATATAATATAAAATGATGATGAACATTGAAGATAACATACAAAAAAATTCTAAGAAATATTGATTATTTAAGTTCTTAATGTGTTAAAATATGGAATTTATTACATATAGGACTCAAGATTGGCTCAAATTCTCGATATATCTCCCGTGGTGCCTCCATGGACTTTGCACTAACGTTGATGGTGGGGATGAAAGAAGGGCGACATATAAACTGTCTCATTAGTGGTTCATGGGATATAAGAGATTACATCTCATCCTTTAAGGGAATTCACTCATAATAGTTTGACGAACAGTAGCAAAGGTTTGATCCAAAATGTGGCGTTAATATTCTTAGATTGCTTCATGAATTCGCTCATTTCCACCCAGTTATGTTACAGACGTTAGGGAGATATATTCAACTGTTATAGCCGATAACTGACCAAGTATAATCGTTAACTAAACAAATAAACCAATGAACCGTTGCTTTCAAGTTTCGTTTGGAAATACTAGAACAAATGTATTTTTAAATTTCGCATCAAAAAAAAGTAAACAATAATGCATCTTCATTAATGAATCATTATCTGTTAAGTTTAGCATATATATTTACAGCAGTATATTACAACATGAAATGAAATTATTTTTATTGCGTATATATTGTTTAAATCAGTCTTTTCAATTATCCCCATAAAATGTATTTTCATATTCTAGTAATAAATTATGAAATATAACTGAATCACCCTGCAAAACATTGTCATAAAGTTATATTCCCTTTAGATTAGATCAGTAGTCTAAGTTATTTTTGGTTTTTGATAGATCCAATTTTTTAATGAATTTTTTTTTTTGAGATGCAAGGAAGACCTCATTTAAATTTCTTGATTTTTTTTTTTCCGATAAAAAACACAGACACGATACCGCTATTTGTTTAAGTAGTATGTTTATCGCTCATCTCCCGATACTTCTTTGGCAAAGTCAATATCAACTTTATCACAGATATATCATCAAGTTTCATTTTATACATTTTTTTTTTAAATTTAAGACGCATTTTTCACAGTTTATTTTCTCTAGAAATTATTTTTTTAAGAACCCAATATGTATGTGCTACACTATTAAAACTTTATTAAATATAAAACTTTTTAAATACTTATTTGTTCTAAATAACCCATTATCTTATTACAAGCCATCATATCTTGTCATTGGCAATCATTTCTAATCTGCAAGCTTACCAAGTTGAAAAAATGATTTTTTGTTTCATTTTTGAACTTGAATGTTCGACAAAATTCTGTATTGTGGACGGATAATCTTTCTGTAAAGCAGTCGACTGTCGAACTGACGATTCCTGTTTTAATCACGGGTGAAAATCATTTGATACTATATTTCAGGCCAAGGAAATCGTTCCCGCTATATCTCCCGTGGTGCCTACAAGGCGATTGCACTATCGGCTATGGTGGGGGAGAAAGAAGGGCACAATAAAAACGCGACCATTTTTGGTTTTTGTATCTAAAATATAAAGAAAAAGTCATCTGTTCAGAGAATTTACACGCAATCACACAAAGCAATGGTTAATTTCTCTCATTAGACAGGTGCTTAATATCTCAGTCAAAAATAATTTTCTTGAGAAGTTTTTATTTCTCAGGAACTAACGTAAGTAATATAGAAATCCTCGAATATGGCATAAAATTAAAATAAAACGTTTTGTTAAATCCCTCACAAGCACCCTAATTTTTTCAATGTATATATTTAAACAATATAATAACCGTTAAAAATTGAAAGATAATTTAACAATTCTAATACGTTTATTTATAAAATGTCTTTTGCATTGACCTAATTATTATATTTCAGTATAAAATAAAAAAAAAATCATTAGAAGTTACTCTAATAACAAATGCAGAAACGATATGTAACATACTAAATATTAGTCATTTTTCTTTTTACTATATTGTTAAAAAAATGTACATATTTTCAAGAGTCTAAGTCATATTAGATAAAAAAAACAATCATTCTAGTATGAGAAACAGTTGTGTCATATTCTTTGATTATTATAACTTGATATTACATCAGTAGGTACTATATGTGAGCTCATGCATCTGTTAGGGGACAGCAGGTTGAGGTCAGTAGGCACTGGTCTGTTCCTGGGTCATAAACCATTTTTTCAGTGTATCGATTGTTATTGCTATCTATATACCAACCTAGTGCACAATTCCTGAAAAATAAATGTGTATTAAATGTAAAATTAGAGTTCTAATTTTATTTTTAACAAATTATGGAGATAAATAAACAAAAATTAACCAGCCGTGAAACTTTATTTTTCACCAAAATTTTATAGCATTGCAATTTTTACTATAGTGCATAGCTTTAATCATATATGAAGACATATAATATGGTAGGAAAGAAAAACAATGTTAACAAAATATTTAGTATAAATAATTTAAAAAAAAAAAAAAAAACAAATAGAATAATTAATGATTAAAACTAGAACGACAAATAAACCTGGTATAACGATATCCGTTTACACAGCTGTAATAGATACCAAGTTTACATTCAGGCTGACAAGCGGGGTAATTGCCATCAGGTTTACCAATACAAGAACCAATGCAACAATTTACTAAAATATACATAGATGAACAATTTTATTATCAAAAAAGAAAAAGAGAAGTTAATAAAAAAGACGTTTTATCCGTTCTTATATTCTAATTCTAAGAATTATTGTATTTGTATATGTGGACCATACAATATCAGAGTTTGTTATAGTTCTAATTTGAAATAATTAACTCTCAACAGACTGTAAGTTTTTCAAACATTTTCAGATTGCTGTGATATAATTCAGTTGAAGTATAATAACTTTTTTTTTATTTTAAAAGTTATGTGATTGATATATATATATATATATATATCAAACTGTAGTAAAATAAAAAAGCATTTTAACAATATATTTTTTTTTCAATTGATATTATTATGCAAGTATTTTATAATTATTTAATAGTTTAGATGAAAAAAAAAAAAAAACTAAATAAACTAAACAATCCACAAACACAAACAAGAAAAAAAAATCATTACGTTTCATTTGACAAAATTGAAAATTTTATTGGCTTAAAGATACCTTTACTAGTAGTGCTAGTGGTCGGTCTAGAAGTGACAGGAGCTGACGTAACTGAAATGTAAAGTTGTTATGAATTTAATTAATTCTATTTTTTTTTTATTTAAATATTAAGACATGGATCAATAAACCAAAATGTATTAGTTTATATTTACCAATATTAGTAGTAGGAGAGGTCGCGCTTGTAGTGTCTTTACAAGGAGTCACTGAAATAAAAATATTATATATTTATTAATTAGTGATACAAACATATCAATGGTTTCCATAATCAATAGAATAAGATCGCTAACGTTGAAAGGCTTTTTGTCAGATCTAAAAATGTATTTTTAGGAATTATTACAGTTATTTTATCATACAATAACAATTTTTGTTATAATTCTCATTTTAAAAAATTAAGACATATTTAACGAATTGAAAAAATGTTGTTGGATATGTTTACCTGTAATAGTTGTACTAGTGGTCGGTCTAGTAGTGACTGGAGTTGACGTAACTGAAATGTAAAGATGTTATAGTTTTACTTAATTCTAATTGTTAAAAATATTAAGAAAATGGTTCACTAAACCAAAATGTATTATTTTATATTTACCAATATTAGTAGTAGGAGAGGTCTGTCTTGCAGTGTCTTGAGCTGGAGCCATTGAAATTTAAGGATGTATAGTTTACTATATCAATCGTAAGAGATCACTAACGTTGAAAGGCATTTTATTAGTTCTTAAAATTTATTTCTAGGAATTATTGCAGTTAATTTGCCATACAATAAAAAACAAGCAATTAAGCCTGTTCCATCCTGGACACAAGACGTGTTAGCGCATTTTCGTATTATGTATCAGTACGTATGCTATCTTTCAGTAAATATTTGGAAATTTTGGAAATGTTTATAAATTCAATTGTGTAATGCATATATTTGTAAAAAAAAAATTATAAAGACGTTTCTTTATATTTGAAAAAAAATTATTGTCTCTTAAATCTAAATACAAGTGGTTTGTGGTTACTGAAATAGGACTCATAATTGAAAACATTCTAAATTATAGTCATTTAATCGTCCGAAAACTCCGTCAATTGTTGCATAGCTCTGATAATTTCAATTAAACTCAGAACACAAGCTTACTATTTCATGTGATGAGTTTCTTAATAAATCTTGGTGAAACTACGTGCTGCAGTATTTCGCACCAAATGAACGGGTTATTGAACGTATAAGGTGTATATATAATATATAAGCCCATTAGGAGCCCTGAAGCCCGGCCCTCAGGGGTCTTATCGAGAAATGAACTTTTGATGTACACATGGCAGGCCAAGACCTACAAAATGATATATACATCATGGGTCTAGGACTTATAGTTGCTGAGATATAGCGCTCCATTATTAATATAGCTTATATAGTAAAAAACGGTACTAAGGCCCCTTTTACGGCCCTGAGAGGTCAGATCGCGAAATGAAAAAAGTCATTTCTTGGCAGGCCAAGACCTACAAAATGATATATACATCATGGGTCTAGGACTTATGGTTGTTGAGATCTAGGGTGATGACAGACGGACGGACAGACAAAACGGGGACAATAGAGCATTTTTTTTTCGAAAATGCTCTAAAAAATGTTATAATTCTCATTATTTAATAACTAAGACATGTTTAACGAATTGAGAAATTGTTGTTGCGTAAATTTACCTGTAATAGTAGTACTAGTGGTCAATCTAGTAGCGGTTGAAGGTTGACACACTGAAATTTAAAGATTCATAGTTTCAATCAAAAGGTTATTGAACAAAAAAAAAAAGAAATTATCTATCGGTCTTCTAGAAAATGATATAAATTAGTGAGAAAAGCATATCAACCACTATGGCTCCCATTTTATAAATACATTATTTGTTTACAAAAACAATAGTACATAATCTATAATGTTGTAATCCAATAAACAACAAACCGGAATCATATCTGGGACAGTAGGATGAGGTCAGTAGACACTGATCAGTTGCTGGATTATATACCATCTTGTTCAAGTATCGATTGTTATTGCTATCTGTATACCAACCAAGAGGGCACTCCCTGATAAAAGATGTAACTATTAAAAGCATTTTATTCAATATGAGGAAACAATATAAATAATCAATGAATAAACCAAAGTATTTTTATGAAATGAAATATTTCCAAATACATCAGTAATTTAAATACATGTATTACAAAAATTGACAACACTCCTACATTTCTATTAATTACAAACTATTTGTGTATTTATTTTGAACATTAATTAAATAATTGTGTATTATGTTACTTATAATTTACTTATAAACAATTAATTATTTTTGTTTTCAATGTTTTATTCATTATGTTTAAATTAGAGATGTGACGAAGTTCGAATTCGAATCCAACGACGTTCGGGGTCCGTCTATAAACATGCGCATGCGCGCTAATTGAGATTAAGAGTAAATATGTCCGCAAGTACGGCAGTTATTCTTTATTACTTTTTTCGGGTCTGTCCAAGCCTAATAAAGGCGGAGGAAAACAATATCATTCAAACCACAAAAATCAACGAATAAAACAAAAAAAAGTATGCGCTAAATCAGCATCTATCTACCCCTCCCCCCCTTTCCCAGAAACCATATAAAATAGACGTTTTTTTTTTTATACTTATATTAAATACCAACGAAGTCTTGTGGGAAAAGACAGTGACAAATTCCTTATTTCTTTTGTGACATTTTTTAAACAAAAAAAAAAAACACTGTATAGTTTATAAAGTAGTATACCTGTTTTTTATTTGTTTATAAAACTTTTAAAAGTTGATGACGTCATTTGATGTTAATAATCGGAGAAGTATGTTTCTATTGTAAACATAATGAATGAGCACATATATAGACAGACCCCGATAAAAAATTACACAAAGTCCGTCTAGACGGAATTCTAGCCAGTACGTTTGAAAAATTACCGTTTTCAGATCAAACACGGCCATAAAATTAAAAAAAAAAAACATTTATAAAGAAAACAGATTAAACTGAACTCCTGGACCCTTACTCAGCTGTCCATAGACGTCGTAATTAGTCATGAACGTATTTTATTTAGATAATCCCCATTCGCCAAATCCGCATCCACATTCGAATCCGACGGATTTATATTTGCCAATTTCTTATCCGACAGATGCGGATTTTCATCAGCTCCATCACAACCCTAGTTTAAATATCAAATTAATTAGTTAAACATCATTGATCAAAGCTATATTATTAACTGAAAATAGGATAAAATCATCTTACATTGTATACCGATATTCATTTACACAACTGTAATATATACCACTTTCACAATCTGGTCGGCTAGCGGGGTAATTGCCATCAGCTTTACCAGTACAAAAACCAATGCAACCATTTTCTAAGAATATAAAGACCCAATATAAAATTAATTTCAAAATTAATTTCATGACAAAAATAAAAAAGAGTAAATGAAAACAAGCAGCATGCAATAAACCTAGATGTAGCAAGATTTGACTTGTGGTCGTTATATAACGTTCTAAGTCAGGTTTTATTATGTATAAAATAATGATTTATGACTGCTGATGAATGTACTTCTTACAATGATATAACAGTATATTGTTTAGGTGTTTATCAACTTATTACATTATTAGAAATATATTAAACTTTGTATATAAAGCTGTAATATTAGTTCCAGGTAGATGGTAGAAATAGCTAGATGATCATACTTTCTATAAATACAATATCTATAAATACAAAATGACCAGACTCTTGACCTCTCGCTGACCTCGCTGACCTTGCTCCAAAAACAAACACACACACCTGTGTGCGTAGCACACGCAATTACACTATGACAATTATAATCCAAATTATAGCAAAGAAAAGTAGCTGGCTTGTAATACAACAATGTTCTTTCTTTTTATTCATGGCCATCTTTTTCAAATATCTCAACCCCAAAGCTTTAACAGACTGCGTGCAATAATCATATACGACTGTAACATTAGGGTGATGCAAAAATAAAAAATTGCAATTTGATATTGCATTGCTTCTAATGTTTTTCCTTTTATAGTCCTACACTTTCATACCAAATTTAATTGAAATTGAATAACATTTAGAGGTCGCTCATCGAGACTGAAGTTTATAGTATCTTCTTTAATGGCCTGAATGCTTATAATATATACATTGGATTAATCATTATCTAAAAATCAACATTAAACATTAATTATAGCGAATTATACATGTTGAAATGTTAAATAACATAAAATACAATGATATGCAACTGTTACTGTTTGTTTTTTCATGTATACATTGTATAATAAAAATACGCAATACGCTTTAGGCTACTAATGATCGTCAGTTCAACGCTTCTTAAATAACTTCAGTGTACTTTTCTTCAACTTTGGAACTCTCTTTCTGTGATCTTCTACAATTTGCAGCA
Source organism: Bulinus truncatus (assembly GCA_021962125.1). Taxonomy (NCBI): domain Eukaryota; kingdom Metazoa; phylum Mollusca; class Gastropoda; family Planorbidae; genus Bulinus; species Bulinus truncatus. The sequence continues at coordinate 791,534 of JAGDYQ010000031.1, read as the reverse complement.
ATCTCTGCATTTCAGATTCCGTTTTAGTAATTGACTTATTAAATGAAGACATCAGTGCAACTGACCGTTCGGCTGTATCATTGACGCCTTAAATGATTCAACAATACAATTAGCTTCAGCAAATGACGTCACTTGATCCCAGGATACTGGGTCGACTTCATCGTAGCTGGTACCAATACCGACTGAAAGCATTGGAGATATGATGAGGTACCTACAAAGTGATACAATTAGTGCAATTCTTTAAATTTAACACTCGATCCGTCCAGTCATCGCCAGTCTTCAGTATCGCTTCAGAAACTTTTATTTCAGAAAACAACGCAAGAAAAAGCACCTCTGGACTACTACACCAAAGATGGTTTTCAAATTTCATTTTCGAAGCATCAGACACCGTTTGGTATATGACAGAATTTCGTGAGATCTGCTTGAATAACAATATATCGTTAAACGGAACATCATGACTCACAGGACATGAGATTCAAGCTTTGACGTAAATGTGAGTCGCAAAGAAGCAGAATTATTTACATCTGAATGTGTGAGTTAGAACTGATTTCTAAACAAGTAGATGTTGAAGCAGTATATCACTTGCTTACACTGACGCCTAATACAAACAATCAGGTTTTGATCATCCCTCTGTAAACTTCACGTGGTATGTAACTTGAGGCACTTGAAAGTCATGTAGGAATAACACAACACTGTGTTTGTGTTCCGCAATAAACGAATAAACTAATCTCCAATCCTCTAGCGGACTATTCAGCTGCTGATCAACCTTAGGCCAAAATCGGTTGAAACGTTAGAACAATGGAATTATTTTAGGGCTGTTGGTGGAGCCATGGAGAAAAAAACAACTCCAATGATCAGTTTCTGCACATGATGTCGGCAGGCATAATGTAAAAGCTCATCTTGCAAAATATCCCCTTAATAACACCAGTGTTGACGGATATTGTGTCAAAACACTTACCAATAATCTCATCAGATACCTCACAAAGTCTTAACAGCTGTATTGTTACATTGGCTTGTGCCTTACCAGCACGGTTGGTATTATAGCTAAACCTAAAATCTTCTCAACTTTGTTCCCAGTTAAAACTACAGCTTTTCTGTCTACGTGTGACTGCAGCTCTGGATAATCTGTAGTTTCCTCCATTATCTTTTCGTCCCAGTGAATGACCAATTGGCATTTACTTCTGAATTGAAATTATGATTTCAAATTTCTTGTCTGGCATCGAACCCTCTGACAGAAGCTTCTTGTAGTAAACAGGAATCTCAATATCAAAATCAACGTCATCTTTACCTTCATCCTCACTTTCGCTGTTGTTTGTAGATCAGGTAGTAACAGCAGCCTTCTGATGTCTTATTTCGTCTTCAACTACTCTTTAATGCTCTTAGACTACTTTTCTTTATGAAAATCGTTAACAGCTACTTTAATGCTTTCGAATGTTGTCTTCTTTAGTACCTTGTGATTTTAGAAAACCATCTTTATAGCTTGATCCAAGGTCAGTAAGACATTACTAGGCAGACACGAATCCGTTTGACAATCAACAACACTTCAGTTATATGTCTTGTCAATACAATCGTGAATTACCAGTTGATGTGGATGCCATATCAATGCAATACTTTGTAGTTAGTCAAAAATTACTTTATTATCCAGCAAACTTGAATAATAAAATTAGATCTAATCTAAAATTCAAATATCACGGTATATTTTTAATTTTACAATGAACTAAAATTGCACTATAGCAAAAGCAAGCAAGCGACACATCAGAACTACAACATTATCTCATACAGAGAAACTTAGGGTCGCTTGAGCGACCTCTAAAAGTGGTATTTTTTTCTTCAAAAAGTTTAGTTTTTCTTGATTTGCTTGTCAAAAGAAAAAAAAAATGGACCACAATGCATTAGAATCGGATATTTTTTTTTTTCCATGCAATGATGAATCACCCTAATGTCACATACGTTGCACGGTTATAATATTTGATACGCTTCAGAAGTGTATTTTAAATGTTAAATTGATACAACTATTAAGAATGAAATGATAAAAATTAGCGGTAAAAAAAATATACTTGCCAAATTTATAAGTATTTCTTTTTTGAAAAGAAAGTAATTAAAACGACGGAAACCAGTTCTGTATAGCAATCAAACTACTCCTTCAACAAGACCTAGCTTAATAAACATTTGGTTACAGAAATTAAAAAAAAATATGATTCCAAAAGAACATAAATTCAGGTAACCATTTTAATCTGGGCATACTTTGATACAATCAGGAGAGCCTGAACAATTCCCAAGGCTCACATTGATGTTCAAACCCGGGAACCATCCAGTCGACAGTCCAGCGCTCCACATCGCATGTAACCCTTCCCCTGATTGTCCTGTTTGTCTAGCCATTAACACATTATTTTTTTTTTGTTTTCGATCAATAAGTGCTTTATTAATATAACTAACAAAAAAAATAATTATATATTTCAATGTAGTTCAGATCAATTTCGCTTGATACATGAAAGATTAAAGGGACATTTTCCTTAATAGCTTACATGTAGTGTCTTTTGGTGTATTTGAAATGAGGAGGGGTACGGAAATTATTTTTCTACACTTGTATGTTACATAGCGAGTAAATAATAGAGTGACTTTTAAGTTTAGCCTTACACTAGCAACGTGTCATAGAACTATCATTTTAACGGTAATTTTTAATAAGACAAAATATTAGTTAAATATTCCCTATAAATTATAGATAAAAAAATAAGATACAAACTTTGAGACGAAATATCATAAGCAAACTGGGCATCAGTCTTTGTCTGTCCTCTCCTGTCCTCCATATGTAAAGGGCACAATTGTCGAGGCTTGATATGACCTAAAAGTTGAATAGGATATTTCTTTGCCTACGGCTTAACAAATAAATTTTGTTAAGGTCAAAAAAATTTCCATTTGCACATTGTGCACACATGTTTCTTTGATTAAGAACGTCACTGTAATAATTATGTTTTGCCTCGACATTTAGCTTAGCATAATTAACTGGCCATTTTAGGAAGTATATTTAGCAGACGATAGTAAAGGCAGACGTTGAATAGGGAAGGATGAAAAAATATATAAAATCATTCACTAAACAGTATTGTGTAATGTAAGAATAACATATATATATTAAAATAAATAAGCCCTTATCACCGACAATTTATAGTTATTCATGTTTTTATGTATACTAGTTTATATTTATTCATGACAATATTTACAATGGCACAATAATTACACCAAAGGTCTATGTTTTACAACTATCACGATAAAAATTACATAATATATCACTTATACTCAATCTTTAGTTTACATAACATATACAATATATTCAATCTGTAGTTTACATAACAGATCACATATATTCAATATGTAGTTTACATAACAGATCACATATATTCAATCTGTAGTCTACATAACACGTCACATATTTTCAATTTGTAGTTTATATTTTCGTAATGTTTGCGTCACCGTTTTTAAATAAAAATACTTTCTTTTGTAACGTTTTGTTAATATAATGTGTTTAAAATGACAGGCAGTATTGCTTCATTGTTCCAATCACCAATCACAAATCACAAATCACTAACAAATTATTGAATGGGTACCCGGGTCAAAAGAAAAAGATTGTATTATTACAGTTTCAGATATTTTACTATCATAGTAATGAAATAGCAGGTTTAAAAATAATTTTGTGCAAAAAAAAAAAAAAAAAAATTAGAATATTGATTATTGTGGGTGTGACATGCCGCCATCTTGAAATGTATGACCTGTTGTGGTAAATATTTATGCCATTAAGTAGTTAATTAGCTAATAGGCAGCCATACATAAACTGCCATCGAGTGTCTAGCAAAATTCACAAAAACAACTATATTTTTTTTTTGTTTTTAAACCCTGTATTAGAGGAAATGCCAACAGCTAGAACAACTTGCAATAATGCAGTCAATAATTTTACTTGCCGATAACAATCAACAATAAAGTACAATCATTTGATGTATTAATTTTAAAATTATCCGTAAACAATTCTACTTTCAATAAAATTTATTTTCAAACGTGTTTTTTTTTTCAAATTTGACTTATTGTAAATGAAGGTAAATAATTCTAATAAAATTCAAAGCTGGTACAAATACGTAATCATATCCCTTTCTTTGTCTTTGTCAAAAAGACAGCGATTTGTCTTTAATATCCCTTAAGAAGTGTAAAGATATACAAATATAATGACCTCACATGCCCGGCCTTACGAATTCCAGGGCCTAATTTAACAGATGCTTGCGAATCCCCTGTTTCTGTAAAATCGGCCTAAGACCAACCCTGATCCCACCAGTAGCATTTGGTAGGACGCTATTAAATACATAATTTAATGTCATTCGGTGTAGTTTTTAGCAATGAACGATGATTTTTTTTTTTTTTTTACTTTCTATACTTTGTAAGAATTATGTAATAAACTAGCTGTACCAGCAAAACATTTGCAGCACTTTTTAAAATACTAATAACTATGAATTAACCTCAACAATGTTTATATTTTACTTATAAATGTACCTTAAATAAATAAACTTTACTTTTAGGTGGTCCTGAAAGGAACTTTTTTATTAAAACTCATGCTAGCAAGCAAACTCAAGCTAATTGTAAAATTTTCATTAGCCCTGAAAAGGACTTCGAAGATTCAAAATATGGTAGTGGCCCTAAAAAGGACCGTTTAGACACAATAAATGGTAGTGGCCCTAATAAGGACCGTTAAATACAATAAAATGTAATGACCTATAAAAAGGACTGTTAAATAAAATAAAAGGTAGTCGACCTAAAATGGACATTTTAGATAAAATAACTGGTGGTGGTTAATTACACTTAAAATAAGTTTTTGTACAATTTCTACTATGTTACATTTTTAAAATTATGTACTTAAGATTTTTTCATTGCATCAAGACCTCTTTATACACAGGATTTTTAGAATTTTTTTCTCCATAGACTTTGACAGAATCAAAAGTCATTGTTTTATTGCTGTGGATAGATTACTGAAAGATTTAATGGAAAGTGATGCATTATTCGAAGGGAAAGTTATTTTGATGGGAGGAGATTTCCGACAGCTTCTACCAGTTATTCTAAAAGCATCAAGGGATTATATAGTAGGGACCTGTATTAACCAAAGTGAAAAATTGAAATTATCTCAGAACATGAGAACAAAGTCAAATGAAAAAGAATTTGCAGATTCATGAAATATTCTCTGTTGCTTTCGCAATTTATTAGATTCCAAGCGCCTTTTTTTTGCCTCAGATGATTCATCTGTTCTGGATTTCCTGACTATCTTACAATTATTTTTAAGTAAATCTGACATATTACAATTTTATGCTTTCACACAATTTTATAGAAAATAGAAATCTTTGATGGATAGAAATCTTTAATGCAAAGAGAAATAGACTAATTTATTTGTTTGAAATGAAATAGACTACTTTATTTTTTGCAATGAAAAAACCCCAATAACTCTTACATAAAACTAATAGGCTTAACAGCACAGAAAGACTGTCAAAAAGCAATAATTATTACCAACCACCAATAAACTGAGTAGAACAGACAGACTGTTTAAAAATTCTTTGTAATTACTATGAAAAATATAATTGCAGATGATATCTTTTTGTTGAGTATATTAGGAGTAGATTTCCCTTAGTTATGCACAGAATAATATATAAAGATTTTTTTTTATTTTAAATAAAACTGACTATAGTATAGAGATAATACTAAATTTTACATAATTTACAAAAAAGCCATAAACATGACATTAATCATCTAAAGATTTGCAAGGCTGCGTTGTCTTTGTTATATTTACTTGTCATTCACTGTTCGTGAATAATAATTATTACGCACTTGCTACGGCACCACCAAGACAGAACTCGTATTATTTTTGTCCAAGTACCAGCCATAGATATTGCTCCACACCCTAACCCTATCCCTAATCCTAATCCTAACCCTATATTTAAATATTTTAAAAAATATTTTTTTAAAATTGCAACTTTTGATGATTATAGGTCAGTGACTTTCATACGCTAACTTGCTGGTGCCGTAGCCAGTGCGTAATTATTACTACTATGTCTATGATGTTATTCATTGTTAACAACAGCGTTATGCAAAACGCAGCTAAAATCATTATGATAATAAGAAAGACACCTTAAAAACATGAACTTACCTCATTATTTTATTAAAGTGGTCATATAGTTTTATCATTTTAAGGCCCTACTTTTAAAAAAAAATATTAACTGTTTTAAGCAAGATGCATATGTTCTCGACTGATGAAGAGGCCGGCCTATTGTTTGGTTTATTTTGCTTTTTGAATAGCCTCCCTTAGTTTTGATCGGTAGGCTAGGTTATTTTTGGTTTCGGTCAGATCCGATAATTTCATGATTTTATTACAATTTAAAGATGTAATATGCTGTAGAAATACACAAAAACAAACAAAAAAATATTTAGATGGAATTATTTTACATTTTGGCATTTGGCTTTCACGTTTGAAAACCGCAGAATCAATTCAAAACTGTAGATTCTTACAAAACATCTCTCGAATCGATACGCTGGCAAGACGCCATTTTGAATTCTTGTTTTCCGCTTTCGATTTAACGCAGAGATGAAAATGAATAATATGTATATAGATACTCAATAATAGTCTTTGTTATGGTAATTTAATCTCTTTCAAGAATATGCTGCATCTTCATTTCGCGGAGTTACTTGAAATATCATCAAAAGGAAACGTTGGCTCAGTTGATTACTAGTTGACAAAATGACTTTTCTGTTCTTGATCTTATTTACATATAGAGGCAAACAATGCTACCACCTAGAGCTCCTTCCAGTACTGTTTTATGGGCCACTTTCTGAACTATTTTCTATCAAACATGGTACTATATGAGCAGAGCCATACTATGTACTCTTGGCATAGGCCTTCTTGCCAAAACCATGGCCTACCTTTGCGAACGCAAGGTCTGTCATACATATACTGCCATCGAGCTATTAATTAGCTTACAAGCGGTCACACATAGGCTACTGTTATAACTTTATACATATAATGACTCAATACACGTGGATTCAATAAATACACAAATACTTGTATTAATTACTACTAATTCACATTAAATATACAATAACTAAGCTAAACTAAAAGATCCAGGTGGAAAAAATCACTACAGGCGAGTTGAACGTGTTACGTCTCAGGTAACGAACTCGCTGTTCTAAAAATAACTTCCTAACTGCTGTCCACTTTTTCTCTGGTCCAACTTATATCAAAGAGTACGATGTAGATCCCCGCCCCCTCAAACCAGGTCATGTGACTGGTCTATCGATGAATCGTCCGGAAGCGATCGCCAGTTGAAGAGTGGGAGGGGAACGACTGTTGTTTCACCCCTCCCATCTGTAGCTTTTACACAGCTGTCCAGGTTATAAAATGACGCCGTCGTGGTTAAATAGAAGGCAACGACTCTGCTTTCGGGAGGAATACTTCCATCTAATGATTAATTAGCTAATAGGCTAATACATATACCGCCATACCACTATACACCAGAAATTACATAGAAATTTAAAGTATTCATGACAGTCACATTTGCATTTACCTAGTGCTAAATTGCCTTGCCTAAAGCCACAAATAAACGTTTTGTTGGGCCCTTAAAATATGTATATAAGATTTGTTTAAAAACAAAGGAAGCAAGTAATTGAAATATAAAAAAGAACTATGATGTCTAGTATCTGCTTAACATTTGTAGGGGGGGGGGATACAGGTGTCGAAAGGGCCATGTCTCATAGATTGTTAGCGGCGCAGGATGTGCTAGCTGCCACCTTGTCTAATACACTTTTTCTTTACTAGCACACAAATATACCTTTACATCTGGCCCTTTACTAAGTGGTTGTGTGAGTAATTGCGTGAAAGTGTGAAGTTGTTTTTCCTCATGGAATACTAAGCGAGAATCGATTAGTCACGGATGTGAAATCTATATCTAGGCAAGGGGACATCATCGTTGATAGTGTGGCCATGTTTCTGTTTGTAAGGGTTATGTTCACTTAGAACAAAATCGAACACTATTTTCTGTAGTTTTAGTGTTAAAATTATTATTATTTTTTTTTTGTGAAAGAACACTATGTCATCTTGTTGTGGAACAAACGCATGCAGTACTTAGAATCAGTATAACTCACATGATTTACAATCTATGGACAAGAGTGTAGATTATTTTAATGTATCAATAGCTCAGATGTAGGGCCTGCTTTGACATTGCAACCAGATCATGGAAGGCGTATGAGCCCCAGTGCCATAGCGAGCTTAACTCCCGCCCGGGGATAATAATGTTTTTAATACCTTTTTTTAGTGCCCACCCATTCGAAAACCATTGCATGTCAAATATACCATTCGACAACACTTTTAAAGTGGCACCCGGGCATGATGCCGTCATGTCCCACCCCTCTCTACGCCTCTGAGTAACTCCTCACCAGAACAAGTCAAAATCAAAATATTTTTAACTAATGACACAATATTTATTTAACAAAAGCTAGACTAATAAGTTAATATGTATTTACAAATGTATTTTAATGATCGATATAAATGTTTAATGTTAATTAAATTTTCAAATTACATCGATTATGTCAAATATCCTATATTGATTATAGCAATATTACTTCTCTTAAATATATATATTTTTTTCAAATTGCGTTCATAATATATATATATATATATATATATATATATATATATATATATATATATATATATAGAGAGAGAGAGAGAGAGAGAGAGAAGAAAACATTATTATATCCCTTATTTAATATTCTAATGGCATTGATACAATGCAACGCGTCAGGTATATGACGTGATCCCCGATTTAAAAAAAAATTCACTTTGTTCAAGTATCATTAATATACAAACATTATATCGAGAGGATGGGTGTTCAGCGCTCGACTGTCCACTGGAAATGACCCTGACTCATTATGTATTTGCGTTGTGTTAACCACCTAATCCATTTACATACTGAGCTGACACAAAAAGATGAATTTTACACTTCCCATGCCTCGATAAGCCTGTATGGGCCATATAAGGGTAAATCATATTAATGTTTGAAACATCCTAATTTATTTTATTAATAGTATAACATTACTAGCCGTTTAAATTTCTTTATTGGACTCGCGGGTTTACATTCGAATTTGCATATGCGAATTATATTTTGGTATATTTGGGAACTGATCTAGGAAAATATCTTTGGAGTCACTTGGCAGTGGCACTGTGGGGATAATCTGACATCATGGTATCACATATATCGTTGGTAATGGCTGCTTGAACATCTAATTTAGAAGTTTTTCGCATGAAGACTCTTCATTGGTCACTTTTAGCCACAAGTGACTCTGGTCATTTTTATGCGGCAGTCATTGTATTAACATTTAATTTATTGTGTGCTACTCATCGTGTTGAGTTGTTTTACAATGGCTTACAATGAGCTCATACTTGGCTACACCTGATCATTAATCGATTATAATTACATAAGGTTACCCGACACTTTGAGCATGTTGATCCGCTACATTACATGACATAAATGGCTCAATGTGTACATATGATTATATACTATTAATATACTAGCTGTACCCAGTAAAACCTTTGCATAGGTTTATATTTCCTTAGGCTTGATTGGTAGGCTATGTATTTTTTTGGTTTTAGGCAGATCCCATTTTACTTTTCGATTTAACGCAGAATCAAAATCGCTGTTATATTATTAAGATTTATCAAAAAAAGAGTTTTCAAAAGCGATGCTCCCGTTAGATCATGTAAACCAGAAATGGGTCGGTTTTATGGTGCCCTTCTTTCATCCCCACCATAGCCGATAGTGCGATTGCCATGAAGATAAAACTGGGACAATAACCATGACCTAAAAACCCATTGGTCTTATAAACAAATCGACATTCTAACACTCTAACGCACGATATTTGTCCCGTTTTTAAAACCGGCGTGTGTGAAGTTCCTGTAAGGGTGAGATGAAATATATTAGATCACACGAACTACTTTGGGACTGTATTTATGGTGCCCTTCTTTCATTCTCACAACAGCCTACAATGCAATGGCATGGAGGCACCACGGGAGGTATGACAATCAATTTAGCCAAGACCTGAAACATTTCCTTGGTCATCAGCGGAGATCAAAACCAGGTACCTGCAGGTCGACAGTCGATCGTTTTACCACTTAACCATCCACCCCCTTTTCAAACTGGTGTGTGAAGTCCCTGTAATAATGAGATTGAATCTGTTAAATCATATGAGCCACTAATAAGACAAGTTTTTATGAGGTTTTTCTTTCATGCCCACCATAGACGATAGCGCAATTACTATTGAAGCACCACGCGGGCTTTAGCGGCGACATAAGCCATGACCTGAAATATTCATTGTTTCTTATAGGAGATCGAACCAGGGACCCCCCAGTCAACATTTGAGCGTTTTATCACACGTCCATCCATTACATATTATTTTTTTTTTCAAACTGGTATAATTCAGCATTTTTATAATGCACAATATTGCAAGAAAGATAAACTTTAATAAAACAAAAAAACACATGTTTTATGTTGGAGTTCTGATGAATTGTGTTGGATATCCATTTCATATATATGATGGACGTTATAACCATATCTGAAAGTAAACTTCCCTAATAAACTTCCCTATATTTTGATGTGTACCATGGGTGGACTTTAGTGGCGTCACCAGGGTTGGTGTCACCCGGTGCGGTAACTCATGGTGTCACCCCTCTCATGACACCCCGGTCTCCACATTTTTTTTTCCAGAGACCGTATATATCTGCACATGAGCGACTTTATTATTTTTTTTTTCCGTTTCCGGGTTCAGGATTTTTAGCAATAGTTGATATCTATAGGTCAGTGCAAGTAAACCAATAATTTCATTAAAATAATTAATAATAAAAAGTACGCAGTGTCTGTTAATAATTGGAGATATTTTTAATTTTTTTTAAAAAATTAAATACGGCTTTGAATTATTTTAAATTACAAATAAGAATATAGGCCTAAAACTAGATATTTTGCATTTTGGTGTCACCCCTTGTGAGGGTGTCACCCGGTGCGGTCCGCACCCCCCGCACCCCCCCTAGTGACGCCACTGGTGGACTTAAGTCCAACTTTCCTCAGGAACTTTGAAAATGTCTATTTTTTAGAACTGGCCAGTTAGTTTCGTAATTTAAATAATTTAAATAAAATGTTATTGGAGCTTTTTGGGGCTTTCCAGTGTTATTATTAGAGATAATGGTTATACAAATATTTCCGTTCAATGTTTTATTTAACACAGATGATTTATAATTTTAATTAGATTCTCTTGCAGCTAATATTTTTAGCTGCATTCAATCTAAGTTGACCATCCATATTGTACTTGGTATTAGATGTCTTCAAATCTACCAAAAATGTTTAGCAAACAACTAACAGCACTTTATTGATATTTTTTTTAAGTAAACCATATGAGGTTAGCCAACATTTTTTATCTTAGTATTTGGACTTAAAATAGACCTAACAAGACAACCTACAAAGAATATATTTTTTGTTACAAAGTGTATTATAATCTAAGTTTAAATAAGTTTAAAAAAAATGCTTTGCTAGATGTTTTTCAAATAATTCTGCATCAATACTTTTCCATTTAGTATGTTTGAGTCCTGAATGCGTTACTGTTTTGTACATTTGAGTGTCTTTGTATATTCAGACGCTAATCTTTCTATTCAATAACGTGTACATCACATTGAGCTGTTGTATACAGGGCATCTTCTGCTACATTGACTCAACAGTGCTGAAAATATAGAGTTCAACTTTGCTTTAAACTTCTGGTAAATATATTGTTCTTTAATTCTTAATAAGAAAACGAAAATTAAATCGTTAATATTTTTATTTCGTCCTATATGGAAGTAAATATGAGTTGTTAACTTGTGTGTGTGTGTGTCAACATAGAGTGAATAAAGTAATAGCATGCTGGACAATGTATAACATATGCTATCTACGTGTCTCAAAGCTAGATATATATAGATGTATATAGATGTGTATTTTGTTTTCCATATGTGTTGGATGTATAGTGTAGACTAATACACAATTAAGTTTGTTCAGGTACATTTCAAATTAAAATCTAGCTTTCGGCTTGAAAACAGTATTCTAATATTCAGTAAATTAAAATAATTTAACAACGTATTATAATAACTAGTAAACAAAGGCCTGGTACCCGTACCAGTGAGTAGGCACACAGTTGGAGTTATGCAAATGGTGATATATATATATATATATATATATATATATATATATATATATATATATACGATATATTCCAAGTGACCCCATATGACATGAACACAGGTTTGCGGAGCCGCCATACTTTTTCCGGCTTCCTATTAAGAAAGTATCACTCGAGAGCAAAATGTTTGTAATTGCGCCATGCAAACATGCAGCTGATTAAAAGTATTGCAAATTTTGCCGCGATCACCCACATAGTAAGGAACTTGAAAAAGATAATCATTGACGGTTTTACTAAAAACAAACCATTTCAGTGCATCCAGAATTATATCAATATTTTCGACCGAGGTTTTACTAGTCGTATTTTTCATAAGTAATAAAAATTTATTTCAATGATTAAATAAGCAATTAGTAAAATGATACATTATTTAAAATAGTTTAAAGACTTCAGTATTTATATTTATTATTTCTAAATTCGATGTGACTATTTGGACCCGGGTACCAATAAACTCCATTTGTATTCAGACCCAGGCCCAATACAGTCTGTTTGTTAATATGATCTGTGGCAAATATGCTTTTAGCTTTGCTATATAAACTTTGTTATTGTTTTTCGTTTTTTTTTTTTTTAATAATTGTTTGAATTGAATGATTTAATCGTTACTCAGTGGCTATGGTTCCGAACTCTGTATTATTATTGTATCGGGCTCCGTCTAATAAAGTTTAAATATAGCTAAGCTTAGAGCATATTTGCCACGGGTCCGGATAACAATCGGACTTTATTGGGACACGGGTCCTAATAGCGACATCCTTATAAATGTATCTACTATAAATATGTTTATAATATAATTGTTCAATACAGAAAGCGGCCATTTTGTTTTCAGTCTATTACACATTTGCGGTCAAATAATATACGAAATGACGCGTTCTATTTGTCGTCGTAGTAGACATTTATTTTAACTGATTGATAGAATTATTCTATGAAATAAAACTGTTTTAGCCTTATATATAACAAAACAGCATGCCATTAAAAGAACATGGATGGTAAACAAGATCTACAACGAAAACAAAACGATTCCCCATTAAAGATTTATTGTGGTGATGTGCGTGCACGCTATCATTTAAATGATGTCACTGTTGTGGCGTTCGTAAAACATGACAACATTTCAAATTATAGGAGGCAAACAATCAAAGAAGTTTGGAATTTTAAAAATAAAAAAAAAAAAAAATTTGCTGTAAAAAACAACATTTGGGAGCCGTGCAGCCGCAAGATTTTTCGGCTCCCACTCCAGCTAATAGTAGCGCTTCCACGGCTCCTAGGCTCCGGCTCCGGCTCGGCTCCGCAAGCCTGCATGAACAGATTATTGTTGCCAAAATACATTGATTATATCAACAAATAAAGTTAATATGTTAAAAAGTTTACTCCAAAGAAAATAATCATCACTATGGGTAAACAATCTTAACATAAACAACCCCCGATGATCAAACTCTTAAAATCTTAATTCATTCATACTTTTTTAATGGAATCCTTTCCAAACTGTTCTTCATTTTATGATGTTCAACATGACGTATTTAAACAAAAAAATGAGAGGCGTGAGTGAGTATCTGAAAGCGAAACGCTACATTTTAGCAGGTGGTTTATTTACTGGTATACACATTCTAGCAGAGTACAATAAACTAAGAAAATATTACCAACACGGCAGTGCCGAACCTATGGATTTTGGGGCCTGCTGGGCTTGGCCTATTTTTGGGGGCACCACAGCATTTTGACATGAGATTTTTTTTGGCCCCCTCTTCAAGCTGGGTCCCGGGGAGATAAAATATTTGTGTAGCTTTTATCTGACCTTTAATTAAAAAAAAATAATAATATTACATCAATCCAGTTTAGGCCGCAGACAATGTCAGGCCTCTTAAAAAAATGAAATATCAAAGATTTAAACATTATAATTCTGTGAAGCCATTATCGAACCTATGGATTTTGGGGCCCGCTGGGCTTGGCCTATTTGGGGGCATGTTGACATGAGATAATGTACTTAATATTTAATGTAAACAAAGATTTCCTGGTGTCCCGTTAAGCTGCGATAATACTTTAATCTCATCCCAAAGATAATGATCCTCATTATGTGTTCATAAGCTTAACAAAAATAACCCCGACTATTAAACATTCAAACTAACATCCACCTATAGCCTACATAATTTGCGCACACAAATCATGATAATTGTTAATTGATTATCAATATTTAATGGACTCCTTTCCAAAAAGATCTCCATTTTATGTTTTATGATGTTCAACGTGACGTATTTAAAAAAAAAAAAGAGAGAGACGTGAGTGAGTGCGTGCACGTTAAGCAAAACGCTATATGTTTAGAAGGTGGTTTTCTTACTGTTATACACATTGTAGTATAGTACAACATATCGTACTGAGAATTAACTAAGAAAATATTGCAAACCCGGCTGAGCCGAACCTTTGTATTTTGGGGCCCGGTGGGCTTGGCCTCTTCGGGGACCACTGCGTTCTGGCATTCGACAGTAGGCTCAATTAGGAGAAGTGCCTAGCTCAATAAACATGACATGTCCACTGGACAGTATACAAGCTAAGAAACAGGTCATGAACATTTTTTACCAAATAAGTGCGTTTCGTTTTTAAACATACGATTGGCCAGTATGCTCAATTAGGGGAAGCAATTAGCTCAATGGATATTAGTATATCCTCATAAATTTCAACCAGACGGCTGTCTTTGTAAACATAACTTTGGCCAGTAGTCTAAATTAGGGAAATTAACTAGCTCAATAAACGTTGGCATGTCCACTGGATAATCTACAAGCAAAGAAAAAAATCATGAAAAAATAGTACCAGCTGACTGCCAGACGGCTGCGTTTGTAAACTTACCATTGGCCAGTAGACTCAATTAGAGGAGGTACCTAGCTCAATAAACATTGGCATGTCCACTGGACAATAAACAAGCAAATACAACTTTTATGAAAAAATAGTACCAGCTGACTGCCAGACGGCTGTGTTTGTAAACTTACTTTTGTCCAGTAGTACCTAGCTCAATAAACTTGATGTTTGTCAACTTCTAGCCAGTTAAATGAATAACACTTTTCGACCTAGAAGTCATAAATTAATGAATGTTTTTTATATAGCCGAAACATTTGATCTTATAACAGAAGACTTTTATAGCTAAATTGAAATGCAATGATGAAGCTGGCTATTTAAATCAAAACGTATAGAGATTTCTATAAATTACTGAACTCTTCTCAAGTTTTCAATGTTTTTTTTCTCTCTCTCTCTCTCTTTGTCTCTGTCTCTGTCTCTCTCTCTCTGTCTCTCTCTCTCTATCTGTTTTTCATGCTCTCTCTCTCTCTCTCTCTCTCTCTCTCTATTTATCTATCTCCCTTACACAGAGAGATGTATGTACCAAAATTGCTACTCGATTATCTATACAAATAGTACATTTAAGAATATGCGTTTTTTTTCAGATCAGTTGTCAATATGAGACTCGACCAATTCATATGTTTGACTACGTTCGTAGTCGCGCTGACGTTTGACACCATTCTATCAAATAGCAAAGACGGTTGGTTTTAAATATTTTACTTTCATTAAATTGTTTTTCTTTAATTTATTTTAAATATGTTTATTAGGTGTACGACACACATCTTTACAACTTGAAACAAAAATTTAATTGGAAAGTAAAGTTTGGGTTCCAGACTGAAGTATTAATAATTTGTTGACTTTATTAATTATACAATCATGGGAAAATCATATGTGCCCGAAACCAATAAAAAAAAAAAAAACTATCATACCGATCAAGCCTTACGGGTTACATATGTCGATTTACTTTTCACATCTATATTTCGCTTAACAGACTATTTACTCAGCGACACAAGTACCGACCTCCTACTTACTTATGTACCTGGCATAAACTTTCAGACAATGGTCTAAACAACGCATCTATCTATTTAATGTGTTTGTTTAATTTAACAATTCTATTAGCACCTATATAAACTTACAATATACTTAAATGTAAACCAACATTTTAAAATGGCCCTATACACTTGCAAGTACAAAGATAAATTAGTGAATTTTGTGCATTTGGAAGTACAAAGATAAATTAGTGAATTTTGTGCATTTGGAATAGAGAGCTGCACGGGATCGGGATTCGCGGGAGTCCTGCTGAATCCGTGGGACTCCCGCGGAATTGGAAATAAATTTATCGGGAGTCCCGTGGGTTTGGGTTTTGTTTGAGTGGGACTCTTGCCGACTTGGATATGATTGCTATTGAAATTTCTTTAAAAAGCGCCTTTAAAAAAGTCGCTAAAAATATTTAAATTTATTTTTTAAGGGTGGTTATACTAAAAATGAACAAGTGATTCCTTATTTATAATTTTTGCTTTGACTCTGTGCTTTTATATCGTTAATGCGCATGCGTAGATTATTATTTTTTGAAGTGATTTTCTAATGGTTATTTTTAAATGAAAATATGAATGTTTTTTACTTCTCTAATTCTATTTTTTTTTAATTTTCGAATAATGGATCATAAAGCTAACATTCAAAAGTTAGTTTTCACGAAAAGCGAGAGTATTCAGTTTTACGTAAATAATGGTGGTAAGAGCAATATTTGGGAAAGTTGAAATCATTTGCATATTGATGGAGAGGGTGTGCCATTCGCGGTATGTTCAAGATGCGATACCATTATAACTTGGAAGGCACGCGATGGTACGAATGGTCTGAGGACGCATCTCGAATTTTGTAAAAACAGATCACCAGTTCCTAAAATTACATCAATGGCTTGCTTCATTCCAAGTCAAGAGAAGATTGTTAAACAGGTTCCAGTTCAGGTTTAAACAGAAATCACAAACACCATTGTTTCATTGTGCGCTAAAGACATCAGGCCCTTTTCATTTGTCGAAGGCTGTGGTTTCCTAAAATTGGCTGCAAAGTTGATAAACATTGGTGCAAAATATGAGAATGTTCCTGTTAATGAGATTTTGCCTTGTGTCACAACTGTTTCAAGGCATTTTGGTAATGTTGTTAAGAAAAAAATCTCCAGAAAGTGTTAATGGTCTCTTATTTATACATGGACTTAAACTGTAGAACTGTTTATTTTACTTATTATCTTAAATGTTTTTATTATGTTTTTCGAGAGGATTTCTACAAACAAATTTTTAAACCATTATTTATGAGTTATAATAGAATATTTTTTGATGGGGTTGGGAAAAATTTTCGCGGGAGCGCGTGGGGTTGGGAAAAATTTTCGCGGGAGCGGGTGGGACTGGGGAGAATTTCTTTTGGGAGCGGGTGGGACTGGGGAGAATTTCTTTTGGGAGCGGGTGGGACTGGTTTTGAAAACGCGGGAGTGGGTGGGACTGGGTGTAATTTTGACTCCCGTGCAGCTATCTAATTTGGAAGTACAAAGATAAATTAGTGATTTTTGTACATTTGGAATTAAAAAGATAAATTAGTGAACTTTGTACATTTGGAATTACAGAAATACATTTTTGAATTAAATTTGTTTGCACACTGGGAACGTTCAAAAATAGAACTGTTGGGCTCAAAAAAGACACCCATATATTATTCTGTTATGCTGTTAGGCTATTAGAAAAATAGAAAAAAAAATGCAATTATATAGTACGGGTATGTAGTACAACTAAAGTGTATGCATGTATATTGCACATTATATTCTATACATATATATTGTAACTGTTGCGGTACCCCACATAATGTTGAGTACTCAGTTGGAGGTGCTTTAAATAATATTTGTAATGCTTTTATATTAACTTAAAGCAGATGTAAGCATTTCAAATAACAATAATAAACGAAGTCGACTCAAGTTAAGGTCACAATTATAATAGTATTTAATTATAAACATTGACTAACATGTAATATTGAATTCAGGAGGAGTGCAATAACTAACTACTGCCAACATGCATCCATATACCACGATGCCCAAAGCTAGCCTGATTTCAAAATAATATATGGTGGTGCTTACAAACGAACTTTCAAAAATCTCTGCTCTCACCCCCTATTTTCGTTCGTTTATATATATATATAAACTCTTAAAATAAAATATTAAAGTTTTCAGTTCATGTTTACTGGTAGCTCAATGGCGTCAAAGTTTAGGAGTATTGGACCGTGATGAAAATACATAGTGTACTGCACTGTTGTTGTGTATAACACTGTATAATATTAATTAAAGTTATGTGGATTGTCCTACACTGCTGTACTAAGCATATAAAACATGTAAATAGGCCTGGAAGTGGTAATTTAATACACAGCAGGCCTAGTAGGCCTAGACAAAGAAACTATTAGCAACACAGTATAGGCCTACCTACACCACCTAGAAACTATTGGCAACGTGCCAGTTTTGCAATTTGCCAGCAAACAAATAGTCAAGAGATAAATTTTTATAGCAATGGCTGGGGTAGACCGGACATTATCTGACAAGGAAAGACGTTCAGCAGACAGAAAGCAGCGGTTGATGTTAAGACACCAAGAGATGAAAGAGCAGGAAAAGAGGCTTCTGGAGTAAGCAGTCCATGTATCCTCGTCATGTAGCAATAGCTCAGCTGAGAAGAATGACAGCAACGAGCAGAGTACAGCAGAATGTGAAGAACCTGTTGCAAGCTGCTCATCTCAAACACCTGCTAGTGCTAAGAAAAGGAGAGGCAAAAAGCCAATTCTAACACCTCGATTAACAGCTGCACTGGATCTAACAAAAATGTCAAGCAATTCAGCAACATTTGTCATTGCTGAGACAGCCACGTCCATTGGTCACGATGTTCTAGATCTGGCTCAGAACCGTCGGACAGTTCGCCGTCAAAGAATGCTACACAGATCCCAGTACGCAGAACATCTCAAAGCCGAGTTCCAAGCTGATCATCCTATGGTTGTGCAATGGGATGGAAAGTTGATTCCGGATCTCACAAATAAAGATTGCATCGACAGACTTCCTGTAATTGTTTCTGGGAAAGGAGCATCACAGTTGTTAACTGTTGCGAAACTGCCTTCCAGAACTGGTGCTGCACACTTGTGCACAGGCCGGAGCTGTCTTTCAAGCTAAGCAATACTGGGGTGTTAGTGACAAGATCAGAGGCATGTGATTTGATACTACACTGATCGGATTAGTGTTACCTGCATCCTGCTGGAGCAAAAACTTCAGCGAGGTCTTCTATCACTTGCTTGCAGACATCACATTATGGAACTGATTCTGGGTGCAATCATCCAAGGCTTTCATTGGCAGTTCATTGACAGAGCAAACTATGAAACATCACTGACTATTTCAGACGTGTCTACTTCGCTAGAAGATGTGCGCAACTCTGATTGAATTTGCTCAGAAGCATATTCCAGAGCAGCAGTCAAGATATGATTATCGAGAGTTCCTGGAACTTGCTCTGCTATTGCTTGGCGGTCATGCCTGAAAGAGGAGTGCACTTCATTGCTCCTGGAGCAATGCACCATGCTCGCTGGATGTCGGAGGTTCTGTACAGCCTGAAGATATGGATGTTCAAAGGGCAATTCAGACTGACAACCAAGGAAGAGAGAGGTCTTCAAAAGCTGTGCATCTTTATTGTACACGTCTACATGAGAGCCTGGTTCACGGATAATCTGGCAGCCGCTGCTCCATACAATGATATGATGTTGCTCCAATCAATTCTCAGCAACTCCGGAATCAACAGTTCTGTTCCAGTGCTGCATCCAACAAGTTTTCAAAGCACCTCTGAATTGGTTGGGTTGGCATTCTTCGATGATCAGGTATCACCGGAAACAGAAAGACGCATGGTAAATTCCATGAATGAAAGCGGTAATGAGGAGCCAGAGGACATCAAGCTAATCTCTGTTGATTTGGAATCCTTCAACAACAGGAGGCTCGAGGACTTTGTGTCGCCAAAGTCTAAGAGATTCTTTGACATGATGGAGCTTCAGACTGGATTCCTGGATGCTGATCCAGATGAATGGACCAAGCATGAAGATTATCGGCGATCTTTGGAGACCGTTCGGCAGATTCAGGTTGTCAACGACCATGCAGAGAGGGGTGTAGCATTGATTCAAGAGTACAGTGGAATCCTCACCAGAGATGAGGAGCAGCTTCAGTTCCTGCTGCAGACTGTTCAACAGCATCGACAATCCTATCCAGACACTAAGAAACAGACATTGTCAAAATGACTTCTTATCGGACTGATAACATTGAACTATAATTACAGGTAGAATATTGTAGATGCAGGATTGTTTGTGCTTGTTTAATAATTCATTCTACTGTTTAATGTTGTGTTTGAGAAACTATCTTTGATTAAAAAATCCAAAAATTCCAAAAGCGTGATCTGTTTACTTGTTTAACGTGGCCTAGGTAAACTTTGGCTTCATTGAGCTACCTCTAAATATTGAGATATCAGCACCAATTTTTTTCTAGATGTTTCTACATCAAAAGGAACAATTTTAAAGGGCTGAGACCTAAAGAAATCAAGGTTTTAATTTTTAGTAGTTCCTAAGCACCACCCTAATATATATATATATATATATATATATATATATATATATACTTATATAGGACTATTTATAGATTGTGGAATTCATTCCCGAATACGTCGACAACTCGTGACACCGGAAAAAAAAATCACTTTGTTGTAGAGACTGGAAGGCTTGAGCACACCAAGTGTATTTTTAAAGTGGGTCAAGATGAATCACATCAAGCCTGATTTATAAGGCGGTGTATGATACGACGCGGGACGACTAGTAAAAAATAAAGCGCATGTTCCCGACAACTGATTTAGTACCAAAATTTTCTACCAAAATGACGTACACACTAGAACTTAAATAAAGTACAGCCCAAGGTGGGGGAATAACGCCATAGATATCGTAGTGAACGGATCCTATTGAATTGCGTCATTAAACTTGGAATATACTATTTATCCACAGTAATGTTTAGTATATACAGCTATATTGTACATCTATATATTTCACTTGTATATTGTAAATATCTTCTTTGCACATCTATATTGCACATCATATTGTTCTTTAAATAGTAATCTTTATTGTGTATTTCATTTTTGTTTCATATTTGCTTCAATCATAAAACTAATAAAACAAACTTTATTGAAATGATTTAATTGCTTTGTGTTGTGTAAAAATGCGTGACATGTAGTGCGCGTGCAGTATCATAATTACATGAGACGTATGACTAATTTGTTTTATGTAACTTCTCTTTGTCCTAGATGATATTAAAAAGAGATTCGCATTCGTGATCTCTGGAAGATACATCAAAGTGCGCGACGATGTTGGCCTTCCTATTCTGCAATATGATGTTATGAATGTACCCTTTCCTAATGCAAGCCTAGAAGGTGTAAGTAGCATGACTCACATTATTTGCTTCTAGCTGTACCTTGCAAAAAAATTGCATAGAGTTATTCCCCTTATTATATTATTAGATACTTCAACTGGGAAAAAAATAATATTGATCAACTGGCAGATATTTCCATTATAAAATACATATTCTAGCCATTAATTTTGTCTGTATATGCCACTTTTTTTTAATATGACGAAATATCACCTCAGCGTATTATTAATATCACCTCAGCGTATATTTTTTTATTATATTATATTGCATGGTACATTGTAGACGATGTAAGGTTGTATTTTCCCCATCCGCTAAATGTTATGCTAAACATGGATGTTGCTATACATTTTTAGCGTTTTTTTTCACATTAATTTTTTTTTTGATCTAGTGGTTATACCGTTTAGACAGTGGCGCTAAACACATTATTTTGAGTACGATTCAGGGAGGGATTATTAAAATGGGACTATTATGACGTCATTGGCGAGCTGATTCATTGATATATGTTAAACTGTTTTCTTTGAATAATATATTTAATTTAAGCTATATATTTACTTTGAATAGGATAATTTAATTTGAATTGCATAATGATATTGAATTTTTTTTCATTTAATTTAAAATTATATTTACTTTTAATAAGATATATATTTTGAAATATAATGCTATTTTCAATCGAATTTTTACTTAAAATCAGATATTTACCTTGAATATCATATTAATTTTGAATATGCTATTTACTTTCAACCAGCTTTTTACTTTCAGTAATGTTTAATTTAAATTAGATAATTTATTAAAATGCATATATATATATAATTATATATATATATATATATATATATACATACATATATATATATATATATATATATATATATAGCCATCTATGTCGTGCATATGTTTTGCAGGATATTCTAGTTTTTAGAGCATTTTCGAAAAAAAATGCTCTATTGTCCCCGTTTTGTCTGTCTGTCTGTCCGTCATCACCCTAGATATCAAGAACCATAAGTCCTAGACCCATGATGTATATATCATTTTGTAGGTCTTGGCCTGCCAAGAAATGACTTTTTTCCATTTTGCGATCTGACCTCTCAGGGCCGTAAAAGGGGCCTTAGTACTGTTTTTTACTATATAAGCTGTATTAATAAAGGAGCGCTATATCTCAGCAACTATAAGTCCTAGACCCATGATGTATATATCATTTTGTATGTCTTGGCCTGCCATGTGTACATCAAAAGTTCATTTCGTGATAGGACCACTGAGGGCCGGGCTTCAGGGCTCCTAAGGGGCTTATATATTATATATACACCTTGTACGTTCAATAACCCGTTCATTTGGTGCGAAATACTGCAGCACGTAGTTTCACCAAGATTTATTAAGAAACTCATCAAATGAAATAGTAAGCTTGTGATCTGAGTTTAATTGAAAGTATCAGAGCTATGCAACAATTGACGGAGTTCTCGGACGATTAAATGACTATAATTTAGAATGTTTTCAATTATGCGTCCTATTTCAGTAACCAAAAACCACTTGTAGTTAGATTTAAGAGACAATAATTTTTTTTTTCAAATATAAAGAAACGTCTTTATAATTTTTTTTTACAGATATATGCATTACACAATTGAATTTATAAACATTTCCAAAATTTACAAATATTTACTGAAAGCTAACAAACGTACTGATACATAACACGAAAATGCGCTAACACGTCCTGTGTCCAGAATGGAACAGGCTTAATTGCTTGTTTTCTTATTATAAATATTTTAAGTCGATCCTTTGGAATCGCTCTAAATGACAGTATTTTGTACATACACTTAGTACTTTCCATTAATTGATCATAACAACCTAAAAATAAAAGGGAGAATATCAATGCTCACCATTTTAAAACGAATGAACCACACTTTATAGTGTGCAACTGTTCATTGAGTTGGCCAGAATTTCTACGACCTCTATACCAATCCCACTGGACACCACTTGCCCTTTGAATTCAACAGCGACAGGAGCCCTTTAAAGCTAAGGGTCATTGAGTACTGTGTAACTGAAGTACGGTATAAATTTCCTGATATTTTTGGTAGAAATCTACACCTGGGATAAACCTTGTATTATGTAAATGAAAGGTAATATTGTGTTGCAACTCGGACCTCGTGTTTGCCTCTATACCTGTCATTTCGCCCCCCCCCCTCCCCAATTCCAACCAGCGTGTGTTAATTATTAAAAACATGAATCATTCATATTTGTTTTTGTTTAAAACAAAACAAAATATACGGATCGTATATATCGGTTCTAGCCCCCCCCCGCGAATGTATAATAGTATGTGTGATTTTTCAATTACTAAAGGCAACGGGGTTAAATGTTATATAAATAAACGATATAAACAATTCTAAATATTGACAGTTTGTTTTTAATTACATTTATTTTCAATTCATTAAACTGTGTTTCAGTATTATTTCCTTTTTTTTATTACATTTATTTTCAATTCATTAAACTGTGTTTTAGTTCTCATAGTGAGCATTGATTGTTATATTTAAAAATAAAAAAAAAAACCTTTAGCAAACCTAGCAATGCATCTTTTTTTTCAATGTCTTACTTATGGTTTTGATTAGTTTTGATAACTATAAAATATAAAATATCTTTCCTTTTTTTTTTAAACTAATGGCCTTTGGGTAATAGGTATTTACCTATTGCCGTCCAGCCAGATATGATGCCGATGTTTTATTGAGATAATGCAAAGAGTATTGTCAGGGCCATGTATTTGGCTCATCAGAAAAAAAATACAGTCAGAAACCACATCAGATGTTGGGCGATAGGCACTCATACCTAGGTCATTATGCCTGGATGGTTGGTGTTCACTATTTCTCGATGAGGTTTAGATGTTCTCGGTGATTGTTTTCGATGATGTTCACTATTTGTCGATAATGTCGTTTACTATTTCTGGTTGATGTTCACTATTTCTCGATGTTTTTTTTTTTTTTTACTGTTTGTAATGATTTACAAAATTTGTTGATGATGTTCTTAATTTCCGGATGATGTTCACTATTTCTCGATGGTGGTGTTCAATATTTCTCAATGATGCTCATTATTTCTTGATGATGTTTATCATTAATTGATGACGTTTTTTTATTTCTCGTTGCTCTTCACTATTTCTCGAAGATGTTCACTATTTTTAGATGGTGTTTAATTATTTTTTGATGATGTTCGATATTTGCTGATGACGTTCATTATTTCTCGTTGCTCTTCACTATTTCTCGAAGGTATTCACTATTTCTCTATGTTGTTCAATTATTTCTTGATGATGTTCGCTATTTGCCGATGATGTTCACTATTTCTCGATGATGTTCATTATTTTTTGATGATACTCACTATTTTTAAACAATGTTGATTACTATTTCTGGTTAATAATCACTATTTGTCGATGTTTTTACAATCGATGATATTTACTGTTCTTCAACGGTGGTGAACTTTTTCTGAATTTTGTTCAATTATTCTCCATGATGTTAACTTTTTCTCAATCGTTGTGTACACTACATCTCAATTATGTCGACTTTTACTCAATGGTGTTGATAATTTCTCGTTTGTGCTTATTATCTATCTACGATCTTCACTATTTATGATTGTTGTGTTCACTTTTTTTTTGCAATGGTGTTCATTATTTCTCGTTCATAATCTTAACTGTTTCTTAATGATGTTCACTATTTCTCAATGGTAGGGTTCACTATTTATCATTACAGTTCTTCACATATCTCGACAAAGTTTATTATTTCTCGATGATGTTCACTATATCTCGATGATGGTACTCACAATTTCTCAATGCTGTTCATTTATTCCCCATGACGTTCACATATTTCCTAATAGTGATGTTCAATGTATCTCATTGATTTTCATTATTTCTGGATGGTGTTCATTATTTCTCGATGGTGGTGTTCACTGTTTCCTAATGATGTTTACTATTTATCAATGTTGGTGTGCACTATTTTCAATGGTGTTCGTTGATGTTTTAGTGTATCTCGACGATGTTCATTATTGCGCGATGATGTTCAATTTTTCTCAACGATGGAGTTTACTGTATCTAAATTATGTTCCCTTTTTTCGCGCTGTTGTTCGCTATTTCTTGGTGATGGTGTTTTCTTTTTTTTTATCAATGATGTTAATCATTTCTCGACAGCGTATTATACCGAAGTTTTTCGGATTTCGAATTTTTAATTAAAAATATTGTCATTGAAACATTAATATTTTAATTTCACTGCCTGAATTTAAAATAATCCACAAGCACTTTAGCTTTAAACTACGTATCATAGCTAATTATCTTCTGTTTATTACAGAAATTTAAAAAAAAAATGCATAATAATATACAAAAAATGTCATTTTATAAATGCATGTAAATATAAACTACTTTTAGACAGATAAAACGATATCTGATTTTTTGATATTCTTTTAGATGACATTTCTTGTCAGGGAAAGATTTG
Organism: Bulinus truncatus; assembly: GCA_021962125.1. Taxonomy (NCBI): domain Eukaryota; kingdom Metazoa; phylum Mollusca; class Gastropoda; family Planorbidae; genus Bulinus; species Bulinus truncatus. Next base: position 765,536 of record JAGDYQ010000031.1, on the reverse strand, counting down.
AGGGAAAACGTACGTTTCATCATATCAAAGCAGTTACTTCTATGGTTTCTATGATAATTGTTCGATCACATTCAATCATTAGTCAAGGTAACCATATTAGGTAAGTATGTCACACACAAATGAAACAATTTATAAGACACATTCGTTGGCAAGATTGACTAGACATCAACAACATGTCTCTCTCTCTCTCTCTCTCTCTCTCTCTCTCTCTCTAAACTATATAAATGACATCTGCGGGTTGATAATTAGAGCCATTATTCTGTCAATGTTACGGGCCGGAAACTAGAGAGCGCGTTATTCAGGATCTCGTTGCCTCATCGGCCTCCACTGTTTGCAACCGCCTCAAATATGGCTGCTATATGTAGTATGTACGCACAGAAAGAGACACACACAGTTCTTTGATATTTTTTTCACAAATTGGCCTCCAATGTTCGTCAGCGCCTCAAATATGTGCTTTCTACATGTGATTCGTCTCATACATATGTGGACACTTAATATAATTTTATACACGCTCAAGTCAAGTTAGACAAGTTAGTTAATTCATAGACTACCAGAAGCAGAAATAAATATAAGTTAAATACTTACAACTCATCTACAAAGACATATACCCACGACAACTAACTACAAGACTTTCTAACAAACATTACTCTTCGCTGCAGGTTCACTGGTCACCTAGTCCACATGTCACTCAGTCTCACAATGGTCTCCTATCGACCGCTTTATCTTCCCTACTTATAGGTAGTTCACCCCCGCATATTACGTCATTTTCCCCGTCAGAGGTCAAATGCGTGGGAGATTCGCGCAAAACCCAAGATGGTTATTGCGTAAGTGAATTAAACTATTTCATCATACATGCATTACCGTACTAAAACCAGGCCACAAGAACTTAACATACCAAATACGGAAATAACACAGTAATTAAACAATGCGTGGTCACAAGGGATAGAACAATACCAAATAAGGAAATAACACAAATAAAAAAACAAATTCGAAATCATAAGGGATAGGACAAATATGTATATATATATATATATATATATATATATATATATATATATATATATATATATATATATATATATATTAGGGTGTAAATAAAGCGGAATTTTTTTTTTATTTTCTTTTATTTAAACCCCACATTTGATTACCACGAAAAAGTACTTTGAAATATAAAATTTCATAATATTGAGATGCAATTTAGAGGTCGCACAAGCTCTCTGAAAATTTAGGTACGTTCTTCATTTACCACATTTTATCCCAAATATTGATGAACCTGAATAAATTATGTTTTGTTCTATGATGTTTATAATATGTAACTGTTTCATGTGTATGTTGGTTGCAAATGTTGCCCTTATTGCACTCAATGTATATTTGCAATTATTTACATTAATATTAATAATGAACGAAAAGCTCAGATAAAAGAGAGACCAGAGAGGTTATTGCAAAAAAAGACCAAAAAACTCTAAAAGTTCTTAAATGTCCAGCACGTTATTGCAATTTTCTTCTGACAGCAGTTCAGATGAAAGGGTCACTGAAGAAAATGAATGCGATGAAGAATTATTATTAGTGCATCACAAAAACGAAGAAAATGTGCTCACAATGCTCCAACAAAGTATGTTCTGTCCAAAGACATTGCTGCAGCATTATATAGATCTTAAGTTATTGATCGTACATCAGTGCATTTACTAGCTGCTACAGCTCATTCTCTTGGTCACGATGTTAGTGGCATGAAACTAATTCGAAGTACTGTACTGTACAGCGTGTGAAGTTAAAGAATTATCCACAAGTACCATTAACTATACATTGGGATGGGAAATGGCTTTCAGATCTCACAGATAGGGAGAATGTTGAGAGATTGCCAATGATTGTAACATGGCTGCAAATAAAGTGCATGCTAGGTGTAACAAAATTGGCTTCGAGGACAGGTGACAGTCAAGCTCAAGCTGTAGTTAAATGTCCGAAGGACTGAGAAATTTGTGAAAAAGTATAAGCATTAAGTTTTGACACAACATTAAGTAATACTGGTGATTCCAAAGAGGCATGTGTTTTTATTGAAAAGCTGCTTGAAAAAAGTCTTATGCATCTTCTTTGCCGCCACCATATGATGGAAATTGTTCTGAAAAAAGTGTTCACCGCTTTAAAGAACTGATATTTCACTTTTCGAACGATTTAAAGAGCAATGGCATTTATTGAGAATTGATCATATGATACTGCAGATGGGATGACTGAATTATACCTTTTCAAATAGAACACAGTGCAGTTTGCAAATGACAATCTTCAAATTCGTCACCCACGAGATGATTACATAGAATTTTCGGAACTGGCTGTCATATTTCTTGGAGGAACACCACCACGTGGGATTCATTTCCATGCTCAAGGAGCTGTACACAGAGCACGTTAGATGGCAACAATAATTTATTGCTACAAGATGTGGATGTTTAAGAAGCAGTTTAAGCTGAAGCCTTCTGAAGAACAAGGACTGTTTCAGTTCCTCTGTTTTGTTTCCAGTACTTATATGAAACTGTGGTCTCAAGCCCCACAGTCAGCAAGGGCGCCATCATACTACATACAATTTCTGAAGGATTTAGAAAATATAAGTCCGTTAATTCAGTTATTTGAAAAAGCAGCAAAAAAAAGCTTTCAGTCGAAATTTAAAGTGTCAAAATGAAATTACAGTGGACCTCGCTTTTTGGATGAAAATATTGACCCCAAGCTAAAGGTTCAGATGCTTAAAATATGAAAGAAAAACTCGGATCTACAAATCGAGCTCAGCGTCTTGATTCCAATTGATTATATGCAGACCAGCTCATCAGCTTCTTTGTTACAAACAATGCAAGGGCATTTTTCTCCTTTCTTTTTTGCCACATTCATTCCTGGAGATGTCCCCTGAATCATGGAGCAGCAACAATGAATACAAACATGCAGAAAAGCTTTTAACCAATTTCAAAATTGTTAATGACACAGCCGAAATAGGTGTGAAACTGATTCAGGATATCAATAAAGTTTTATGCAGAAAAGAAGACCAGAAGCAATTCTTACTTCAGGTGGTGCAAGAACACCGACGATTATATCTCGATGCAAAGAAGACTACAGTGGTTACTGGACTAGCAAAAAGCAGTCAGTGAATATGAGGTCCATAATAGTAAACACTTTGCTTTGTTGCGTTCTATTATTTTTTTTTTGTTTTGAGTTTGTTATATCATGTTTAACACTAAACAATTAACATAAACCATTAAATTACTTTTTAGTACCAAATCAATGTTTTATTGCCTTTGTGCGACCTCTAAATATTTTACGATTGTATTCATTTTTTTCAGAAAACCGATTTTTTTTCTGGCAGAACACAATGCAGGCTTTAAATTTAGAAAATTTGAAAAAAAATTTCGGACCACCCTAATATATATATATATATATATATACACGCGCGATTTGGGCCCTGCGATAAGTCGAAAGTAAAGAATTAATTCAACAGTATTCAAGTTTGAAATGAAAAAGTATGGAAAATTCCGATCTGCCCGGAAGCGTGGGTTCAGATCCCAACGCTGTCACCATGTAACAAGTGTATGTGCGTTATTATGCGTAGTCATGTAACCTATACTGCTCTCACTAGCGATGACTAATAACACAATGAATGTTTCATTGTTCATGACGAGTTTAATCAAATCACAATAAGTTATAATAAAGAATACAAATTCTTGATAAACAATTTTTTGAATCTCCTTGTGTCTTCTCAAATTAACTACTCAAATGACTAACCTCTCCATACAAAACGAAACTCTCACTTATGAATCACTGACTGCTTCTAACTGAGTGACCGCTCTAACTGTCTCTGACTGCTTCTTATATAGCTTGCACACGTCATCACTCGAACTTTCTACATAACGCTACAATCAAAATAACTAGACGATCATACTTTCCATAAATACAATACACGTAGTCCAGAAGCCACACAAACATGCATAACTGTGCGTGTAACACACGCAACTACACTATGACACCTAGCCTTTTCAATCAAACCTAAAGGGATATACTTCTATGCAAAGGTTTTGCAGACTACTGCTAGATTAACGATAACTTGTCTATCCTTGACTCAAAGAGCCACCTCGGACATATTTGGGCAGAGATTTAATTTTTTTTTGCCCAGAATGACATCCATGTAATTTGGCTTTGATTTTCAGCCTCAGCGGTTCCTTAAGACCACTCGTGTACATCGCGAATAGCTCGTACACAGTCCTCGATATGTTAATCTATGGGTCCCGCATCTTTATCACCATTGTCAAGGCTGGTTGATTCAACCAAACTGAGGCTTACCCATAAAGGGCAATAATACTGTTCGGTTCTAATGACGCCCGTGTCACATTCGCTCTTTAAAATCAATAACGTCGACATCTCGTTTATTTATTTACTTTAAATTTTTTATTACTGCCCTTATATACCATAGGGGACGGGTGGTCGTGCGGTGTAGAGCGCTCAACTGTCGACCGGAGGGTCCCGGGTTCGAATCTCAGTACCTAACTTTAGGTTGGGGAAGTAAAGGCGGCTGGGCGTTGTACTAACCACATAACCCCTTCATATGCCGAGGTTATAGAAACAGATGAATTCTACACTTCATCTGCCCCGATGACCCGTTAGGGTTAAGGGAACTTTACTTTACTTACTTTACTTTTTATATACCATAGTAACTTACTTTCAATTTATGATTACTGTGTTAATATGTCATAGTAACTACATATCAGTCACATTAAAAAAAAAAAGATTTATAGCAAATGGTAATAAATGTTAGCTCAGTAAGACAATACTTACTACACTATTGATATATCATATTATTATATATAATATTATATATCAAACTATATTTTCCAAAATATGTGTTATTGTCGATTCGATTCCAAACCTTTTACAAGAATTCGATTTACTATCACCACTGAAAACGTCAGTCTTGGTGCAATTATATACTTTTTTATTTTATTATTAATTTGTGGGTAGTGCTATGTGACTATATATTTTTTTACCAATGTTTGGGAAGTTTTTGTAGCTGCATATTTTTTTTTATTAATGTGCGTATATCATTTTGTAGCTATATATTTTGGCTTAAATTAAACTAGAGATTAAAAAAATGTAAAAAAAAAAAAAGAATTTTACATAGTTAAGACCTAAACTAATACATTCAGTCTTTAAAATTACGATTGTGAACACATCAAACGTTTGAAAGTTTAGTTATATCAAATAAAGGGCAAAGTTACAAGCTAAAAATATCACAAGTATTCACGACAGCCGTTCATTGAGAAGACTATCTATCATTACAGTGATACCACAGACAGATTCTTACAAACACGTATACACACTAGGTCATTTACTCTACAATCGATTTCAATTACTATGAATCATCATATCATATATATATATATATATATATATATATATATATATATATATTAAGTATATTGTATTTCTATAATGATTCCTAAAAGCATCCTATTGGTAACAAGAAAGGAAATTAGATATCAAGGCGCAAGCTGTGATGAATTTTATTATGAAACAAAACCGGGGTTCTTCCATGGCGTTTCCTCATATTGCTCTACAGACGAAGGAAGGGTAAACTCAAATACATATTGCCATTCTTTTTTGTCGTTAAAAGACTTAAAACTTGTTTGTTAAAACACTCGGAAACTTTAATTAAATGTGTTTTTTTTTTTTTTTTTTTTTTTTTGTTTTTTGTTATTTAAACCGAAACTATTGTGTCTATCTTGTCATTTCTGTTATGACATCAAAAGTCAACAGCGTGTTTTACAATAAGTTTGTGCTTAAAGTATACCAATATATGTATATATATATATATATATATATATATATATATATATATATATATATATATATATGTATAGTTTAAAAAAGTAAGATTAAAAAAAAACCCTATAAATCAGATTGTTACGTAGCCTCATTTTGGTCATTGAAATACTAATCATATTTTGCACGTTTATTGTATACAATTTTTACAATAAAATGAATTGTTATTATTTTTTTTTCTATTTTCGTTAAACTCAGGATACATCTGCAGTTCACCTGTTTCAAAATTGCAAATACAGTTCAGTAACAGGGGGACCAGAGTTTACCGTGATGTTTAAACCTATAAAATGGTTGGTTCAGTTAAAGTGTGTTAAATTTATATGGAATAAAGGTTAATGTATTTAGTTTCTGTGAAAAAATATCTAATTCAATGTTTCAATATATAAAGTACCACATTATAAATGACTCTATTATAAATTGTCACATTATAAAAGATCACATTATAAGTATTACATCATAAAGTAACACATAATAAAATGGCACATTATAAATATTACTATATAAAGTATCCCATTATAAAGTATTACATTATAGAGTTTCATATTATAAAGTATCACATTATAAAGTATCGCAATAAAAATGTCACATTATAAAGTATCACATTATAAAGTATCGCAATAAAAATGTCACATTATAAAGTATCACATTATAAAGTATTACAATTTTAAACATTCCGCTATCGGTCAGTTAATTCAATTAACCGAGACGACACAATCGATACAAAAATAAATAAATATATATATATATATATATATATATATATATATATATATATATATATTGACTTAAATATTGACGTTATAAATTGTCATTTATAATAACTATATTTAAAGGGCTATGTTTGTTTATAAAGTAGAAGATATATCTAAATTAGTTTTAATTTAAATTATCGATTGTTTAAATTTGATATCTCAACACTTTTACATCACATTTCTTAAATTAAAGAGAAAAAATGTAATATTATAAAAAAAAGCTCTTATAAGACGATAATTCAATGTGAATATATTCAGTTTTTTTTAACATTGTTTTCAGTCATAAAGTGTACAGTGTTTGTAGTAAAGGAAATGAAAATACTGGTTTTCGGTTGATTACATCTATGTCACATTAGGGTGATTCAAACATTTTTTTTTGGAATTTGATTGCATTGCTGCTAATTTTTTTTCCTCTTATAGTCCTAGACTTTCATAAAATTTTTTATTGAAATTGAATAACATTTAGAAGTCGCTCGTCGAGACTGAAGTTTATAGTATCTTCTTTAATGACATGAATGCTTATAATATAAATAATCGCTTTAGAAACTTTTTTTCAGAAAACTACGAAAGAAAAAGCACCTCTGGACTACTATACCAAAGATGTTTTTCAAATTTCATTTTCGCAATATCAGACACCGTTTGGTAAATGACATAATTTCGTGAGATCTGCTTGAATAGGAATAGATCTTTAAACGGAAAATCACGACTCACAGGACATGAGATCCAAGTTTTGACGTAAATGTGAGTCGCAAACAAGCAGAATTATTGCTAAATATTTACCTCTGAATGTGTGAGTTAGACAAGTAGATCTTGAAGCAGCATATCCCTTTTTCCAACCAGCGAACCATATGGTAATTGTCTAGTGCATGAACGTGGTACGGTTGCTTGCTTACACTGACGCCTTATACAAACAATCAGGTTTTGATCATCCCTCTGTAAACTTCACGTGGTATGTAACTTGAGGCAGTTGCAAGTCTTGTAGGAATGACACAACACTGTGTTTGTGTTCCACAGTAAACGAATCATCTAATCTCGAATCCTCTAGCGGGCTATACAGCTGCCGATCAACCTTAGGCCAAAAGAGGTTGAAACGTTTGAAAAATGGAATTTAAGGCTGTTGGTTGAGCTATAGAGAAAAAACAACTCCAATGATCGGTTCCTGCACATGATGTCAGCAGGCATAATGTAACAGCTCCTCTTGCAAAATATCCCCCTAGTAACACAAGTAATGACGGATATTGTGTCAAAACACATACCAATAATCTCATCAGATACCTCACAAAGTCTTAAAATATGTATTGTTGCATTGGCTTGTGCATTACGAGCACGGTTGGTATTTTTGCTAAACCTAAAATCTTCTCAACTTCTCCCCTAGTTAAAAAAACAGCTAATTTGTCTACGTGTGACAGCAGCTCTGGATAATCTGTGGTTTCCTCCATTATCTTTCCGTCCCAGTGAATGACCAATGGGCATATACTTCTAAATTGAAATTATGATTTCAAATTTCTTGTCTGGCATCGAACCCTCTGACAGAAGCTACTTGTGGTAAACAGGAACCTCAATTTCAAAATCAACGTCATCTTTACCTTCATCCTCACTTTCGCTGTTGTTTGTAGACCAACTACTCTTTGATTCTCTTAGAGTGCTTTTGTTTATAAAAAATCGTTAACAGTTTCCTTAATGCTTTCGGATATTGTATTCTTCAATATCTTGTGATTCTAGAAAACCATCTTCATAGCATGACCCAACGTCAGTAAGACATTACTAGTTAGACACGAATCCATTTGACAATCAACAAAACTTCAGTTATAGGTCTTGTCAATACAATTTGTGAATTATGATTTGATGTGGATTCCATATCAATTCAATATTTTGTAGTTAGTCAAAAACTACTTTACTAATTAACAAACTTGAATAATAAAATTAGATCTAATCTAAAATTCAAATATCACGGTATACTTTTTAATTTTACAATGAACTAAAAATGCACTATAACAAAAGCGAGCAAGAGACACATCAGAACTGCCGCATTATTTCATAGTGAAACTTCGGGTCGCTTGAGCGACCTCTAAAAGTGGTCATTTTTTTTTACAAAAAGTTTAGTTTTTCTTGATTTGCTTGTCAAAATGAAAAAAAAAAAAGAACCACAATGCATTAGAATCGGAGAAAATTATTTTTGTACCCTGCAATGATGAATCACCCTAATGTCACATACGTGTATACTCTAAAAATAATTATGTCTATGGGATATCTGAAAAAACCTCACCTTCGGATATTTTTTATTAGGAATAGCGATTGGTCGAAGAAAAGGTATAAGAAAAAAGGGTTTAGTGATCACGCTTGCGCGTAGTCTTTATTAATACTGAATTCCGAGACACATATCGAAAAAAAGTTTTAAGAAATAATTACTTACATATCAATAACAATGCAAACAATTTATACAGTGTTCTATAATAATAACAACAGCACTGGCGTGGGTTGAAATCACAATCACCACTGGTCATTTCAGGTGGCCACGCTCATCTGAATTCTGGTGAACCACTCTTTTGTTTATGCCTTCCTGAAAAAAAATGACAAACTATTAACATGATCGACAGTCATATTTTTTTGTTATAAAATATGGACTTTTTACCACCCATGTTATAATTAGGTTGATTATATCAACATTGTTCTTGAAGGAACGGATAAACATATTCTGCATTCTTTTTTTAATGAATTATATTTGGAAGATTTACTCTCTGATGCAGTTAAGAGTCACTTGTGGTTTGCTCCAAAATAAAAGTCTAGATGCTATATGTTTAATGAACAGATGCATTTATTAAGAAATTGAATAAATACAGTGATAACATAATTAGCAAAAAAAAAAAAACATAACAAGAAAATAATCTTGTTGTAAAATTATTAAGATAACTATGATTGTTAAAACAGTTTCCAAAAATATGGTTAAAATACATACCTATATCCTCAATGTGAAAATCTATATGGCGCAAAATACATTAATACAGTTTACAGTTATGCAATAGCACGATTCCACAGAGTGAGAAAAAACAGACACAAAAAGTTAAAAACGTATTTACACCGAACTAGATACTTTAATAGCTCCGAGACACAAGACGACTCCTACAGTACATTCATGGGGACGGATGGTAGTGCGGTAAAGCACTTGACTGTCCACGTCAAGGTATCTTGTTATATCTCCCTTGAGGACTAAGATATTTTTTTTTAAAGTCTTGGCTCTACCGTGGTGCCACAATGATAATTGCACTATCAGCTCTGGTGCGGGATAAAGGAAGAGCATCATAAAAACCATCGCGTTAGTGGTTTATATGATCTAGGAAATTTTATCTCTTCCTTACAAGGACTTCATACACACTACCGTACATGTAAAACAGGTCAACTAAGAGTGATTTTTAAAAGAAACAAATCGATATTAAATCAAGTCTGTGGACTTTTACATTTCTAATTTATTAACAAAAAAAAAACCTTGGATTTTAAGTTAGCATACACACTAATACAATTCAAAATACAAAAATGTATCATTACACCATATATCTAAATACAATATAATCATACAAATAATCTAAAATGCCAAAAGGAATTGAGATTAGTTGCTATAATATGCATTGTATGATGTCCATTGTTTGATGTTGTTTTATATCTGTTTCGTGTTTTTTTTTCCGACCATTTATAACAAACTTTTGTCACATAATAGTTGAAAATGACTTGTAGTGGGAGGCCCGAACCAAAAAACGTGGGCATTTTAAAAGCCACTTTACGTTGTAAATAAAACAAAAAGATAAAATCTACAAATCCGTCAAAAAAAAAAAAAAAAAAAAAAAACTTTTTGCTTGAAATGGTACTTTAAAAATTTAATGTATATTTTAATTTTATATTAACAGATATGCCGTTTTGCCAAAAAATCGTCTTGCAAAGCGTATTTGCTAGGTGAATGCAACAGGAATTTGTTGTAAATTCATTTTTTTCTTTTTTTCTCTATCACAAAAATGATTCAGGACGATAAGAGTTATCATAATAAAAAGATTTTTGCTTTTTTCTTTGTTGTTGTTTTTTTTTTTATTTTGAAAAGTTTGAGCATATATTTGTATTGAAAATTCATATATATGATTTAACAAAATATAACAAATGTAAATTTAAAAAAAAATGATCTAATGGTATACAGAGACGAACGTAAATTAGATAACACCCATAGTAAACGAAAGTTCGTGATCTCTTAAAACAAGTGAAAAATGTTAATTTTTAAATTGCGCTTTGTGGGATTTGTGCTGACGGTTTTTGGCCAAAATACTTTGAATGAGATAGAACAATGAACTAAAGAAGAAAGGACAAACGATATTAGTAATAATGATCAATTGATCACCCTTGTGAATGTAAAGAAGTTACCACAGAAATTACTTCCAATGTTTAACTAACATTCTGGGTTCGATCCATGAGGTAGGTTTGATGTTTCTAGATTTACCCAGGAAACGTCTCATTTCCCAACCGCTTTAAATAATTACAAATACATGTAACTAAGATATATTCACTTTGATCGCCAAATATTTGACCTAATTCATTCCTTTTGCAAGAGAAAGTTTTTCGGTCAGTGATTTTACTACTTTAGATTTAGAATAAAATTAACCAATTGGATATTTGTACAATGCTACCATAATGTCTATAGGATATAGACATTGTTAAATAATGTTACATATTATAAAATTAATGAATTTAAATTTTGGTTGTTTAGTTTTAAATATGCATAGTCCCAGCATGAAATTAATTTAAAAAGAATGACTATGTGTCATTTGGATTACGATTTCCGACCGTCACAACAAAAGTTACTTAATAACTGGACAACAGCCAAAAAATCGTCAGGGGTTTTTCAACTGATTTAGACTAATTTTGGTGTTCTGAGTCCGAATATCACATTGATTTTGCTCGGTCAGGTCAACTTCTTGAGATGCAGCCATATACCTACCTGACGAGCTATTTGTACTCTAATATCAGGGGTTTTGAGTTTAATCATTTTTCTAAATTAGCTGCATAAAAATTAGCAGCAAATAATCACAATTATAAAAACAGAGATAATTATATCCGGATTTTCACTTGATTATTTAATGTATCAGCACTTGATTGGGCACAGCCTCCAGTACCCCGACCTTCCATCTGCCCGTCGTTCAGCTGCTCACTGCGGAGAAGTTTCTGTATCAGCGTTCAGAGATATTCCTAACAGCGACGATGAGGCCACCACTTTAGACGAGGGTGGAGATACAGAAGAGGAGTATGAGTCACAATATGGTCCGCAGCCGTTCTCACAATGTGAGCTAAATGATCTGGTTCGGAATCTCAGCTTGTCGATTAATTCCTCCGAGCTGTTGGCCTCCAGACTAAAAGAAAAAAATCTACTTGGCAAGGATGCGCGTATCACTTTCTTCCGCAGAAGGCATGAGGATTATATGGGCTACTTCTGCCGAGATGTCGCTGGTCCTCTTGATAAACTCAGCGGTCCTCAATACGATCTGAGAGATTGGCGACTTTTTATTGACAGCACAAGCGCTTATTGAAGTGTATACTTCTCCACAACGGGAGCCAGTTTGCCTCAATCCCTCTTGCGCACTCTTGAAGAAAAATATGAAGCAGTGAAATATGTGCTCGACAAAATCCAATATGAGCAGCACCAATGGATCATATGCGTCGACTTGACGATGGTGACATTTCTACTTGGTCAGCAGTCCGGGTTCACGAAGTACCCATGCTTTATATGTATGTGTGACAGTTGCGACAGAGCCCAACACTATGTAAAGAAAGAGTAGCCGGCGCGAGAGCAGTTAGTACCTGGGCCGAGAAACATCGTCATCAAAGCTCTTGTTGACCGGGAGAAGATATTGATCCCACCGCTTTACATGAATCTTCAGAAATTAGTACAGAAATGTCTACAAAGGTTTAACTAGCATCAGACGTTAGTACAGAAATGTCTACAAAGGTTTAACTAGAATCAGAAATTAGTACATAAATGTCTACAAAGGTTTAACTAGCATACCGGGTTTGATTCACAAGGCCGGTTTGCTGTTTCTAGATTGACAGAAGAAACGTCTCATTTCCAAACCGGCTTTAAATAATTACTAATATAAAGTAATTAATATATATTCAGCTGTGATAGCCAAAAATTTGACCTAGCGTATTCCTTTTGTATGAGAAAGATTTTCGGTAAAGGATTTTACTACCTTAGACATAGAACAAAATAAACCAATTGACGGTTTGTATAATGCTAATATAAGTACAAATGAATATAGAAATTGTTAAATATTGTTACAAATAATAACAAATTAATGAATTGCAATTTTTGGTTGTTTAGTTTTAAATATGCATCTATGCCCAGCAAGAAATTAATGTATACAGAAGGACTATAAGTAATTTGTATTACAATTTCCGACCGTCGCTACAATAGTTACGTTCATAATAGTATAATGTATTATGACGCAATAATGAACCATTACTTAACAAGGAACGTATTAGAGATATATCATTAGGTGTCATATTAAAGATCTATCATAAAGGGTCTTAATAGAGATTTATCATCAAATCTTTTTTAGAGAAATATCATCGGGAGTCTTATTAGAGATCAATCATCAAGTGTCTTATTAGAGATCTATTATCAAATGTCTTATTATATTATATTATCAAGTGTATTATTAAAGATATAGCATCAATGGTCTTATTAGATATACATCGTCAAAAGTCTTAATAGACTTATGTCATCATGTTTATTCTAAGAGATCTATCATCAAGTGTCATATTAGAGATATATAATCCAATGTGTTTTCAGAGATATATTATAAAGTATTTTATTGAAGCTATATCATCACGAGTCTTACTAGAGATATATCATCAATTGCCTTATTAGAGATGCATCATTAATTGTCATATTAGAGATGTATCAACAAGTTTCTTATTAGATATATATCATCAAGTGTCTTATTAGATTGTATCATCAATTGTTATTTTAAAGATGTATCATCAATTGTCGCATTAGTGATGTACCATCAACTGTCTTATTATAGATATATCATCAAGTGTCTTATTAGAGAGGTATCATCAATTGTCATATTAAAGATGAATCATCAAGTGTCTTATTAGAGATGTATCATCTATTGTCTTATTAGAGTTATATCAACAAGTGTCTTATTAGAGATCTATTATCAAGTTTCTTATTAGAGATCTGCGCCAAAGATTTTATTAGATATCTGCGCCAAAGATTTTATTAGAAGTATATCATCAAGTGTCTTATTAGAGATCTATTATCAAGTGTCTTATTAGAGATCTATTATCAAGAGTCTTATTATATGCATATTAGCAAGTGTCTTATTAGAGATCTATTATCAAGAGTCTTATTATATGTATATTAGCAAGTGTCTTATTAAAGATATAGCATAAACTGTCTTATTAGAGATATTTAATCAAATGACTTATAAGATATATATCATCAGATATATTATGATGGGTCTTATTAGAGATATCATCAAAAGTCTTATTAGAGATATATAATCAATTGTCTTCTTAGAGCTCTATCATTAAGTATCATATTAGGGATACATAATCAAATGACTTTTTAGAGAAATATTACTAAGTGTTATGTTAAGATATATCATCACGTGTCTTATTAGAGATATATTATCAAGTGTCTTATTAAAGAAATGTCATCAATTATTATAGAGAGATATCATCAAGTGTCTTATTAGAGATTAGTGATCACATGTTTTATTACAAATCTATCATCAAAAATTTTATTAGAAATATATCATCAAGTGTATTTTAAGAGATCTAATATCAAATGTCTTTTCGAAGATCTAACATCAAAAGTTGTAATAGAGATATATCATCAATTGTTTTATTAAAGACATAGCATCACATATCTTATTAGAGATATACCAGCAAGTGCCTTACTAGAGATATATCATCAATTGTCTTATTAATGATGTATCATTAAGTGTATCATCGATTGTCTTATTAGAAATATATCAAGAAGTTTCTGATTAGAGATCTATCATCAAGTGTTTATTAGAGATGTATCATCAATTGTCTTATTAGAGATGTATCATCAAGTGTCATATTATAGATGTATCATCAACTGTCTTATTAGCGATGTGTCATCAATTACCATATTAAAGATGTATCATCAATCGTTTTATTAGTGATGTATCATCAATTGTCTTATTAGAGATATCTCATGTGGTGCCTTAATGACCACTGCACTAATGGCTACGAAAGGAGTGAAAGAAGGGCACCATAAAACTGCCACAATTAGTGGTTTCTAGTAGCAACTGGATAGCTACGTCGATAGTGATCTCTACCCACATGCAAAACGTACAGGGTTCCATCCCTGGTAAAGCCAGAAAATATTCGCCGCTGATTTGGATGGGAGATGAGAGCCACAAAGTATATAAGTCCACAGAGAGGGAGTAAGAAAGCCAAGATAACGATGTATCTGTCCGATTCTCCCAATGACCACATCAGTTAAGGCAATTTAAAAACAAAAGTAACTAATAGCTAAAGATCTTATCTTTTCAGGGTGTCCGGAAATTATGGTGGGGGGGGGTGTCACATTATGTGATTTAAGGAATGAAATCCAGAACCCACTCCTATTTAATTACTGGAGGGAGGAGATAAATATATAGGATAGACAAAGGCTTTTGCATTCCCAGGTGTGGTCAGCGCGTCTGGCATAAGATTAACCCCCTTTAATTCTGTCACCACCTGGGAAATCTCTAAGGGAGATAACCTGTGCCCTTGACCTTCAGACGAGCGAGAGGGATGAGTTCTTTAACTCTTTACCCCCCCCCACCTTTATCTTGAAGGTTGGAACTGTCCACGAGTGAGGGGCAGCGGATCACGCGTGATAAGCGTGATCTACAAGCTCGTCGGCCATTGGTCAAACGCACCGCGGGAGAATGGATAGCGAGGCTGACCTTCCGGTCGAGTTGGCGGGGATTGAGTGAGAATTAGTTAGTCAGCGCGGACCAGTGGAAGAGAGAGGTCGAACTCAGACTCTCGCACCGGGGTGGGGGACATAGGCTGTTAGCCTAAGTTCCTTTAGAACTACCCCACCCCAGGTAACTATTCTAATCTTGATGTATTATAATATTGTTTTTAGTAGCCGGTAACGGTACTGTCCTTTTTAGGACACGCGGATGTTCTTGTTGTTTGATGTGAATAAAGGTGTTGTGTCGTATTTACAATTGAATTGTGGATTCATTTCTTGTTGTGTTGTGCGTCCTGTAAACCCACATGGCTGTGACAAATATAAATGCTGGCCAGAACTCAGTAGGTGATCATACCCATAGACAACGACCGCAGGGACCCCGCAAGGGGGCCTTGACATTCTGGGTGGCTCGTTTCGGGATCTTTACCAATATCTGATTAATCAGACGGAGCCAATCACCTTACTGAGTTCACGGCCATGGGGGCTCAACCAGCCACGTGTACAGGCCACAACCAACAGTGGATGACATGCTGTCATTAAGTCGAAAGGTGGCTCGATGAGTCGCTGAGGCCGAAATGTGGTTACCATAATCACAAATGTATTCCCTCTGGTGACAGGCAGATCACCATGAGTCGAAATTGGATGACACGCTGTCATTAAGTCGAAAGGTGGCTCGATGAGTCACTGAGTCCGGTGTGATTCGCATAATCACAGGTGTGGCGCCATTAGTGGCAAAAATGGTAAACGATGGCGGTACGCTTAAACCACCTACAACAATGCAGACGTCTTCCCTCGGGCCAGAATAGATCAACCAGAAGAGAAAGGAACCTCCACCAACCGAAGTCAGACAAGGGTTTCAAATTCATGAACGTTTTTTTTTTTTTATAGAGACTCTTAGTTTAAGTTGTTTGGTGAGAATGTGATTCTGTGTTGTTTTTTTTATTCATAAACTGGAGGACTGGAAGCGTCGAGGTAGGCCAATTATTTTCTAGTTTAGCCCTTTTCTGTCTGCCCCTGTGAGCTGCCTAAAGATTTTATTTTTTTGAGTAACGTATTTCCCTTTCTTAAATTAACTCATTTGAGTTTTAGTGTACCCCATTTTATCGTGCGGTAAAAATCAAAAGTGTGCATAGGTTTAAACTTGACACGCATTTAATAAGCTCGTTTATAAGTTTCAAACATAGGAAGGTAACAAATTATATTTTAGTTACACGTGGTTAAATGCTAATGGCGTCATGAACTATACACTGATATTTACTTACAAATCACCAATCGAGTGTTGTCAAGTAAGAATATTTTTCGCACGTGGTTAGAGGGATGGAATTTTGGGAAGGGAAATAGTACGGATCAGGGCTCACAGAAAGAAGAGGTCGGGGCCTAAGTTGTTGTCAGTGGGCCACGTTAGTACCATTCTTGGATAATGGGAGGGTCCATGGCATTTTAATGTTGTACGGTTGCAGTAAGGTACCGGCCATGCTGTTTTAATGGTGCAAGGCATCTCGCTGCCATGTACATGCGGCAGGAGATGGGCCTTTTAGGCGCCATTGTTGTTGGTCCATGCCTGGTTCATTGTAACCGATGGACGTTATTGTATTTTGATTGTGTAAGGCACAATTTTGTTTTTGGTCCATGCCTGGTTCATTGTAACCGATGGACGTTATTTTATTTTGATTGTGTAAGGCACAATTTTGTTGTTAGTCCATGCCTGGTTCATTGTAACCGATGGACGTTATTATATTTTGATTGTGTAAGGCACAATTTTGTTGTTGGTCCATGCCTGGTTCATTGTAACCGATGGACGTTATTGTATTTTGATTGTGTAAGGCATAATTTTGTTGTTGGTCCATGCCTGGTTCATTGTAACCGATGGACGTTATTATATTTTGATCGTTCCAACATTTAAAATTCATGTTAATTTACATTTGGCACTCACATGTCAGAGAAGAGGCTAGTTAGAAGGCCACCTAAGATTGAATGTAGAGTGAAATTTATGTAAACTATTTGATTTCGTATTTTAGAATGTTGATACATGTTTACTATTGCCTTTTGCAAAGTTGATTTTTCTGTTGACCTCCTTGAACTAAGAGGGGCATATTTTTCTGTCTTGTAATTAGATGTTTTTGTCGGGGTTGGTGTAACACGGCATAATTTTAGTTGGTAGGTGGGCTTTATTATACCCACCACTATCCCATTTCCATGGGTTAATCGCCCCTGGATTTCATTTTCAAGGGGGGGCTGATGTCACATTATGCGATTTAAGGAATGAAATCCATAACCCACTCCTATTTAATTACTGGAGGGAGGAGATAAATATATAGGATAGACAAAGGCTTTTGCATTCCCAGGTGTGGTCAAACGCACCGCGGGAGAATGGATAGCCAGGCTGACCTTCCGGTCGAGTTGGCGGGGATTGAGTGAGAATTAGTTAGTCAGCGCGGACCAGTGGAAGAGAGAGGTCGAACTCAGACTCTCGCACCGGGGTGGGGGACATATGCGGATGTTCTTGTTGTTTGATGTGAATAAAGGTGTTGTGTCGTATTTACAATTGAATTGTGGATTCATTTCTTGTTGTGTTGTGCGTCCTGTAAACCCACGTGGCTGTGACAAATATAAATGCTGGCCAGAACTCAGTAGGTGATCATACCCATAGACAACGACCACAGGGACCCCGCAAGGGGGCCTTGACAGGGGGATAGAGAGAGCATGAGTGTGTAACTGAGTTGTGTTCGCTGTGTGTGTGTGTAGCTGGACACGAAAAAAACAGAGAGGGAATTAGGGGAGTTAAGTGTGGGAGAACACGGGTAGCTGATCTTGTTGAAGGACTGTGAATATGAGTATTGTGATCGTGTTTCCTGTTGGACTTGAGATAATCTGTTGATGATTTTTTTTTGTGTTTTGATTCAATAATTATGGCTCGTGTACTTATTTGTTTGGATGTGGTTTCCTATAAATCTGTCCTAGACTGACACAGGGACTTTGTACACACACACACACACAGACACACACACACACAGACACACACACAATCACAAACACAATCATACACACTCACATACACATAACAAGATGAATTATATTGTTGAAATCTCTCAGTCGACTGGTGTGTACTACAGTGGCTACAATTATTTGAGAGGTTTCTATTTCTCAAGAAAAAAAAATGTATGTAATGTAGTATTCCTTAAATTCTGCGTGATTAAAAATGTGTATCAAGCACTCACTAATCGCTTAATTAGATTTTTTTTTTTACAAAATTAATATCGTTAAAAATTAAAAGATTATTTGAAATTTTAATAAGTCTATAATAACATGTATTTAATACCTGCTTTATTAACTAAAAAAATATATATACAATCCCAAACATATACAGTTAATGTAATAGCTTATGCATATAAGAATTTATTTCATTATGTATAACAATTGATTGCTTTTTTATACTATATAATAATAAGATAGACACATTTTAAAGATCATATTTCCTATTCATTAAAAGTTAAATCGTTTTATTGTGATAAACCGTTTCTCGTCTTTGTTGTTCATTAAAACTTGCTAATTCAGCAATCAATCAAAGCTGTAATTAAACTCAGTTTGATCTAGAGGTTTCTTGGACAGTAGGATGACGATTCTACACACTGGTCAGTTGAAGGGTCATACACCATCTTTGCAGTGTATCGATTATTATTGCCATCTATATACCAACCAAGTGCACAATCCCTAAAACAAAATATGTAATAAATATAATCATAATCATCATTTTTTTTAAACAAATCATTACGAGATTTAAAAGAAAGAAAAAAAATGTCTCAGACATAATTTGTTTATGTATCATATTAAAATCTTGCATTTCTTTGAATCTATGAGATGTGCAAAGCGTATGCAAATATATATTTTATATTATCTTTAACCTAGAAATCCTTTATGAAGATATATCATAACGTATAAAAAAGAAAAAAAAAATAGTGTATTAAAATAAAAGTAAAAATAGTGAAAAAAAAATAATATATAATAATATTCATTTCGATTGTGCGTTAAATCGAAAGTAAAGAATTAATATAACAGTATTCCAGTTTAAAATACAATCATGAAAAAAAAATCGGATCTGCCCGAAACCAAAAAAAATAACCTCGCCTGCCGATCAAGCCTAAGGGGATATATCTCTATGCAAATGGTTTGCAGGGTACAGCTAGTATAACAATAAAAATCAATACTTAAAACATGTACAACACATAAACCTACATGGTATAACGATATCCGTTTACACAGCTGTAAAAGATGCCAAGTTTACATTCAGGCTGACAAGCGGGGTAATTGCCATCAGGTTTGCCAGTACAAGAACTAATGCAACCTTTTACTAAGATATAAGGAGACCGATTATAATTAAATTTTAAAAATAAATTTTACGATAACAATAATAGAAGTAAACGAAAGAAAAAAATATAATTAAAAAAAAAGAGTCAAAAAATAAAACTTTGTGTTGTAATAATTGTATAATTTTCTAAGAATGTGTATAACTTATGATTTTATAAAATATTTTATAAATGGTTTTATCAGTTCTTTAAAATGTATTTTTTTTAAAAATTATTACATTGATTAATTGTACCATAAAATAGCACATTTTGATACAATTCTAGTTTTTAAAAAATAGAGACATGTTTTACTAATTGAAAAAAAAAATGTTTTCGCCTAAATGTACCTGTAATAGCAGAACGAGTGGTAGATCTGGTATTTACTGGAGGTGGCGTCACTAAAATTTAAAGATTTCTTGTATTTAATTTTAATTATTTTTAAAAGTTTAAATTAATTGGCTCGTAAAGCATAGAAAACACATTTCTTTCAATAATAAGCTACTAAAAACAATATATTATTTAGTGATCCAAAAAAGGGATCCCATATTAGAAATGCATACTTTGTTTAAACAATCAAAAGTAAGAGATCGCTAACGTTGTAAGCAAACAATCAACATACCGAGATTATTTCTGGGACAGTAGGATGAGGTCAGTAGACACTGGTCAGTTGCTGGGTTATATACCATCTTGTTTAAGTATCGATTGTTGTAGCTATCTGTGTACCAACCAAGAGGACAGTCCCTGAAAAATAAATCATAAGCGTTTTTTTTTTTTTACATTTGGCTAATGTTAATAAATTTCCCCATATTAGGGAATAAGAAAAAAATATATTCAAAAGACAAAACTTAAGTATTTTTTATGTAAAGAAATGGTTGTTAATACATGTGTAATTTGAAACATATAATGTAAAAGTATAAACATTTGTACATTTTTGTTAATTATTAAGTGAATTTATAATTTTAACATTAATTGTATCATTTTTAAATACATCGATTTACTTAAACACAATGAAATATATATGTATACATATATTATATCTTATACATTTAGTTAAAATATCAAATTAATAAGCAATAAAATAAGTATAATAACAATCATCAAACATATACTATAAACAACAAATATCAGGATAAAATCAGCCTACCTAGTGTAACGATATTCATTTACACAGCTGTAAAATATACCACTTTCACAATCTGGTTGGCAAGCGGCATAATTTCCATCAGCTTTACCAGTACAAGTACCAATGCAAGCATTTGCTAAGATGAAAGAACACAGATTATTACTTTTAAAAAAATTGATTTTACAAAAAAAAAATTAAAGAGTAAAAGAAAAAAAAAATGAATTAAAACTAGATTTAGAAAAAAAAAGTGAATTGTAGTAATTGTATGATTAGAATAAAGTGTTTTTTTGAGTTCTTTAAAATGTAATTCTAATAACTTTAATGATATTTGTACCATACAAGATGACAGTTTGTTATAATTGTAATTTTAAAAAAAAAACGGTCATGACATGTTTTAATAATTTAAAATTGTTTTTGTCGAAATGTACCTGTGATAGTAGTACGCGTGGTTGATGTAGTAGTGGTTGCAGGTGGCACTGAAATATTAATACTTTAAAGTTTTAATTAATAGGCTGTTAAAAAAGTAAACACAATTTAAAGTGCACTATTCGAAAAAAATAAATTAATAAGTGATAAAAACAAATCCGAAATAAGGACTACGAAATTTAGAAATACATAATTTGTTTACAAAATCAATATTCTAATAGATCGCTAACGTTGTAAACAAACAATCAACATACCGAGATTATTTCTGGGACAGTAATATGAGGTCAGTAGACACTGGTCAGTTGCTGGGTTATATACCATCTTGTTTAAGTATTGATTGTTATTGCTATCTGTGTACCAACCAAGAGGACAGTCCCTGATAAAATATATTAGACACAATTTCACATTCAGCTGATATTAATGTATATATCCTTCCATATGAGAGAACAATAGGTCTACTCTAAAAACTAATCTAAATTCTTTATTTTAAAGAAAAATTTGCTAATGCATCTTTAATTTAAATACATATAGTTAAAAAATCTTCAACATATTAATTTGTATTAATTATAAAGTGAATTTATAATTGAAACAGGTGTCATGTCATTGTATAATATTTTGAATTTTCTTAAACACAATGATTTTTTTTTTAATTGTTCATATATTCCGATATCATATTAATTAGTAATAATAATATATTATAAACATGCAATATCATAATAAAATCAGCCTACCTTGTGTAACGATATTCATTTACACAGCTGTAAAATATACCACTTTCACAATCTGGTTGGCAAGCGGGGTAATTTCCATCAGCTTTACCAGTACAAGAACCAATGCAAGCATTTGCTAAGATGAAAGAACACAGATTATTATTTTTAAAAAAATGATTTTACAAAAAAAAAAATTAAAGAGTAAAAGAAAAAAAAATAAATTAAAACTAGATTTAGGAAAAAAAAGTGAATTGTAGTAATTGCATGATCTTCTAAGTCAATTATATCATATGATGTGTAGAATAAAGTGTTTTTTTGAGTTCTTTAAAATGTAATTCTAATAATCTTAATGATATTTGTACCATACAAGATGAGAGTTTGTTATAATTGTAAATTAAAAAAAAAAAAACGCGGTCAAGACATGTTTTAATAATTTGAAAATTGTTTTTGCCGAAATGTACCTGTGATAGTAGTACGAGTGGTCGATGTAGTAGTGGTTGCAGGTGGCACTGAAATATTAATATTTTAAAGTTTTAATAAATAGGCTGTTAAAAAAGTAAACACAATTTAAAGTGCGCTATTCGAAAAAAAATTAATTAATAAGTGATAAAAACAAATCCAGAATAAGGACTACGAAATTTAGAAATACATCTTTTGTTTACAAAATCAATATGTAATAATAGATCGCTAACGTTGTAAACAAACAATCAACATACCGAGATTATTTCTTGGACAGTAGGATGAGGTAAGTAGACACTGGTCAGTTGCTGGGTTATATACCATCTTGTTCAAGTATTGATTGTTATAGCTATCTGTGTACCAACCAAGAGGGCAGTCCCTGATAAAATATATCAGACACAATTTCACATTGAGCTGATATTAATGTATATATCCTTCCATATAAGAGAACAATAGGTCTACTCTAAAAACTAATCTAAATTCTTTATTTTAAAGAAATAGTTGCTAATGCATTATTAATTTAAATACATATAGTTAAACAAATCTTCAACATATTAATTTGTATTAATTATAAAGTGAATTTATAATTGAAACAGGTGTCATGTCATTGTATAATATTTTGAATTTTCTTAAACACAATGATTTTTTTTTAATTGTTCATATATTCCGATATCATATTAATTAGTAATAATAATATATTATAAACATGCAATATCATAATAAAATCAGCCTACCTTGTGTAACGATATTCATTTACACAGCTGTAAAATATACCACTTTCACAATCTGGTTGGCAAGCGGGGTAATTGCCATCAGGTTTACCAGTACAAGAACCAATACAGCCATTTACTAAGATGAAAGAAGACAGACTATTTGAAACATTAATTTTACGATAAAAATTAAACAGTAAATGAAAAAAAAAATAGCTTGAAAAAAAAAAACAATAAACTAGACGTAGGCTTCTTTGAACTGAGACATTGTTTTAAATGGTAGGGTTAATTAAATTTAGTGAGATATTAAATAACATTGATTAACGCCGTTTATTGGTACATAAAAAATGTATTTCTAAGTACGATATCAGTTTAATGTTTATATCACGAAACATCAGAGATTGTTATCTCTAATTTTAGACCATTATAACGTGTTTACCAATTCAAAATGATATTATGTTATTACCAGTAATAGTAGTACGACTGGTCGTTCTGGTAGTGGTTGGAGGTGGTGTCACTAAAATATTAAGATTCCATTGTTTTAATTAATGGCCTGTTACAACAACACAATACAAAAAAATACCCAAAAATAAGGAATCTAACTTTAGAAACACATAATTTGTTTAAAAAATCAATATTAAGAGATAGCTAATGTTGTAAACAAACAATCAACATACCGAGATTATTTCTGGGACAGTAGGAAGAGGTCAGTAGACACTGGTCAGTTGCTGGGTTATATACCATCTTGTTTAAGTATCGATTGTTATTGCTATCTGTGTACCAACCAAGAGGACAATCCCTGATAAAATATAGAAGACAAATTGTCTCAATGAGCTAATGTTAATAAACTTCAATTAACATGATGGAAAAAAAAAACAAATGAATTAATTCAATGTTTTTATTGATTTAAGAAAAATGTGGTTATACAAGTGTAATTTAAATACATTTAATTAAACATTACAAGCATTTGTACCTGTCAGGGATGGCGCGTGGACTGTTTTTTTTTTCTCTTTCTATACACCGTGACTATATTGTCCAAACACTTTTAATAATAAAACTCTAAGTCAAATTGAGTTAATTACGACACCAATTATTGCTTTATTGAATGTAGCACAAGTCACAAATACTTTATAACACATTTGATTTATTTAATCCCCGATGATTAAACAGCACTTCTTATGAACATCTTCACATAAACTATCTACAGTCACAAAGTTCATCAACTCTAGCAAATCTACATAACAAGTCATCTACGCTAAACAATTCCTCCCGAACTAAACTTACATTCTCTTATGTAGGCTAGCTGGACAAAGCATCCGATCATTCTCAAGTCTCCCGTATGCTCTTAATTAAGAGTTTTGTGAACGTAGCAGAATAAAGAGGGCACTGCACTTTTCATGTCACTTCAATTCCTCCACGCCGACACTATGTTTCTTAACTTTATTTAGTTCTAGTACAGCACTAACCCTGATCTCACGAACCTACTCTCGTCTACACATCTTCCTGAATTCTACTGTGACACTACTCTTTAGTGTCTAAAATAAAATTAATGGGATCTGTCCCCCTTTCTGTCCCCCTTTCTGTCCACCCGTCTCATATCGAGTTACGTTAAACTGTCCCAACGCTTGAAAGTAAGTTTACCTACGCCATGACCTACTTTCATTGTCATGACAATCCCTTTTTTATTAGTTATTAAGTGTATTTTTAATTGAAAATTAAATAATTCATGCGATAACTAAGATTAATTATTCTGTTCTAAATTTTGTATATATATATATATATATATATATATATATATATATATATATATATATATATATATATATATATTATAATTTCAAATTAATTAGCAACAATAAAATAGTGCACAGTCATAAATCAAAATTATATTAGAAACAGAAAATATCATAAAAATCACTTTACATTGTGTAACGATTTCCGTTTGAACAGCTGTAGAATATACCACTTTCACAATCTGGTTGGCAAGCGGGGTAATTCCCATCAGGTTTACCAGCACAAGAACCAATGCAAGCATTTGCTAAGATAAAAGGAGACCGAATATTATTAAATTACAACAAACAGTTTGCGATATCAATAGAAAGTAAAATTTAAAAAGCTACATGACATAAATTAGAATGAACAAAAATGAAGTAATTCTTTAATGCTGTTAGGTTAATTCAATCTAGTAAGGTAAACGAAATAATTATCTGTTTATAGGTACATTAAATTGTACTTCTAAGATGCATATCAGTAAATATGTGTACCAATCAATATCAGAGTTTGTTATAATTCTAATTTTATAATATAAATAAAATTGTGGTATCTAATATTTACCAATAATAGTACGAGTGGTCGATGTGGTAGTGGTTGGAGCTGAAGTCTCTGAAATATAAATTGTTTATTGTTCTAACTAATACGCTCTTAAAACACTGTAGACTGACTAGGAATGAAAATTTTACCTTGCATATTTACAGAATAGTTTGAGTGTTTTTTTTTTGTTTTGTTAAAAGTTTAAGAATTTATTAAGTTGAAAAATTAGTATATTGATTGCAACAAGCCGATGAGAATTGCCAACATTTTACGAATTTCAATGATCGCAGTTCAGAAAAAAAAAGTATCCACCTATAGTCTAAACACAATCATTCAATAAGGATTGAAGTTAAAAAAAAGTCTAACAGTATATCGAAGACATTGCATAAAGTTGATTTAAGACAACAAATATTTAATACCGAGGGAAAAAAAAAAACTGGTAAGATATGTCTTTGCAATTTACATGTGAGTTGGGAGGTAAGATCTTTATTTAATATCCGGTATAAAATACCAGAGGTTAACTTCAGAGAGTAGCACTCCTAGGAATAGCCGGCATTCAGAGGATAGCTCTCTTTCAATACTTGAACGTCATGGTCCATTGAGCTCCTTTGGAGTAAACCGACGGTTGTGCTAATTAGTATTAAAAAAAAAAAGATGTGCATCTCCTTAAGGACGGCGGTGAACCTGAACGAATCTCATGGACTGGAAATAATTGAGTATAGTAATATGTAGAGCAGATATGATTCATAGAGTCAGTCTCAAACAGTAGAAAATAAATATTAAAATAAACGTAGATATTAAACATTAATGACATTATAAAAATATAGACATTAAAAGTAGACATTTACAAAAAGTTAACATTAACAGACAGTTGACATTCGAAAAAGTAGACATGAGCAAAAAGATAACATTAACGAAAAGTTGAAAAAAACAAAAAAATATAGACATTAAAAGTAGACATTAACAAAAAGTTAACATCAACAAACAGTTGACATTCGAAAATGTAGACATTACAAAAAGATAACATTAACAAAAAGTTAAAAATAACAAAATGTAGACATTAACTAAAAGAAAAGACTCGTTTAAACTTTGAACAATAACTTTGTCCAGTGCGACAGGGTGGGTACGTGAATATTTAGCGAACTGTAGGTGAGCTGCTAGTTAGTGAAGTTGATAGCAAACTCATCTCACATGCAAAATGTATATGGTTTAATCCATATTTTTCGCCGCTGACTTGGAGAGGAGGTGAACGCCGCCAAGTCTATAAGAAAGGACGTTTGAAAGCGCATCTATTGATGTGTCCATTCTTTCTCCCTACGACCACATCGGTTAAGGGAATTTAAAACAAAAAAAAAAGTGAGCGTCATATCATATAGGCTAAGTTTCTAAGGGAACAGTTTCAGGGCCCAAATGGTCATTGCCCATGAGGGACACTTTAATACAGTCACGTGAATGTTTATATATGTCCATCATTACAAATCAAGGCCGATGTAAGGGAAATTAAAACATGCATACAATGACAATAAGCGAAACAACTGCCAGGTTGCCGTTGCGACGATTTTTAAACTGAGCATCGACAAGAAACACTTGTCAGTTTAAGCACACAATAACATGGTCTCAAAGAATTTGGTAATTGTTGACAAATAGGACGAGACGGAATAAAATCTAAGGGCCGCAGATAAGGGTCGGCACTCTTAATATATTTCAGCGATCCCTATTCTTATGTTCACTGTTGGAGCACTATATCTTGTAATAAAACACACGAAATGAAGGCCAATATCATGGGTGCTCTAGATGCTACCATAACACATGACATAGGTTCCCCGTCTATGACCCAATTCAGAGCCTTTTAAAACGTTTTTATTATTGTGGCAGTTTAAAAAGCGTAGGCTGTAATATTATAAGTAATTGCCATTAAGAAAACATAAAATTTCATCTTAAAAAAAAATATAATCTATATAACATATCTTGAAATTAAGTGTTATCAATGTATGTACAGACATAAATATATATATATATATATATATATATATATATATATACAATTTAGTAGTTGTTTACCTCTGGTTGTGGCATATTGTGGAATAGCGAGTGCAGCTGACGTCATCATGAGCAAAATGACAGTCGAATACATGATTTCCATGATAAACTTTATTTTTTAAATATATTTCTGTTTTTGAAATAAGATTTTTAATCAGTTGAATGCATTATGTGTTACATATATAATGTATGTATCTGTCGAATATACTATTATGTGAATGTTGATGTTTAGGTGTTTGATCTGTTATGGGAATTTTCAATTCATCAGTGGGACATTCTATCTCTTACAGACACACACATACACGCTTATAATTGCTCATACACCAACAAACACATACACATACACAGACACGCTATTACTCGTTAAACAACTAACAAAAACACACACAAACACGTTTGTACTCCCACACACACACTATCAAACGCACATATATTCACGCCATTACTCGCTCATACACTCACAAACACATACATATACACTCTTATACTCGCTCATACACTCACAAACGCATACTTTATACAGGATTATACTCCCTCATACACTCACAAACACATACATATACACGATTATACTCCCTCATACACTCACAAACACAAACATACACACGATTATACTCCCTCATACACTCACAAACACAGACATAGACACGATTATACTCCTTCAAACACTCACAAATACAGACATATACACGATTATACTCCCTCATACACTCACAAACACAGACATATACACGATTATACTCCCTCATACACTCACAAACACATACATATACAGGATAATACTCTCTCATACATTTTCATGATAGACTTACCTCAGGGCTGTCAACTGTTGTATAGCACTTCCAAGAAAGACATGATTTATATATCCATGGAACAACCCACGTGATAATAGCGTCTATGACATAAAAAGGATTGGCTCGTTTTACAGGAACTCGTATTGGATACTTACGTATAGAAATATTATGTAAAGCAGTCATGCATCCAATGCCTAAAAAAAGAAGGAAAAAAAAAAGTTAAGTACCTTAGTATGTATGTTGCTATTGTATATATGTTGTATTACGACACACGAATGAAGGGCGAAATCGTGGAGACTCGAGGAAGTAGTTGCTAGCCTATATATTCATATATACTCCACTTTTTCTTTCCAAACACATTTTCCATTACGTCATAAACAATGGCCTATTTTCTTGTACTGGTCGTGTATTCCTCCCGGTCAAAGTATCTTGTTTCCTATGTCGTAATTTTTGTTTCGCTACATTTGTATTTGTCTTAGGCCATAAATAAGGCCACATGAATGTTTTTTAGTTAAAAAAAAAATATTAAAACGTGCACTATTTGGTTCAAAAAAATTATCAAAGTCTTCCTTTGTAAACTTGTAAAGATGGGTGGATATGTGACAGAAACTTCATAAGCTACATTTTGCAACTGACTTCTTATATTGTAGCACGCAATATATATAATGAAGAATAGTTATAGATTAAAACCAAATATTTGCTGATTCTTGCTGATACTAAAAAAGGCGATTTTTTTTTTATGTAGTCACCGGCAGGAGGAGCATCTAACTACGTACTACATATATATATATATATATGTATATATATATATATATATATATTTATATATATATATATATATATATATATATATATATATATATAAATATATATATATATAAATATATATATATTTATATATATATATTTATATATATATATATGTATATATATATATATATATATATATATATATATATATATATATATATATATATATATATATATATATATAATGCTGACACTTATAAAATATTAGCCATTATTTAATTACTCGCTCTGAGGTAGTAATCAAAAAATAATAATCATAATATGCCTTCTCAGCCGAGTGGATTTATAAACTCCACGACTATACACACTGTTCAAATGTCATTAATAGTTTAGTGTCTGCTTTGTTTTAATTAAAGAATCAGAATATAAATAAATGGTGATAACAGATAAACTAACATTTACAGATGCATTAACATACACACTGACAATAACATACACACTAACAATAACAGAAACTAATAAAACAGACACACTGACAATAACAGACACACCAACATTAACATACACATTGACAATAGCAAACACAGTCTGTCAGCTAGTTATTTCGTCAACGACCTGCCTATTTATAATTGAACGTTTTTATCATTCAAATTCGTATTATCGTATGATTTTTAATTGTGAATGTTGATATTAATCATGATTAAATGACAATATACAAATAATTACTGACTAATCTGATCACCCGGAGGCTGTTAAATTACGAGACTGTTTAGTTTGACAAGACGTAATAAATCTAAAATTTATTTCTAAGTCTTAATGCTCACTTTTTTTTTGTCTATTTATCTAAACAACTTCAAATCCTATTGTGTTAAGAGCTGCGTGTATTTGTTTATAGTATGTGTAATAAATTAGCTCACCAGGTTTCAGATTCTCAGTCCTTTTATCGTTTAGAATATTTTTGTTTTACTATAACTACGGTTTAAGCAGCGGTAGATTTAGGTTTATTATAGGGCGCCAAACGCTAAAAAAACACGTGGGCCACCTGAAAAAATGAAAGGATAATTTACTTGTCTATTAATCTTTTATTTCTAAATGTATGCATTTATATATCCGAACGTTTTCAGACACCTACAAATATAACCATCACACGAGTCAGCCTCTCATGTTTAAACCATCACACGAGTCACAATCTCATATTTAAACAATTACACAAGTAGCTTTTCATGTTTAAACCATCACACGAGTCAGCCTCTCATGTTTAAACCATCACACGAGTCACCATCTCATGTTTAAACCATCACACGAGTCACCATCTCATGTTAAAACCATCACACGAGTCAGCCTCTCATGTTTAAACCATCACACGAGTCACCATCTCTGTTTAAACAATTACACGAGTCACCATCTCATGTTTAAACAATTACACGAGTAGCTTTTCATGTTTAAACCATCGCACGAGTGAGCCCCTCATTTTTAAACAATAACACGAGACACGAGTATACTTCTCATGTTTAAACCATCGCACGAGTCAGCCCCTCATGTTTAAACCATCACACGAGTCAGCCTCTCATGTTTAAAACATAACACGAGTAAGCATCTCATGTTTAAACAATAATACGAGTCAGTCTCTCATGTTTAAATAATAACACGAGTCAGGCTCTCATCTTTAACCACTAATACGAGTCAGTCTTTCATGTTTAAACCATCACACAAGTCAGCCTCTTATGTTTAAACCATCACAAAAAAGTCAACATTTCATGTTCACACCATCGCACGAGTAAGCCTCTTATGTTTAAACCATCACAAAAAAGTCAACATTTCATGTTCACACCATCGCACGAGTAAGCCTCTTTTGTTTAAACCATCACAAAAAAGTCAACATTTCATGTTCAAACCATCACACGAGTCAGCCTCTCATGTTTAAACCATCACACGAGACAGCATCTCATGTTTTACGCCGTCATATTTTTTTGGTAAAACATGGTAGGTTTTGTAAATATCTCTGACCGTTTCATTTGATAACGTGTTGCAAATATTGTTACACGTGTTTTGCAAGTCAACAAAATTTGTGTCAATAAACTCGACTATGTAATGTACACATTTTTTGTAAAAGACGCAATGCATTTAAAATGGATATAAAATATTGTCGAGGTTTAGCAGTACGATTTACATTCAACAGACTGCAGGTTTTTATTGATTTTTGTTTGGCCTACCGATGGCCATATATTTGAATAGATAAACACTATTTTATTTTATCCCTGTGCATGAATTGTGTTTCAAATTATTAAAAAAAAAGTTCTTAGAATTTACCGCCCGAAAAAAAGGACCGAAATAAGCCAATCAATTAATATTGACTTAATGCACGTTTATAATTAGTATTTTTTTTTATATTTCATGTTTAATTCTGAATGCATATTCTTTCTATTCCTTTAACAGACCTATATTTATTCAAAGTTTTCAAAAGATATAATTGTATACACGCGCGTATCAATTTGAACCGTTTTCTTAATTGGGGTGGCCAGAAATGACTTATTATTAATACTGAGGTGGCTATATTTGTACCTCTCTAAAATTAATCATTAATAGTTGTTATAAATAAAGAATTCATATATAAATAACTTAAAGAAATGCATATACTGATACATGCTTTTATTTTGATAAAAACAATTTAAATATGCATCGAAAATACAGGCAGACATATGCATATATATATATATATATATACGCATATACAGAGAGAGAGAGAGAGAGAGAGAGAGAGAGAGATTTTTTTTTTTTTTTTAAGATTTACACTCGAGAACTTAGTTTATTTGTAAATTAAAATTGACATTACATAATTGCACTGTCTACTTCAGCGAAGTTTTATCTTGACAAATGGTGCTGCTAGATGACGGTTAGGTAGCGATCTGTGGACTATGCGTTCGAATCATGGCGTGTCCAATCACCTGATTGTATATCTGAAGGTATAGCCGTGGGCATTGCACTTTTGGCTTTGGTTTGCTAAATCCGTCCCATGAGTGGTTTATAGTATCTTAGAGATAGCAATCATACATTCTTTAATGTACATTAAACACATATATATATAATAAATGGTAGGGAAGAGGTCTAAGTGGCTTTTTAGTAGTGTAATGTTCTATAAATGCTCAGAGGCCATAGGCACTATAGATTAGAGTGTGGATGAAAGAAGTCTTAAAACGTCCCATTAGTAGTTTATAGGATCAAGATGATATATATATATATATATATATATATATATATATATATATATACACGATCGAAGTAAAGGAGTACAAGAAGTACTTGTTAACGTCATTTCCGTCCTAACTTATGCTAACACTGTAGAATAAGTAGTATCTAATTTACGTCATTTCCGTCCTAACATATGCTGACACTGTAGAATAAATAGTATCTATTTACGTCATTTTCTGTATTGTTTTATGCCAAAGCTACCAATACGAAAAGTACGCATTGTATATTTTTTCATTCTTTCTTGTACCTCACCTATGGTTCTTCTATCCTATTGTAGGTCTTACTGGGCAGGCTACAATTGTGTAGCCCCACAAACGCTTCAGCATATATAATTACATTGCAGTGGTGTAACTGCAGTGAAGTAACTAAATTGTAACAACACATAATGAATACACACCAAAAAAAAATGAAATGTGAGCTGATTTTACATAATTGTGGAATTCACAGAATGGAAGAAAGTTCATATGATAACTATCATATGTATGGTTAAATAGAAAGAAGGCAAAGTTAGTATCGATGTATATGTTTTATTTAAATGCCTCTAAAACAGTAATAAAAAAAAACATTAAAAAAAAACAAATACGGTCATGAAAATTGTAGCTGCGATTCCATTAGTAAAAGTAAAGTTCCCTTAGCCCTAACAGGCCATCGGGGCAGATGAAATGTAGAATTCATCTGTTTCTATAACCTCGGCATATAAAGAGAGTGTGTGGTTGGCACAACGCCCAGTCGCCTTTACTTCCCCAACTTAAGTCAGGTACCCATTTAAAGCTGGGTGGACTTGTGGGACGACTTTGAAACACAATTTAACTGGGAACATTCCCATGGTTCTCACCGAGGATCGAACCCAGGACTCTCAGTTCGACAGTCGAGTATCTACAATACTCGGCCACCCGTTCCATTAGTAACAGCGAAATACTCTTTTAAGATAATTTAATTCAAATGACCTAAAATTTACTTATCAACATTTTTAAACCTTTTAAAAAGGACTAGCATTGTGGGTTAGACTTTTATGGAAATACGTTTCCTTAAGCCTTTATCTGTTGAAAAAAAAAACAAACCAGAAATAATCTGATTGGGAATAATTTTTTTTTATTTTTTTTTAAAAAGTTCATGATACCTAAACTGTGTTAAAAAATGTAACATTTAATCCATCAACGATTATAACCGGTTAGGGATTAGCGTTGAAGCAGCTTTATTTTTTCATTGCTAAAGTCAATGTAATATATTTCTTTGTTAGCCAGCCGATGTCACACATGGGTAGCCACCCTAGATACAACCCACAACAACATTTTCTTTCAATTCTCCATATAGTAGTAGGAAGTTTACTGCTAAGGAGCAAGTATGGGAAGCATGACTTCACTTCTATCCTGGTTCACACCCATATATCTAAATTAACAGATGAGTTTTTTTAAGGGAAGGGTAACTTCATCTCCCACCTGGTTAACACCCGTATACATTGTCCTTTATTTATTTCAATAAGTCTGCATAGACTTAAAGTAGAACACTTTGTATAGTTGGAATGGATTGCAAATTTTATTAAATTTTTAAACGTTAAAAATTATCTGATGTATTTGTCTATTGATTATTTTCGAAAAACGTTTTTTTTAAGTTGTTTTTGGACCATATACAAATATCATGAATCAGACGTCTGATTGTTTTTAAGAAAACTAAGCCATTTAAATATCCTGCATAGCTGTATTGTGAGAGTGTAATGTTCTAGCCTTCTATATATGGTAATTGGACTTGGATATGTTTTTTTTTCATAGACGAAAAGATTTATTCATCTAATATTAATTTCTAAGTATTCTATATTCAAGAAATATGTTGAAAGGGTTGGGATTGAATTTTTCCTAAAAACAAGGACGTACACAGGGGGTGAGGGGGGGTTGGGAGGATGCAGCCCCCTACCCAAAAAAATGTTATTGCTGATAGTAACTCATAAAAAAATTTACAAATATTTACCTTTAAAGACTTGGAACAGCCCCCCTCCCACCCCGCAAAACAAAATCCTGGGTACAGTACTGCATACAATACACGGCTCTTAAAATTATACCGTAATATTTTAGTGATTTAGCTCAGCGATAAAGCTATAAATATAAATAAGACAGCCTATGGTATTGTTTAATACATTTCAGTTTAGTTAGATCTTCTGATAAACACATTTAATCTAAAATGGCATGAAAAAAATAGCCGGCAGGCAACACTAGTTTGTCGTAAAAAAAAAATTACTATGTTCACAGATTTATATCAATACTTGTAAACACACAAACAAAAAAAAAATATATTTTAACCTCTTTGAAAAGAATACAATTAAAAAAAATACCGAAAAAGACAAAGCGAAAAAAAAAAGCCAGTAAAATCGTATTTGTCAATTGTCCAGTATTGATAACATACGAATTCGTGTAGGTCCTCAAAAAAATGTTCGTTTTTCTTGAAATATAAACATAGAATAGCTTTCTGGGGCGGTGATCCGCAACCTGTGTGCCGCGACTAAACCCAAATATGCTATGTATACTAGGTATATGACTTCAGAACAACACTTGTATGGCATGTCATCAACAGATGAGTTTTATTGTAGAAACACAAAACCATATCAAATTTATTTTAAAAGTTGAAAAATGTCACCCACCAAACATTTTGGAGTTTTATAAAAAATGACATTTGTTAATAATTTAAAGTATTGTTTCATAAACTTTTATTTGTAAAAATAAAACGTAAATTCAGTTCCTCTGGTGAGTGGCAAAGGGGAATAATATCTTACAGAACTTTTATTGCTCTTTCTGCACACACATTGCTACGAGGAGTGTGTATTGGAGATGGACTTTCAGACCAATGGGTTCGAAGACAGCGCAACCCCTTGGATAATCATTAACAGCATGCAAAAGAAGTTCATATTGTTCAGCTTTGTAGTCATGATCACTAAACCAAGCATCACTCCATTGTCCACAGATAAATTCACACAATTTATGAAGGTTCTTTCGTTCATCAGGCAATAGTGTGAAAGCCAACAATGCAAAAATTGCTCGAGAGTTCCATCGGGCATTGCAGAGGCCAGGCAATGCGCTAAAGTTAACTTTTGGCATTTGCTGAGGATTCTTAAAATGCTTAAAAACGCTAATTAGATGGTGCAAAAATTTCATATCATCTCTCCAACCTATTTCCTGTTTTTCTAAAATTGGAGCACGTTTCTTTGTTTTACTTTCCAAATATTTTAACATTTCATAATCTTATTTACAAATGGATAACACAGCTCAACAAACATTTTTTTTTCGAATTGCCAAGAATATTTGAATTAATTTATAGCAATTCATGGGTGCTGATTTCAAAACTGCCACTGCTTTTGCTGAATTGGCTCTAGTTTCTGAGATATTGGACACCCTTGAAAATATGATTATACCCTTTGTGTAAACAAATGCAATACGTTTGGTTTCTGTTGTTTTATTTAACTATACCAAGTTATAACTTGGTTTATTTTTTTCTCTTTTATAGCTGCTTTCTAAAGACATCATGAGTTCATCACGAAGATGCTGCAAAAATAATCCGAATGTATTCTGTTACATCTGTGGAGAACACATGATTGAAAAGCAAAGAAGAAATATAACTGACTTTGTGTAGCAGGCATATTTGGCTTATTTCGGTATGAAGCTGGAAGACCAAAACAAGTCTTGGGTTCCCCATAAGGTCTGCAAAAACTGCGTGGAGAGCCTACGGCAGTGGACAAATAGTGAGAAGAAAAGTCTAAGTTTCGGTGTACAAATGATATGGCGAGAGCCGAAAGACCATTTTGGTGATTGCTATTTTTGTATTATGAATGTTAAAGGCTTCAATCGCCACAAGAAATCTAAGTGGGGTTATCCTGATCTTGAATCTGCAATGAGACCAATTCCACATAGCAGTGAAGTTCCTATACCAGTGTTTACTGGATTATTAGAGCTTTCACCATCAGACTCCGACGAGGGGCAAGATCTGGAGTTTTTGCGAGCTGAAAACAATGGAAGCGATTATGAAGGAAGTTCTTCAACACCTCAACCATTCAGCCAAGAAGAACTCAATAACCTAATACGAGACCTAAATCTGTCCAAGCAAGCATCTGAGCTTTTAGTGTCCATGCTCGATGAAAGAAATTTTCTCAAACCAGAAGTTAAAATAACATTTTATCGGAAAAGAGAAGATTTTCTTCTTCAATATTTAAGTTTACTGTAATGACATCCCTGGACTTCCGCTCCAAATGGGACTACAAGACTACCATTCCGAAGACTGGCGTCTTTTTATAGACAGTTACATCACAAGCTTGAAATGTGTTCTGTTACACAAT
Organism: Bulinus truncatus; assembly: GCA_021962125.1. Taxonomy (NCBI): domain Eukaryota; kingdom Metazoa; phylum Mollusca; class Gastropoda; family Planorbidae; genus Bulinus; species Bulinus truncatus. The sequence goes on along the minus strand of JAGDYQ010000031.1, from coordinate 728,728 downwards.
GGTAACCGATATGCATCTCTTCCCATTGCTCACTCATCAACACTTAAAGAAGAGTATGAGAATATTAAAACAGTATTGCAGAAAGTCCGTTATTATGAGCATCAGTGGTCAATTTGTGTTGATCTAAAAATGGTAAACTTCTTGCTTGGGCAGCAGTCAGGATACACAAAATACCCATGATTCATGTGCCTTTGGGATAGCAGGGCAAAGCAAGATCATTGGACAAGAGTAACATGGCCTGCAAGGGAAACCATGACTGTAGACAAAAATAAGATCATTCTCCCACCGCTTTATATCAAATTAGGTTTAATGAAACAATTAGTTAAGGCTTTGGACAAATCTGGCAAATGCTTTAAGTATATTTGCAGATCATTCCCCGGATTGAGCATGGAGAAGCTGAAAGCTGGGATTTTTGACGGTCCTCAGATTCTGAAACTCATCAACGATCGACATAATACTAATTTCATGGATCACCTTGAAGCTTCTTCATGGAACAGTTTTGTTTCAGTTGTCATGAACTTCTTAGGTAAAACAGAATTACGAAGAACTGGTGCAAGATATGTTCGCTAACTTCAGAAACATTGGAGCAAATATGAGCATCAAGGTACATTACCTGCACAGTCATTTAGACAAATTTCCAGGTAACCTTGGGGACTTCAGTGAGGAACAAGGCGAGAGGTTCCATCAGGGTATGATGGTGATGGAGGAGAGATATCAAGGAAGATGGGACATACATATGATGACTGACTACTGTTGGAGGCTCCAGCGCAATTGCACCAACGACACATACAAAAGGAAGTCGAGCAAATAGCGATTTGCTAATGCATTACTATAGACAATTAACATATTAATTAATTAATTAATTAATAGACATAATTAGTTTTTTCAAATGAAAATGTTTTTTTCTATAACACTATTACACATATTTTTGAACAAATTTCTGCATGACTATTAACAGTTTCACTACTTTTTGTTAGTATACTATTATACTTCATGCAATTCTTGACAAATTCCAAACACGGTGCATACATTATTTAATTAATTTTAATTATCTCGTAAGATAGAGCCAATCTAGCAAAAGCACTTACATATCCTAAATCAGCATGGTTGACTTTGTATAAAATGATTCAAATATCACTGGCAACGAAATCACTGTTTACCAGTGTAATTTATGTTAGGAGACTCAGTTGAATCACCTAGCAATGCATCACACAGGTGTCTAAGAACACGATCACGTATATGGTGCTGACAACCTATAAAGACTGGTGCAGACTCACCATGTAGAACAAACAGTTTCAGAAGTTTCACCACAACACCAGACTTCGACCCTGTATTAACATTCGAAGTGTCTGACACTATCATCTTTATAGCTGACCATAAGTTATATTCATCTAAAACTTTTTGAATGGCAGATCCAATCGTAGCAGCTTTGGCATCAGGTAAAACTAAGACGGCTAGCTTCACTTCTTTTGCTTCATTTTTTAATACAACTACTTGGTGTTCTTTTTTCTTCATAATTTTACCATCAAAATGTAAACTCCATGAGCTAATACGCAAAGTATTTATTAATGTTTCTTTTACTTTACTTGCTTCTCTGAATACAGCTCGATAGACACCTGACTGAGAAGGAGTTGCTATTTTTACGCCGGACTTATGCACAATTTTGCTTACTAATGCTGCTCTTCGAACTGGTAGTTTCCCAGATTGAACTAATGAAACTGAACTAGAAGTAGATTGCTGTGATTGTTTCTTATGTGTGCTTTGATCCAAATTTTCTGTGCACCATCAGAACTACTTTGAGAATTCTCGTTATCACTTGAATCACTGGAACTTTCAAAACTGCTTTGTTGTTGTGCGTCAATTTTGCAAACAATTTTCCGTTTTGATGGATGAATTGTACTTTGACTAGCAATTTTAGTAGCATATCCCGTCTTACCTCCACTTTGAATTTGTATTTCATAAAGTTTTTTGTCCTCAGCACATAACCATTAACCAGTTTTGTTTGTGACATCAAATAACTTATCAAACTGCTCCCGTATGTCACCCACAGGTTTTTTAAAATGAACATCATACCTTTTAATTAAAGTTTCAATTTTTCTGCTCACTGATCGCAAAGACAGTATTGGGAAATTCAAAAAGCTCTATAATAGCTCTATTTCTTTCCTGCGTGCTGCAACTCTTTTCAATCTAGATTTTTCCATAGAGGCCAAGCCCATGTAGCTACCAATTATCATCCACTCTTTTGGCATTCTAGAATGTGAATGCAATGGCTCGATCTCGATTACAATTTTGTTTCTTTTCTTAAGAGTGTTTTGAAATTTTTCAAATTACTCGCCCGTTTGTCCTTATTTTTATCAACGGAAAGTGATGATTTTTTGGAAGACATTTTTAAGAATAAAATTAAGCAAATTAAAATAATTATTCAAACTCTAGTATAATTGAAAAATCTAACATGGAGAACAGCAAATAGAATTTTAATGGTAAACAACAGGAGTAAAAGTGAACTTCAGTAAAAAGAGCCAAATGGATTATTTTAAACTAAAAAAATGTTTTGGTGGGTGAACTTTTTCAACAAAATTAATGATTTTTTGTTGTATTTATTATTTTTTTTATAAAAGCTCATCAGAATCTGGCACGTCACTTATAAAATTATAAAATTTGTTTTTCAAGTCATATACCTAATGTATACGCAGAGGTTTTGATTTTATGTGTATTGTTTGATTTCAGCGAAACATTTTAGTGAACCATTTCGGAGCAAAGAAATGACAGCGAAGACAAAGAATTGAGTATGGAAGACATAATAAAACATATTCCAGTATCATTTTATTATGATAATTGTATTTATTTTTATTTAGTAAGCCTTAAAGTAATATTTACAAGGGCCCAAAACATATCTGGAAGTTCGACTAGGGCCCCAAATATATATGTACATCTTTCACTTAGGCCCCACATATCTATGAAAGCCTTTGTCTAGGGCCCCACATATCTATGATCGTTTTTGTCTAGGGCCCCACATATCTATGAACGTTTTTGTCTAGGGCCCCAAATATCTATGAAAGTTTTTGTCTAGGGCCCCCAAATATCTATGAAAGTTTTTGTCTAGGTAGGGCCCCCAAATATCTATGAAAGTTTTTGTCTAGGGCCCCAAATATCTATGAAAGTTTTTGTCTAGGGCCCCAAATATATATGAAAGTTTGTGTCTAGGGCCCCCAAATATCTATGAAAGTTTTTGTCTAGGGCCCCCAAATATCTATGAAAGTCTTTGTGTAAAGCCCCCAAATATCTATAAAAGTCTTTGTCTAGGGCCACACATATCTAATAACAACCAAACGTTTAATTATCAATATACCAGTGATAAAAAAGCGCATAGAGGTATATGATTATATTTAAAAAAATGAGTTAAAAAGATAATGGAACATAATTTTGAATAGCTAAATTGAATATAAATCAATGATTGACGATTGTTTTAAATAAATCATACATATCAATCACACTTAACAAGAATAGCGTAAACCATATTCATTTTTATTATTATTATTATATATATATATATATATATATATATATATATATATATATATATATATAAACAATGAAGCGTATTTAATATCAGACCTACCAACTATATTATTGCCTATTTTTTAGAATGTGTCTCCCATAGTTTTAATGAGTACTTGTGTACTGCATTAACGGTTCATAACATATTCACAATACAGTTTCGCTACATCTTTTAGTTAGAGTTTCTCCATGTAGCGGACGTGATCATTATTTTTTTTTTTCCTAACATTATAGAAATTTTTATCTACAATAATCTGTGGTATTCGAAATTATCATAAATCATGAAAGCAATAAAATGTCACAACAAAAAAAAAATCTACATCTGTTTAATTGGGTTTTTTTGACAAAAACACATTCAACTACAAGGTCATTTTTGACTGTCTTTGAGCTTGTTGTTGTATTGTTTATTGATTTGAAGATGCATTTATTTATTTTGTGGTTTTGTATTCAGTCAACCATGTCAAATAGTTGTGTTACAAAAACAACATCAGTTATATTTAAGGCTTTTAACAACAATCTCTTTCTATAATCAGTGGCCTAGGGGAAATCCGCAATTTTAAATCAATCTTTGTTTTATTTGTTACATTTTCTATACGCTATATTTCAGTTTATATCTCATTATCTTGGATTATCTGTTAGGACATTTTTTTTTAAACCAAATGTGTATGTATTTCGCCCGTTACAATGTAAGCATAACTATTTTAGTTCGGTGTCGGTGCACGCATGTCAT